>CALNVZ010000313.1:104274-193883 GCA_940671915.1 Paracentrotus lividus | reverse complement strand
TAGACAAGAGACAAAATCCTATGAACTCAAACCTTGATTTAACGTAAAGAACAATAACAACCCTACATTAATTTTCAAAACGTGTTTCGCTACGCTATAGGACTGAGGGGGCCTTAGTTAGCCGGGTTAACAAAAAAAAAGAGCCCCCAAAATGAGAAGGAAAAAAATATGCACTGATAAATGGGCATTTATGTGTTCAAAAGTTGTTTTATTGTTCATTCCCCGGCAATGGTTGGGGAACGTATAAGATATCGTCATGGTCTCGAAAAGTGAAAGCGGGGATTAACGATTTCAAGAAATTAAAGCCGGAGCAAAAAGATGTTTCTAGAGAGAGAGAAAAAAAAATCCAACATTCTGGCAAACAGTATACCCTGTATTCCTTTTCCATAACATTGTGTAAGTGTGGACATATCTCTTCACGTATCCCAAAACCTAATTGCTAAGTAAGTCCCTAAAAGAAAAAAATAATAAAATAACACTCGAGCCCAAGACTTTCTAATTGTCAATCTCTATCCAGCGTTAGAAGGAATGTTCTCGAGTCATAGTAGCATGGAGACCAACCTGCGGGACAGTGGCGAAATTGAAGGGGAAAACATATGGAAAGGAATATATTTTTTGGAAAGTTTGACTTCAATTTTGGCCGGCGTAACCTGAAAAAAAAAACAACAAACAAACAAAACAAACAAAACTTGGGATGTACAACGATGATGTTCGGCTACCGTGTTCTATAAAACTACCGTACTATTCCAATTAGCTATATTAATTCGCAAATAAACATCAATTCATAATTCAAATATTCACCACACAGTGTATCTAAATTTAATCATTTCATGTCACAGGGCATCAAATTTCAGTGAGTCAAAGAAATCTTTACATCGAGAGTAGCCATTTTTATGTGAGAAATTTGAACACGTGTTTGCATCGCTTATATCATCTCATTGAAGAAAAAAAAATGTTGTACGTACGTACAGTAGGCCTACTTTAGTTTATCCCTCTCTTTCGAATGGGCAAAACTTTATCGCACAATACAATCAAAGTAGATTTATGTATCTAAAATTAATTTAGTTTCATCTGATATGGAAAAAATTGAGAAAAATGGATAGTGGTGTTATAGTCTTTTATAAACACTAATCCTTCAAATGCGGGCATGTGCATCGCGATTGTATCCCTGTGGCGATATTTGTGGCGATTTCTTGCACACTGACATCATTTTGGAAATGGTTATGGTTTTGGCTTTCAATGCCCCCCTCCTAATAAATAATAAAGAAATACAAAGGAAAGCCCCCCCCCCCCCCCCCTCGAGAAAAGAAACACATTATCTTTGAAAGAGAGAGAGAGAGAGAGAGAGGAAGAGATCAGAAGAAAGATTCGGTCGTATACCAACTTAGAATTTGATTAGCAAAGGAGGGAATAAAAGCACTTTTATTCACATTTCAAAAATAGAACGATTGTACACGAAAACCAAAGCATAATATATAGGTAAATGTTAAATAGAATGATTTTATTAACTCGAAGAAACTAGCATAAGATCAATAGGCAACGATAGGCTACTTGCAAAGAACTCATTGTGACGTAGAACGCGAATGTGAAATAACCCATTGTGACGTAGTGCGCGCGCGTGTATGAACCTATTGTGACGTACTCATGTGCCGGTTCGTGAAAATAAATTTAGCGCTTTGTAAACGGCACACTCGGCCGTGCCGGTTCGTGAAAGCAAGATTTGTCTTTTCCGCACATGTGTCGTTTTGGTGGTTTATGTTACCATGGAAACTAAGGCGTTTTGGAGGCTGAACATTTGTGAAATGAAAGCTTGTTGATTACTGATAATAAAAATGTAAACAAATAGAAAACTACATTTTGACGGATTTTGGGGGCTTCTGCCGGTTCGTGAAAGCAGCGACGATTTGGTAAAAAGCACTTAGGTATAGATGATATTAGATTAGTCATTGATAATAAACCCATAGAACAAGTTAAGACTGTCAAATTTCTTGGTGTAATTATAGATGATGATATAAAGTGGAAAAGTCATGTGTAAAAAAAATATCAAATCAAATTTCTAAATATATAGGTGTTCTTAATAGATTAAAAGAATTTGTACCTCAAAATATATTACTGATGTTGTATAATGCATTGATTTTACCTAACCTGAATTATGGAATAATTTTGTGGGGATCAAGCAACAAATATCTTCTTGAAAGTTTATTTAAATTGCAAAAAAGAATAGTTAGAATAATAACCAACTCTGAATTCCGAAGTCATTCGATGCCTCTTTTCAAGAAACTTTGTATCCTTACTGTGTATAAACTCCATATCTATAATTTAGGTATTTTTATGTTTTTGTACAATAAGAATCTACTACCAAAATTGTTTAATTCCATTTTCCAAAAAAATAATAGCTTTCATAGTCACAATACCAGAAAGAGATTGGATTTTCGAGTTAAATACGGCAACACTTCTTTTTCCAGATCAATAGTAACGTGTAAAGGTCCTGTATTATGGAACAATATACCAGATAGTATAAAAAATACAAATTCATTAAACTCCTTTAAACGTAAGTTCAACGAGTATTTATTGTTAAATGAAACGTAATATATCATATGCTTTTTTTGTGCTTAGGGTAGGGTTAGGGTTTGTTTAGTTCAGTTCATTTTTTTTTCCTCACCAATTTATTCTATGTATTGTATTTTATTATGAACTTTATGTCATGTCTATGTTTAATGGGATCATGCATACAAGTTTTTCTTAAAACTTTTTATGATCCCACCACATTTACATTATCTATTTCTTTGTATAATCTTGCAATATTGTTTGTCATGCTTTTTATATGTTTTTAATGATTTGTGGAAATAAATTCAATTCAATTCAATTCAAATGAGGACTCACCAAAAGAATAAATGACGAATCTAAATTTCATCGTGACTATTGTTCCTTGGAAGGCACAATGGTAGTGTATTTCATATGCTAAACGTGATCATTCGAGCGTCGTGCGTGAATTATTAAATTATGGAGTAAACATTTCTACGTGTGATGGCGGTGCCCAAGTCTGCGCACCTAAAATTCGATCATGATTTTTATTACAAAGTCAAATATTTTTTTGGAAGATTCATCAATGTTTTTCCGTTCTTCATATTCTAATGATCAATGAAACAAAAAATTTCAAGAAATTATCTACAAGAATAATGTTTTTTTTAACGATTTTTAGACGGGCTTGTCATTTTGTGTAGCAAAATTGAATAGTGCCCATGTCTGCGCACTATCATTTTGCACGCAATTCAAGCGCAGTGAAGTTTTAGACATTATTTTTTTGACAATGATTGAAATTTTCAGGGTAGCAAATGAAACTTGCTGGAACTCATAGTTTATCATTTATTTTCGCAGTTTTTGGTATCGTAAGAACACTGAGCTTGAAGAAGAAGCAAAACTAACACTAAATGATGGATGACAGCATGACAAAAACCCAAATAGGCCTAGATCTACATGTAGAAGGATGAAACCACAAGCTTGAACTGGAAGCCTGACTTCTGAGACTACAGCATTTTTCCAGAACCTTGGGTAAAGGTAAGGTAAAGAATGGATTATTGAGTTTAAGATTGAAAATTGATGTCAGTTAATTTTATGTTTTGTTCTATGAAAATAGCGCATTTACATGGGTGCGCAGATATAGCTAGGCACTGCGCAGACTGGGGTTCACAGAAATAGCCTTCACGCGGCGATCCCTGTCAGGCTGTTTTCCAGTTTGCGAATCTTTCTATCACCTTTCCCTCTCTCTATGTCTAACTCTGTTATCTTACTGATTACCTTTCCTCATTGAACCTTCATGCCTCTCCAAACTACTACTGTTGACGGGCCCAGGGTCAGACACTTATTACTTAGCATTACTTAGCATTATTTCGTCTAACATCGAAGGTTTAACAGGCATCAAACAAGACCTTCTAGCAGATGTCTGCCAGGATCATCAATGTGATATCCTTTGTCTACAGGAAACCCATCGTGGTCCCTCCTCCATCCGCCCCCGCGTCCCGGGTATGATCCTTACCCTAGAAAGACCTCATAAAAAATATGGCAGTGCCATCTTTGTTCGTCACGGGCTGACAGTCGATAACACCTTCCTGTCTGACAGGAATGATGTTGAAATCCTTTCCATGAACTTGTTAGGGATAAGTGTGAGCTCCGTGTATAAACCTCCAGCAATACCCTTTGATGTCCCAAGCACGGCCACTGACAACGGCATTAACATCGTAATAGGTGACTTTAACAGTCACAGTGCATCTTGGGGATACCAAGACACCAACGATGACGGTGAACTCGTGGAGACCTGGGCAGACTCCCATTAACTGTCCCTCATCCATGATGCTAAGCTCCCTTCATCTTTTAACAGTGCCAGATGGCGAAGAGACTACAATCCGGACTTGGCTTTTGTCTCAAGCGCCATATCCAACCAGTGTGAAAAGCTGGTTTTTGACCCTATCCCCCATACTCAACACCGCCCAATTGGGCTTAGGGTAAATGCTGTTGTCACTCCTAGACCTGTCCCCTTCCGTCGTCGTTTCAACCTCAGAAAGGCGAAGTGGAAAGAGTTTGCTGAAGATCTTGACTCCTCCATCAAGGACCTCCCTGCAAATCCCAGCAACTATGACTCCTTCATCAAGTTGGTAAAGGAATCTTCGAGACGACACATCCCTTGTGGCTGCCGTACCAACTTCATCCAAGGCCTCACAGACGACTCGAAGGCCTTGTATCTAGAATATATAGAAACATTCCAGACAGACCCTTTCTGCGATAATACCATAGAAGCTGGAGACAAGCTTACTAAGACCATAGCTGAATGCAGAAGAAGGAAATGGCAGGAATTCATTGAATCCACCGACATGACCCACAGCAGTAGGAAAGCGTGGAAGACCATCCGCATCCTTGGCAATGACTACACAAAACCTAAACCAAGAACAGAGGTGACTGCAAACCAAGTGGCCCACCATCTCTTAGAGAACAGCAAGGGTAACCCTGATCACCATCCAGAGAGAGCTAAGCTTCCCGCTACGGCTGCCTCCTGTACTCAAGAGCACCACGGTTTTACTGACCCCTTTAGCTTGTTAGAGCTATGTAGTGCTATCAAATCCATGAAGAACAACAAAGCAGCTGGGCTTGATTATCTTCTCTGTGAGCAGATAAAACACCTAGGCCCTGTAGCACTCAAGTGGCTCCTCAACATGCTCAACACCTGCCTCGACACAAACAAGCTACCCAAGATTTGGAGAAAATCCAAGGTCATCGCCTTACTAAAGCCAGGCAAAGACCCAGCGGTCCCAGAGAGCTACAGACCTATCTCCCTGCTGTGTCATACCTACAAGCTGTTTGAGCGCCTCCTGCTGAATCGGATTGCCACCTTTGTGGATGACCATCTTATCCCTGAACAGGCTGGTTTCAGACCTGGAAAGTCTTGTACTGGCCAACTACTCAACCTTACCCAGCATATTGAGGATGGTTTTGAGAAGGGCC
This sequence comes from Paracentrotus lividus, assembly GCA_940671915.1. Classification (NCBI taxonomy): domain Eukaryota; kingdom Metazoa; phylum Echinodermata; class Echinoidea; order Camarodonta; family Echinidae; genus Paracentrotus; species Paracentrotus lividus. The sequence continues at coordinate 188,387 of CALNVZ010000313.1, read as the reverse complement.
TGATCACAGGAGCTGCCTTTGTAGACCTATCAGCAGCTTACGACACTGTCAACCATCGGATCCTAGCCAAGAAGCTCTTTGATCTGACTAAAGACCTGAAGTTCACAGCGCTCATCCAATCAATGCTATCCAACAGGCGCTTCGTCGTAGATCTCAATGGGAGCCACAGTAGATTGCGCACCCAGAAGAATGGCCTACCTCAAGGGAGTGTCCTTGCCCCACTCCTATTCAACATCTACACCAATGATCAACCAGTCCATCCAGAAACTAGGAGCTTCATATACGCAGATGACCTCTGTATCGCCTCGCAGTGTGACTCATTCGAGGAAATTGAAGCTACACTTTCATCTGCTCTGGATGGTCTCGTCCCATACTACGGAACCAACCATCTTCGTGCAAATCCCTCCAAGACGCAGATCAGCGCTTTCCATCTTAAAAATAGAGAAGCCAACCGTCAACTAAATGTCAAGTGGTAAGGTAAGGCTATAGAGCACACTTTCAACCCAGTCTACCTTGGGGTCACTCTAGATCGCTCCCTCACCTACAAGAATCACATCTTGAAAACAAAGAAGAAGGTCAGTGCCAGGAACAGCATCCTGAAGAAGCTAGCTAACTCGAAATGGGGCACTGATGCAAGTACCATCCGCACAGCAGCCCTTGCCCTCTGCTTCTCAGCTGCAGAATATGCATGTCCTGTATAGGGCAGGTCAGCCCATGCTTCGAAGATTGACCCATCTCTCAACAGCGCGTGTAGGGCCATAACAGGCTGCCTTAAACTAACCAAGGTAGACGATCTCTACACCCTGAGTGGCATCGCCCCTCCTCACATCAGGAGGTCTGCACTCTCTCGAAAGGAGAAACTTAAACAAGAAAATGATCCACTCCACCCTCTCTTTAATGCCTTGCCAACAACTAAGCGTTTGAGATCCAGGCATAGTGTTTTTCACACTACCGTGTCCCTCAACCAGAGCCCCACAACTGTAGGTTAGACCTTTGGTCAACCCGTCTTGAGTCTGCGCCTCACAATGTCATCATCGGCCCTAAGGAATCCCTCCCACCAGGATTCCGTGAACCCTGGCCGTTCTGGCTCTGCTTGAACCGCCTGCGGGCTTGAGTCGGCCGTTGCAAGGTGTTAATGGCCAAATGGGGCATCGACACTGAAGAAAGGCCAGTATGCGAATTCGGAGAGGAGGAGACCATGAGTCACCTTCTACAATGCCCTCTTCTCCCCTTCCCCTGCTCCCAAGCTGACCTTACTACTCTTTCGCCTAATGGGATCGCCTGCGTTCAATACCTAATGGGTAGAGTCTAATTCAGATTCCCCTAAGAACCAATACATATTGCAATGAATACTATGATCTTTAAAATGTAATCAAGTATAATTACAAATCAAACAGAAGAATAGGAGAAAGGACTCGAGAAGAAGACTGCGCAGACTTAGGCACTCTCACCATACCACATGTACGCACTTTCGTTTCAACTGCTAAAAAGTCCAATAATTCAATGTTTTTATTAAAAATGAAGAGCTTGTTCCCAAAAGGGACTAAATCCACTTTTGATGAAAATTGAGTTATTGATATCAGGACATTGTTCAGGTACGTACCCATCTGTGAGCAAAATAACTTACCTAAATTTTGATTGCAACTTCCTGAAATTGCAACTTTTAATTTCAATTTTCCATAGACGCCTGTAAAAAATCCGGCAAAGAAAAGCCATTTACTCTGAAGTTACAAAAGTGGATTTAGTCCCTTTTGGAAACAAACTCTTCAAATATTAACTGTGTTAAATGTTGAATATTCCAAAGGCAAGGAACATTCTCGGTGCTAGTGCAGTTAAACATCCCGCCACGCACTTCTATACCATTAGGCATTAACACACTCCCGAGCGTGCATTAGCGGTGAAAGCTGTGCACCGCGAGATAGAGATAGCTTTAGATATAGGCCTAGGGGTGGCGCTGCAACGAGCCGTAGGCGAATGTGCAGCGATGCTCCATCTGAAGCATCGAGCGATCACTGCATTTACGTTTAATCGCACAATACAGGGAAGTGTGTTAACGCTGTTATAAAATTGCGACATTTTGCTAGTTCTAGCAGCCATTCCGTGTAACTCGACACCCATCGCTTAAAAATTTTAAATTTAACCAATGAAAAAAATATAGAACTTTTTGGCTAAATACATATTCAAGTGGTATAAATCCGAATTTTCATCACCTCGTGAAATTGACAGCATCGAACACTTCAAATCATGCCTCAAAACTCACTTATTTCGGCAGATGTGTAGTAATTAACTTAATTGGATGAGCCTGCGCCTTTGAATGTTTTCAACAGAAATATGGCGCAATATAAATGCTGTGGATCATCATCATCATCATCATCACCTTTTATCTTCAAATGACCGAGTTACACCACCTCAAAGAGACAACAAATTTGCTCAAAAAAGTATGGTTTTTGGTATATGATTTTAATGATTCTATTTAAAGCATGTTTCATAGTGAGTAGATTCCTATATTTTAGTATTCTGATTAACTTTATACCCATCTTGTCATATCACATTGGTTCCTGCATTTATGTGAAGCGAGCTTGACAATATTTCAAATTGAAAACACCCTCGAAATGTGTCAGGCGAGTCACAAAAATACACCCATATTTTTAGTTCACTTAAAAAGTAGAGTGTATGATTTGAAGTTGATAAAAAATAAGGAGCTTCGGGTCCTCAATCATACCACCAAAGAAAATTTTCAAGTGCCGACCCCTTCATTATGAAAAAACACCCTAAAGCACTGTCACGCGAGTCACTTTAGGGTTTCTTAGGGTACTGTCACGCGAGTCACATTTTACAAAACAAGCAAAGTTTGGGAAAATAAAAATAATGAATAGGATTTTGTTGAAAAGAAATCAAATCTGCCTTCAAATAAGTCTTGTAAAAATGTTCTGATTATCAAATTGAGGATAACAATTGGGTTATTTGGCCAAAAATGAGAAATAATAGGTAAATTTTACATTGGAATTTTTGTGAAAATGAGAAAAAGTAGATGGATTTCAACCCCCTAAGATATACTGGCATGGAGTTTTAAATCTTTTGAAACTTGGCATCCTGGTAGGACATATTATGAAATATAATCCCTCAAAGTTTCATACCTTTATCTTAAATATTTTCTGAGTTATCAAAATTTATAATCATAGATTTTCATATTTGCTTTTCTATAAATTATGTTGCTACAATACACAAGTCAATGGGAAAATCACCATTTTGCATTGCATGTTCCAAGACCTCCAAATCTATCTTGAATGAAAGAATTCTTTTGATTTAAGTTGTATGTGATACAACTGACTATGAATATTTTGTTTGGTTGAATTGTGGCCCATTCTACTATATGTAATCATGATAATTGGTTCAACTTTTAGTCCAAAATGACACTCGTCACGCGAGTCACGTTTTGAAATGGTGATAGAATTAAAATGAATGGCCAAAGGATACTGAAATTTTATCAGATAATTGCTTAATGCTTTAAAATTATCTCCAGAAAATTTCATGCACATCGGATAAGTAACTTCTGAGGAAATTTCAGTCAATTACAGTAAGGTCAGAAACCTTCAATAGTGTCGCGTCACGCGAGTCACAGGAAACAAATTGAAATATCTCCAACAAAAATGACTTTGCAATCAAAATTTCTTTGTGCTAATGTGTAATGTCACTACCTTGATTGAAATAAGTAAGAAAAACAGGTCTTCATTATGAAATTTTGAAGTAATTAGCCTTAACAAGTTGAAATTTTGTGTAAATGTCACGCGAGTCACAATGGAATGGCTGATAGATCTTTTGAGCTACTTACCAAAAATTCCAAGGGATATCATCCCTTGGAATTTTTTCTAGACCAAGAAAAAATCTACTGTACATCATGATCGTCATCCAAGAAAGTAAAAAAAGACCCGGATGAGAGTGTATTATCACCTTTTTTGCGCACAAAAATGCACGTTGATGCTTTGCATTGAAAATACAGCATCACACGTGACGCGTTTTGACCAACCACGATGCGTAAAATCACAGCGCCATTTTATAATTAACGTTAATAGATCTAACGTTATGTATGGTCAATTATGACCTTATGACCTTTGCAATGGAAAATACCTTACTGCAGCAGTTTTCTTCCAATGGAAAGTCAATGCAGAAAAGTCTTTTGACCAGCTCAAGCCAAGTCAAGGTGGCATATCCAAAAAAGGGTCTAAAATTTCTACTAGACAAAATTAAACAATGTTCTGATCAGATTTTTGGGTCACAAGGTCAAAGGTTACAGAGGTCAATAAATAGGTGAAAATAGCTCGTTCTCACAATAATTCAAAAACAGTTTCACAGATCATCTTAATTCTTGGTACATGTGTGCATACTGGGATGGCAATGATCTGATTAGATTTTGGAGTCATGAGGTCAAAGGTCAAAGGTTTCAGAGGGCAATAAATAGGCGAAATAGCTTGTTCTCACAATAACTCAAGAACCGTTTCACTTATCATCTTCCTACTTGGTAAATGTGTGCATACTTGGGTAACAATGATCTGATTAGATGTACAAAGTCAAAGGTCAAGGTTAAAGAGGTCTTTGTATAAATGTGAAATATATTTCTGATCTGGCAATGGCGGAGGCATAAATTTCGACCGTGCGCGGTCGAGGATTCATCTAGTTTCTTTTAAGTTTTGCGCATCTTTTGAGATCAAATTTATGTATGGTTTCGCTGTATGGTTTTTTGGCACAAATACCATATGTATGGTATTCCTGTATGGTTTTCTGGCACAAATACCATATGTATGGTATTTCTGTATGTTTTTTTTGCACAAATCCAATATGTATGGTATTTCTGTATGGTTTTTTGGCACAAATACCATATGTATGGTTTTGCTGTATGGTTTTTTGGCACAAATACCATATGTATGGTATTCTGCCACAAATACCATATGTATGGTATTTCTGTATGTTTTTTTTGGCACAAATACCATATGTATGGTATTTCTGTTTGTTTTTTTTGGCACAAATACCATATGTATGGTTTTGCTGTATGTTTTTTTGGCACAAATACCATATGTATGGTATTTCTGTATGTTTTTTTGGCACAAATACCATATGTATGGTTTTGCTGTATGGTTTTTGGCACAAATACCATATGTATGGTATTGCTGTATGGTTTTCTGGCACAAAAACCATATGTATGGTATTTCTGTATGGTTTTCTGGCACAAATACAATATGTATGGTATTTCTTTATGGTTTTTTGGCACAAATACCATATGTATGGTATTTCTGTATGGTTTTTTTGGCACAAATACCATATGTATGGTATTGCTGTATGGTTTTCTGGCACAAATACCACATGTATACCACATGTATGGTATTTAAATCATTGTATTGTTATGTGTTTGTGAGCGCGAAGCGCGAGCTAAAAAATTTGCTCTATAATAACATTAATCATTGTATTCACTAGCTGAAAATCACTACTCTTAAAGAAAATACAATTACGTAGAGCGAGTTAAAATCTCATAAATCAACGTTTATACAATGTATATATATACATATATATATATATATATATATATATATATATATATAAATATTTAAGTTGTAAGATAATACATGTACAACAGCCAATGGGCAACTCTTTTATTTAAATTTGAAAGAAATGGGGAAGAGAATAATAGTTGACGAGCTCAAATCAAAGTTTCCCCAGAGCTATCCTCCTTTTGGATAAGTTTTTTGTTGAGATCGAAAAAATGTCTCTGCCGGGAATCGAACCCGGGCCTCAGCTTTGAACGCCTGCCGTGCTCACCACTAGACCACAGAGACGGGTTAGTGGCTAGGGCGGACCGATCCGACTGACCGTCAGATAAACAGATTCTCGACCTCACAATTGTTTCCTTTGTCGGGGTAGATGAGTTTTTGAACAATGACAAGCCGTCATGCCTCAGCTGGATCTAAGCGTTTGCTAAGATACAGTACATGTATAGAACAATTTAAACAAGTGTAAGATAATACATGTACAACAGCCAATGGGCAACTCTTTTTTATTTAAATTTGAAAGAAATGGGGAAGAGATAATAGTTGACGTAGCTCAATCAAAGTTCCCCAAGCTATCCTCCCTTTTGGATAATTTTTTGTTGAGATCGAAAAAATGTCTCTGCCGGGAATCGAACCGGGCCTCCAGCTTTGAACGCCGGTGCCTTCACCACTAGACCACAGACGGGTTAGTGGCTAGGGGGACCCGATCCGACTGACCGTCAGATAAACAGATTCTCGACCTCACCAATTGTTTCCTTGTCGGGGGTAGATGAGTTTTGAACAATGACAAGCCGTCATGCCTCAGCTGGATCTAAGCGTTTGCTAAGATACAGTACATGTTATAAACAATTTATACAAGTGTAAGATAATACATGTACAACAGCCAATGGGCAACCTTTTTTATTTAAATTGAAAAGAATGGGGGAAGAGAATAATAGTTGACGTAGCTCAAATCAAAGTTCCCCAGAGCTATCCTCCCTTTTGGATAATTTTTGTTGAGATCGAAAAAATGTCTCTGCCGGGAATCGAACCCGGGCCTCCAGCTTTGAACGCCGGCCTTCCACCATAGACCACAGAGACGGGTTAGTGGCTAGGGCGGACCCGATCCGACTGACCGTCAGAATTAAACAGATTCTCGACCTCACCAATTGTTTCCTTGTCGGGGGTAGATGAGTTTTTGAACAATGACAAGCCGTCATGCCTCAGCTGGATCTAAGCGTTTGCTAAGATACAGTAACATGTATGAACAATTTATACAAGTGTAGATAATACATGTACAACAGCCAATGGGCAACTCTTTTTTATTTAAATTTGAAAGAATGGGGAAGAAATAATAGTTGACGTAGCTCAAATCAAAGTTCCCAGAGCTATCCTCCCTTTTTGGATAATTTTGTTGAGATCGAAAAAATGTCTCTGCCGGGAATCGAACCCGGGCTCCAGCTTTGAACGCCGGTGCCTTCACACTAGACCACAGAACGGGTTAGTGGCTAGGGCGGACCCGATCGACTGACCGTCAGATAAACAGATTCTCGACTTCACCAATTGTTCCTTTGTCGGGGGTAGATGAGTTTTTGAACAATGACAAGCCGTCATGCTCACTGGATCTAAGCGTTGCTAAGATCAGTACATGTAAGAACAATTTATACAAGTGTAAGATAATACATGTACAACAGCCAATGGGCAACTCTTTTATTTAAATTTGAAAGAAATGGGGAGAGAATAATAGTTGACGTAGCTCAAATCAAAATTCCCAGAGCTACCTCCCTTTTTGGATAATTTTTTGTTGAGATCGAAAAAATGTCTCCTGCCGGGAACGAACCCGGCCCTCCAGCTTTGAAGCGCCGGTGCTTCACCACTAGACCACAGAGACGGGTTAGTGGCTAGGGCGGACCCGATCCGACTGACCGTCAGATAAACAGATTCTCGACCTCACCAATGTTTTCCTTTGTCGGGGGTAGATGAGTTTTTGAACAATGACAAGCCGTCATGCTTCAGCTGGATCTAAGCGTTTGCTAAGATACAGACAATGATAGACAATTTATACAAGTGTAAGTAATACATGTACAACAGCCAATGGGCAACTCTTTTTATTGGAAATATATATATATATATATATATATATATAAATATGTTTGTAATCCCTTTCTGAATAGTGGTCACTTTTATAACGATACGACCTGAAAACAAAGAATTTAAAGAAATTTAAAAGTTTATTTCCATCACATTTGGAGAAGTGGGCAAATACAAAATTTATCCAAATTATCAGAAATAAAAAAACAAATGTGAAGCTTGTAAAATCAAGGGCATGTCCCCCTGATTGCCGCCAAATTTGGAGAGGAATTAATTATACACAAGATCGGAATAAATAAAGCACCCCAAAGAGACATAATATAGGGTTATATCCAAAATTCACAATAGATATGACCTACCCACATTATGCCAAAGTTACAATAAAGCGTTGTAACAAATAAAAGAATAATGAAATAGGGACCTGAAGAAAGATTATTAGTTTAATATTGTCTGGTGTTTTTGTTGCAAGCGAAGCGCGAGCCGAAAATTTTGCTTTTTAATGACCTGAACTTGGAACATTTTACGCACACTGTCCTCTTCGTCTATATTATATGTACATATATTTTTTTAAAGCTTTAAAAATCGAGGGTGGACGATCCCCAGAAAACAAAAATCGATGGGGGGGGGGGACTCGATCGCCCCCATCCACCGGGACGCCGCCAATCATACCGTTGTGTAGTATTGTCACAGGATATTTTTTTTCTAAGGGATAGTTTCTTACAGGAATTGACTAAGTGGTGTTGACCTAGTCGACTTGATTAGACGAAATGGAATTAATTAGACCAAATGGTAATTTGACGAACTGATTGAAGACAAACATCCAACAGGGATGAAACCAACGGGCATTAGTCAAAGTGTTTATGGCAGTTTACTGCTGAAGTTTGTAGTCGTATGGTATCCTGTGGTACTTCGTGTGGTACTATGGTAATTAGCTCATTTGCATACAATGTTTTTGTATGCACAAATCAGTTATTTTTGTGAAGCTTACCTCATTAACTAGTAATTGCCTGCATGATTAATATTTTTTCTTTTAGGGAAATATATTTCCTAAACACAAAGTAACATCAAGAGCGATAGTTTTGACATTTGCATTATCATCAAGACATATAGAAAATAACTAACTGTGACCAAAAATATTTTTGCTAAATAGTGGTATACATGTATATACCAGTGTATGGTATCTTTGGGTGTCTAGCGGCAGTCATGTGGTAACGGCGTGTGGCATCTCTGAATTAACGGCGTGTGGTGTTCCGGTCGCAACGGTATGTCATAATCCTGGTAAGTGTGTGCGGTATTGATGTGTGGTACTAGTTTGGGATAATGCTATTAAGTATTTTTGCTGTATGGTACACCTGTATGGTATTTTTTGTGGTACTTGTGCTAAAATATCATAGGAAATCCTGTGGTATTTGTGAAGAAAAAAAAACCATAGAAAATCCTGTGGTATTTGTGCCAAAAAACAATAAGAAATCCTATGGTATTTTGGCTGTATGTTACTTCTGTATGGTATTTTGTGTGGTATTTGTGCCAAAAAACCATGGGAAATCCTATGGTATTTTGGCTGTATGGTATTTTCTGTGGTATTTGTGCCAAAAAACCATAGGAAATCCTATGGTATTTTGGCTGTATGGTGCTTCTGTATGGTATTTTGTGTGGTATTTGTGCCAAAAAACCATAGGAAATCCTATGGTATTTTGGCTGTATGGTAGTTTCTGTGGTATGTGTGCCAAAAAACCATAGGAAATCCTATGGTATTTTGGCTGTATGGTATTTTGTGTGGTATTTGTGCCAACAAAACCATAGGAAATCCTATGGTATTTTGGCTGTATGGTATTTTGTGTGGTATTTGTGCCAAAAAACCATAGGAAATCCTACGTTATTTTGGCTGTATGATACTTCTGTATGGTATTCTGTGTGGTATTTGTGCAAAAAAAAACCATAGGAAAATCCTGTGGTATTTTGTATGGTACCGTTGTGTGGTACCACACGATATTTTTGTAAGGGATACTACTGTATGATTCTGCTATATGGTACTGGTGTATGCAACTGCTGCATGGTACTACTGTATGGTACTGCCTCATGGTACTGTTGTATGGCACTGTTGTATGGTACTGCTGTGTGGTAGTAACTGGTGTGGTACTAACAGGAAAATGATATCTGACATGGCTGTCATTTTCATTTATTGAGAAATTATGCCTGTATTTTGCTAAAGTTTCAACAACGAATACCTAAAAAGCTACATACTACTGTATGATACTACTGTATGGTACTGCTGTATGGTACTACTGTATGGTACTACTGTATGGTACTGCTGTATGGTACTGCTGGATGGTACTGCTGTATGGTACTACTGTATTGTACTACTGTATGGTACTGATGGATAGTACTGCTGTATGGTACTACTGTATGGTACTGCTGTATGGTACTACTGTATGGTACTACTGTATGGTACTACTGTTTGTAGCTGTTGGATGGTACTGCTGTATGGTACTGGTGTATGGTACTGTTGTATGGTACTGCTGTATGTTACTGCTGTATGGTACTACTGTATTGTACTTCTGTGTGGTACTGCTATATGGTACCGCTGTATGGTACTGCTTTGTGGTAGTAACTGGTGCGGTACTAACGGGAAAATGATATGTGCATTTTATCGCTCCACGTGATGCTTGAGTGTAAGCAGATTTAACGGTTCAGGGAACTTTCTACAGCAAAAAAAATAATAAATAAATAAATAAAAATATAAATAGAGCAGGAAAATAATATCTGACATGGCTGTCATTTTCATTTCTTGAGAAATTAGGCCTGTATTTTTCTAAAGTTTCAACAATGAATACCTAAAGCTACATACTACTGTATGATTCTGCTATATGGTACTGGTGTATGCAACTGCTGCGTGGTACTAGTGTATGGTACTGCTGTATAGTACTGCAGTGTGGTACTGCTGTATAGTACTGTTGTATGGTACTGATGTATGGTACTGCTGTGTCGTAGTAACTGGTGTGGTACTAACAGGAAAATGATATCTGACATGGCTGTCACTTTCATTTATTGAGAAATTAGGCCTGTATTTTGCTAAAGTTTCAACAATGAATACCTAAAACTACATACTACTTTATGATACTGCTGTATGGTACTGCTGTATGGTACTACTGTATGGTACTGATGGATGATACTGCTGTATGGTACTGCTGTATGGTACTGATGTGTGTTACTGCTGTAAGGTACTGCTGTGTGGTAGAAACTGGTTTAGCACTAACAGGAAAATGATATCTGACATGGCTGTCATTTTCATTTATTGAGAAATTAGGCCTGTATTTTGCTAAAGTTACTGCTGTATGGTACTGTTGTATGGTACTGTTGTATGGTACTGTTGTATGGTACTGCTGTACAGTACTGTTGCATGGTACTTTTGTATGGTACTGCTGTATGGTACTACTGTATGGTACTGCTGTAAGGTACTGCTGTGTGGTAGAAACTGGTTTAGCACTAACAGGAAAATGATATCTGACATGGCTGTCATTTTCATTTATGAGAAATTAGGCCCTGTAATTTTGCCTAAAGTTACTGCTGTATGGTACTGTTGTATGGTACTGTTGTATGGTTACTGTTGTATTGGTACTGCTGTACAGACTGTTGCATTGGTACTTTTGTATGTATGCTGTATGGTACTACTGTATGGTCTGATGGATGGGTACTGCTGTATATGTACTGCTTGAATGGTACTGTTGTATGGTACCTTCTGTATGTTACTGTGGCTGATATGGCTACTGCTGGTATGTGCTGCCTTGTATGGCTACTGCTGTATGTACTGCCTGTATCGGTACTGCAAATAGTACTGTTGTGTGGTCTTGCTATCTGCGTACTGATGCTACGGTACTTTGGCACAAATAACCACATGTATGGTATTTTGGCACTATCCACAATAACAATGCAAATGGTATTCATGCCCCCCCAAAAGACAAAAAAAAAAAAAAAATACAAGCATTACCTACCACGATGGTACTTGTGCAAAACACCTACAGAATATACATACTGTGGTATTGTGTTTAAAAAAACAACCATACAATATATATGGTTTTGTGAAAAAGATAAGCAAACCATCAATATAGTATTTTTGCCAAAAAACATAACGAGCAATACCACATATATAGTATTCGTGCCAAAAAACCATACCAGAAACCAATATAATTATGGATATTTCATTTATTAAGAATTAGGCTGTATTTTGCTAGTTTCAACATGAAATACCTAGAAGCTACAATCCTACTGTATGATCTATTATGGTACTGATGGAATGGTAATGGCTGTTGTTACTAGAGCTGTATGGTACTACTGTATATGGTATGGTTACAGTTGTAATGGTATTGTATGGTAGCTGTATGTATGTATGCTGCATGTACTATTAAGGCTTATGGTATATTGTATGTCTAGATGTGGTTATGTTGTGTGGTATGCTGTATGTAGTGATGTATGGTCTGCTTGTAAGGTACTTGCTGAATGGTATGCGCTGTGTGGTCTGCCACTGTGGCATACTGTATGTTACTTTCGTGTGGTCAACCGAGGAATCGCGATCTGTCAAGTCATTGGAGCGCAAAATCGCAAAGCATTAAGACGCGAAACGCGACTTCTTACCCTTCGCGAATCGAGAACTTTAAGAAAAAGACCCTAGGGCTGGTACGAGGATAAAGACAATGACTTCCGGCAGTCACCATTCCTCAGTTTATACGTGTCCGGATCTGAGAAGTGATGACCACATTGGAATAGCAGTGCAATTATGGCCGCTTTGCAAGTATCGCTATGACATCCCGCCTCTATGTAGAAGCAAGGCAGTCAGCGTACCTCCTCTCACATCCTTGTCCTGGTAGTTGAGGCCATGGCAGGTATTTCGGAACTTAGAGCTATTAACACCACGCGTCTGGAGGCCCTGACGGTATACCTGCTCGTGTGATCAAAGAGTTCGGGGACGAGCTTTGCTTCCTTACTCACATCTTAATCTTCATATGCACAGGTGTGTAGTGCATCAATGAAAGGGCAATAGTGGTACCAGTGCCAAAGTCACCCTGCCACTATTGACAACATCCGCCAATTTCACTCACTGATCATTTTGCAAAGTTAGCAGAACTTTCATCGCGAAGTGGAAAATGGTGCTATGATGCAGCACATAGACCCCCAACAGTTCGGAACATCAAGGGGTTTCCACTTTTCATTGTTTGGTGGACGTTCTTCATCATCTTTATCTGCATGCGGATCGACCGAAGACATCATCAACGCTCGTTCTAACGGACTTCAGCAAGCCCTTCGATCGGTCAATCATAACATATTGCGATCGAGAAATGCTGATATGGGCGTAAAATCCGCAATGCGTCTGTTGGATAGCGACTTCTCCACGGAATGCAACAGTGTGTAAGGTACACTCCAGCACTTTCTATTGGACTGAGCTTCACACAGGATACGCAAGTACTAAGCTGGGCCCAATAATATTCCTTGCCATCATCAACAAATGCCTGTTGTGATATCAATGACCAGATTCGCAGATTTAAGTATGTTGATGATCTCACGCTCCTCGAGTCTCGTGGCCAGAACCAGGACACGAGTATCCAATCAGCAGTTGATTCACTTGCTACTTACTCGATTGCAAATGATATGAAGTTGAATCCGAAAAAGTGTGTAGCAATGCAAATATATATGTTTTATGAAGACGCCTCCCCCTCCCCTAATTCTTCGGGTACGTGAAGATTTGATCCCTTATGCGGCGGTCACAACTCGTCGTAGGCTACGGGGCACGTGCCATCAACGTAGCCTGCGTTGCATGTACAATGCATGCACAGGTCGTTTGTCAATTTCTGCGATTCCTGCGTTTCTGTAGTAAGGGTATTGGAAAAACTTCCTGCACGTCGTACATGCAACGTGCCTCCGAGGTACCTGCGCTGCACGATTTTTCTACGAAATCCATCGTAGGGAGTTGCACGTCGAAGGTACGACGAGATGTGACCGCCGCATTACGAAACGTGTGTCAAACTCCTCGGTATCCACATCCAGAACGACCTTAAGTGGACAAAACAAGTGGCTGAGATGCTGAAAAGAGCGAATGGAAAATTATACATGTTGAGGATGTTGAAGCACCACAATGTCCCATCTCAAGATCTCCTGACCGTCTTTAAAAGCAATGTGAGACCGACGGTCGAATATGCAGTGCCAGCCTGAAATGCAGGACTCACCAAGGACCAGATCCGAAACATCGAAGGTATTCAGAAGCGAGCTATGAAAATAATAGTAGGGCCGGCATACACCTCTTACGCAGACTCCCTAGTATCCTTTCAAATGCCGACTCTAGCTGAACGACGTCAAAAGTTGTGTTTGGACTTTGCGACGACAGCACAAAACACCTCTCAATGCAGACATCTCTTTCCAAGAATTCCCGAAAGAAGAGTAAGAATGAACTTGAGAAAGACTGAAAAGATTCAACAAATCAAGTTCAGAACTAATAGGCTAAGAGATAGCCCTGTGTCGTATCTGATCAAACTGATAAACGAAAGTTAGGTTAACACTGTGCTTGCCGGTAAAAATCAATCCATAAAGAACGTTATCTGAAAATAGTCAATTTAGTGTTTTATGCCCGTATACTATTGTATTTATTTACAGTATACTTACGATTTTCTTTTCTAATTCGCGGCCTTTCATTTTCTACATTTGATCTCAAAAAGGTCGTAAAACACATAAATTCAATGTTTAAATGTCTAAGCTATTGATTTATGAATAGAAAATCTTAATATACAAACCAATACAACAGAATATTCAAAGCTAATCTCAGATTACTTGCAAAACTTTATTAGTAATAATGATTATTTATATACGATGTAATTTGTGTAAAATTAATCAATAGTATATATTTTCCGGGAGGGGGGAGGGGGGTTCTTTGTAATTCTCAACTGGTTTGTAAAATTATAATAATACTACTTTTTTATGGTTTTCAATAACTGTGATGATTACAATTTCTATACTGGTACTTTTTTTGGGGCAAAATGAGTATGATATAGTAAAGACAAAAGTTGTTTCTAAGCTAATGAGTGGTTAATATTTATTTCCATAATTGTCTCAATTTCCTATTTCATCAAATATCTTAAGTTTGCAATAGGTTGATGTTATTTTAACAGTTTTATATATATATCTGAAAGCTTTGCAGATAATATAGACACTTAATTTTACGGTTTTTAATAATTATGAATTGCTTTTTAGCAAAAATCAGGGAATAATGCAGTCAAGATATTGTAAATTTCTTTTTTTATGAGGGGCTATTAACGTTAACTGCCATGAACATATTCTTGTATATAAAATTTCTGTTTTACACAACATTTAAATTTCTAATGTTTCTGATAGCTTTGCATATAATCATAATAGCTTTG
This sequence comes from Paracentrotus lividus, assembly GCA_940671915.1. NCBI lineage: Eukaryota > Metazoa > Echinodermata > Echinoidea > Camarodonta > Echinidae > Paracentrotus > Paracentrotus lividus. Next base: position 173,374 of record CALNVZ010000313.1, on the reverse strand, counting down.
TAAATAATATTAATATATAATTAAATTTATTTAATTAATTGTGAAACTGTACACACATTATAATCGACCTGTTTCAACTTATAACTCTTCGTAATATAACATATAAAGCTGGAATCAAATTTATTATGTAATCAAATAATCTCTGTATCGTGTTAAGCTACAAATTACTACCTTGTATTAAGTGTATTTTAATTATTCAAATTATTTGAACTATCAATGTATAATTATGTCAATTTATTCTTTGTAAATGCATCGCAATTCGGCTTTGCCGCAATGATGTTTTGTTTTTATCAATAAACCATTTATCTATCTATCTATCTACTGCTGATTGGTACTGCTGTTTGGTATTACTGTCTGGTACTGCTATCTGGTACTTATGTACGGCACAAACACCACATGTATGGTATTTTGGCACTGTGGTATTTGTGACAAAAAAAAAAAAAAAACATTCAGCCAATACCATACATCAGGATTTGTGCCCAAAAAATACAACAATACCAACATATGTATTTTGTGCCAAAAAAAAAAAAAACATAACAGCAATACCATACATATGGTATTTTGTGCCAAAACCATACAGCAATACCATACATATGGTATTTGTGTAAAAAAAAAACAACAAACAAAAACAAAAAACAAAAAACATACAGCAATACCATACATATGGTATTTGTGTCAAAAGAAAAACCATACAGCAATACCATACATATGGTATTAGTGCCAAAAAAACATACAGCAATACCATACATATGGTATTTGTGTCAAAAGAAAAACCATACAGCAATACCGTACATGTAGTATTTGTGCCAAAAAGCATACAGCAATAACATACAAATGCGTATATTGTGTGAAAAAAAAAAAACAAAAAAAAAAACCTTACAGAGCATACCATACATATTGGTATTTGTTGCCAAAAAAACAACAGCAATACCCATTCCATCAAATGCATTTGTGCCAAAGAAAACCATACAGCAATACCATACATATGGTATTTGTAAAAAACAAAACCATACAGCAATACCATACATATTGTATTTGTGCCCAAAAAAATCATACAAGCAATACCATACAATAGTATTTGTGCCTAAAACCTACTAGCTATACCATACATTATGAGTATTTTGTGCAAAAAAAAAAAAAAAAAAAAAAAAAACCAACATACAACAATACCATACACATGGTATTTGTGCCAAACTATACAGCGATACCATACACATGGTACTTGTGCCAAAAAAAAATACAGCAATACCATACATATGGTATTTGTGCCAAAAGACCATACAGCAATACCATACATATGGTATTTGTGCCAAAACACCATACAGCAATACCATACATATGGTATTTGTGCTAAAAAAAAACAAAAAACATACAGCAATACCATACATTTAGTATTTGTGCCAAAACACCATACAGCAATACCATACATATGGTATTTGTGCCAAATACCACAGCACTGCTGTATGGTATTCTTATGGTACCCTTTTCATGTGTGGTATTTCCCTATGGGACTTCTATGGTATTTTATTGTACCATAGAAATACCATAGGAATACCACAGGACATTCAGAAATACCATATGAATACAACAGGACATTCAGAAATACCATAGGAATACCACAGGACATTTTTGTAAGGGATTGCTGTAAGGTACTGCTGTATGGTACTGCTGTGTGGTAAGGCTGTATGGTGGTCCTGAGTGGTACTGCTGTATGGTAATGCTGTCTGGTACTGCAGTATGGTACGTTGGCACAAATACCACATGTATGGTATTTTGGCACTAATCACAGCAATATCATGCATGTGGTATTTGTGCAGAAAAGCCATACAGCATTACCATACATGTGGTATTTGTGCCAAAAAACCATACAGCAATACCATTCATGTGGTATTTGTGCCAAAAAAATAAACAAAAACCATACAGCAATACCATATATGTGGTATTTGGTTTTAAAAAAAAGGAAAACATACAGCAATACCATATATGTGGTATTTGTGCCAAAAACCACAGCACTGCTGTATGGTATTTTTGTGGTACCGTTTTCTTGTGCGGTATTTCCCTATGGTACTTTTAGTACCACAAGAATACCACACGATGTATTTTTGTAGTACCATACAAATGTCTGTGGTATCATATGGTACCACAGAAATGCCATAGGAATACCACAGAACATTCAGAACTACCATAGGAATACCACAGGACATTCAGAAATACCATAATAATACCACAGGTTTTTTTTTTTGTAAGGGCACGCCTCAGTGGGCCCAAAATGCAAAATAATCTTCGGCTTCAATTTCTAAATTTTTTTGGTCCCGTCTTTCATTCCTCGGACGCTTTTTCTAGGACATTCACCCAACCATTCCCGTTTATTTAAAAAGTTTGTCAGCCCCCACAATGCCCATTTTTGCATTTTTTTTTCCCTTCTCATTTTGGGGCCCCTGTTTTGTTTACCCGACCAACGAAGGCCCCCTCAGTCCTATCCCTACGAAACGCGTTTGAGGTATAAGGGTCACATTGTTCTTCAAGTTAAATCTAAGATTATGGTCACAGAATTAGATTGATTGTTTAGGGGATTAATGTGTCATTTTTACAAGATGGAAATTTCTATCTTCCCAAAAATGTATTGCAGAATTTCAGACAAACATAGATAATAAGGAAAAAAAGTTTATACTTACAATTTACATCCTTGTCATTTAGGCTAATACCAAATATGGGGGAAGATAATAATAATTAAGGGTACATGGTGTCACAAAGTGACTGAGATTTTAGACTAGAAAAAAAGACTAGTAGTTGATAGCTATACTTAGGGGACAATAGGCTCTTTTGGTAGAGTGCACAATTTGTATAGGAGTGGTATGTGTGCGGTGCTATTAGGCATAACTCATGCATGGCACAGTACAGGCTCTATATGAGGTGGGTGTTGTAGGAGTGAGAAGGGGTGGAGAACACTTTTAGCATTGGTGAGAGAAGGTCATGCTGAAGTTTTGTGAGAGGAAAGTCTTGTAGGATGCGCAGCCCTGTTAAACTTTTGATAATAATAATAATAATAGTACGGTTCTTATAAAGCGCATATCACTTCCAATTTTAGGCGTCTCTATGCGCTTTTACGAAAAGAAGAGGGAAAGAAAAGGGAAGAAAAGACTGGGAAATTGGTCAAACTGTGATTCACAAGAAATGTTTTTTGAATAAGTGTGTTTTGAGAAGTACTTTAAACTGAGATACTGAGGAAGAATTTTTCAAGTTAGAAGGGATATCATTCCAAAGTAGAGGGGCAGCATGAGCAAATGAACGATCACCATAGAACTTAGTGCGGTTGACAGAACATTGGAGAAGATTTCTCTCAGCAGATCTAAGGTTACGGGAAGGAGTATATTTTTTCAAGGAAGAGTTAAGATAATCTGGTGCCATTGAGTTAAGACATTGGAAAGTTAATAGAAGTATCTTGAATGATATACGTGATTTAACCGGGAGCCAATGCAAATGCTTAAGGACAGGCGTTATGTGAGTGTATTTCTTAGTACGTGTAGTCAATCTAGCAGCAGAATTCTGGATCACTTGTAGTCTTTTAAGTTGAGATTCTGGCATATTAAATAATAAACTGTTACAATAGTCTATGTGACACATAACAAGGGCCTGAACAAGTTTCTTTGTGGTTTTTATATCCAAAAATTGACGAAAGTCAAACTTATCCATGGTCATATGGTCATCAAATAAAACTCCTAAATTCCTAGCTGTGGCATTAAGCTTTATGGGGGTATTATCTATGTTTACTGTTGGTACATTTAGGTTCAATTGTTTGCGAAAACGGGAAGTGATGTGTAAGATTTCAGTCTTTTCATCATTCAACTTAAGTCCGTTTCTAATTGATCACAGTTTGATATCTTTAAAACAGTTCTCTACCTGGTTGACAGCCTCCTGTAGATTACATGGTTTAAAAGATACATAAATTTGAGTGTCGTCCGCATAACACATACCTGACATCTTATGAGACTTAATCACAGCTTCTAAGGGAGAGGAGTAAATAGTAAATAACATCGGTCCAACTACAGACCCTTGGGGAACACCAATGCATGGTACATGAACGGACGATTTTAATCCATCTACTACAACTCTCTGTTTCCCATCACTTAAGTAAGACTTAAACCAACTGTAAGCATGGCCTGTAATGCCAAACCTGTGCTTCAACCTCTGTAACAAGATATCATGTCTGATCGTATCAAACGCCGAAGAAAAATCGAGCAATACTAAAATAGTTTCATAACCTTTGTCTAAAGAAGAATGAATATCATTGGATACTTTCAACAGAGCTGTTTCACAGCTATGAAATGATCTATACGCAGACTGAATGGAGGATTGAAGATTGTTATCTGACAAATACTGCTGTATCTGGAGTACAGCAGCTCTTTCAATAGTTTTACCAATAAATGACAGATTTGTAACTGGACGATAATTCTTCAGCTCTACTGGGTTTAATTTTGATCCCTTCAGAAGAGGAAACACAGAAGCATTCTTGAGATCGTTAGGAAAAATACCTTCTTCAAAAGACTTATTAATGATGAGTGTTATGTAAGGAACAAGCTCACTAAGACATTTCTTGACCAGAAATGTAGGCACCGATCCAAATCACAGGATTGCTGATTGCTGAGCTTAATTAACTGTCTTCTCAATTTCACTGCAACTTACTACCCTAACAACCTAGAGAAATTAACATCATTACGTGAACTCATCTTGAATTCAATTTGATCACCTTGAATATCAGACAAATCATCAGATATTTGTTTAACTTTTAGTAAGAAACTCTGAAAAAACGTCTTGGTAAAAGAACATGAACAGTTGTAGCGAAGTATCAAAGAGGAATCTATGCTTAACATCTTATCAAATTTACGGAACAACTCTCGGGAATTACAGTCCCAAACTGTCTAAGATGGTTTCTCTCTTACTAGCAGTGAGTGATTACTTATAGTCACAAACAAGCCGTTTGAAGATTTGACGATGGATCTCCAGCTTGGTGGAACGCCATCTCCGCTCTAGACGTCTGAGTTCTTGCTTTAAGTCATGAAGATCATCGTGGAACCACGGGGCATGAGGACGGCGGCAGAATTCCCGGGTAATCACGGTGCATGTACCTCAAGAAGACTTGCGAGGACAGAGTCGTATAGCTTGATCTGCTGGCTCAGGCTCTCTGGAGGAGATGTAAAATAACTCAGATGACGAGTCCTCACGAAAAGTATACCACGTTGATATTGCAAAGTTTTCACTAAACTTACCCTCTGTCTCAGCTTTGCAGGTCTTTCAATCGACAGAGAACAGATCACGCGCAGAGTCGGTCAGATGGGAGATAGCTTGTATAATCGAGCCCAAGAGATGAAATTATCACTTTAAACGCGTGGGTCAGCGAAGATCCAGCGTATTGTCCGCGCGATGGGTCGGTTGCAGTAACATGTTTGTTCATATTCACTGAATACATCTCAAGAAAGCGGGGATCACTCTGTCAGACGGTGTCCAACATGAAAATTAAAATTCACCTATGCAAAGCATTCACACATTTGGATACACACCGGCAATCTGCTTCCAGTAAAGAAGAAAACTCATCAAAGATATTTGAAGTAGTCGGGCTACCTGCTTCAGTTCTGAGGACGATATGGTCAAAGGTCAGTCATTCAAAAAGTATATGGTTTATTTCTTGTGATTTGTTACTAGAATAATAAGTAACTCATCAGCTTTTAATTGAGACATTGCTGACGTCTACAATTGTAATGGCGTCACAGAGTTTAGGTTCCTTTGAAGGGTAATAGTACCAAAACCGTTTTTTTCCCAAAAGTTTTTGGTTTTTGGGTACGAAACAAATTTTTGTTAGTTTTTGTTCATCGTTTTGGGGTATTTTTTCACACAAGGTTTCAATGACATTCAATCCATTTTCCAAAGACCACTGGCAATGAGGATGGGTTTCACTATTTATTGGGCCTTGGAGTCGTGGTGACGTCGTGGTAGTGACGTCTCCTGAGGACTTCAGGGCGTCGTGGGTAAATCGAAACAAAAGGTCTGAAAAAATTGTCATCCTGTTCGATTCTTTAATCGCTGAGCAAGTCCGACAAAGTTCTGAGAAAGTCGTGGATACTTTCGTGCATACAGTGTGTTCCTAAAAAAAGAGGACCGAAGTTCAAAAGGTCAGTCATTCCAAAAGTATACGGTTTATTCTTGTGATTTGTTAACTAGAATAATAAGTAAAACTCATCGCTTTAATTTGAGACATTGCTGACGTACTAAATTGTAATGGGTCACAGAGTTAGGGTCCTTTGAAAGGTAATAGGTACAAAACCGTTTTTTCCCAAGTTTTTGGTTTTTGGGACGAAACAAAATTTTTGTTAGTTTTTGGTTTCATATCGTTTTGGGGGTATTTTTTCACACAGGTTCAATGAAATTCAATCTCATTTTTCCAAAACCACTGTCAATGAAGATGGGTTCACTATTATGGCCTCTGGAGTCGTGGATGACGTCGTGGTGACGTCTCCTGAGACTTCAGGGCGTCGTGGGTTTAATCGAACAAAAGTCTGAAAAAATTGTTCAATCTTGTTCGATTTCTTTGATCGCTAGCAAGTTCCGACAAAGTTTCGGAAGTCAGTGGTACTTCGTGAATATTTAGGGGACGTCGCGGCAACCCACCGAGACGTCACAGAGACTTGCTTTGCGTTGAAAGAAGTCTACATAAATATTAACATGTTTGACATTTGTTTGGTTTTCTCGCGAACTCCGCGAGACTCAGGATCGTCAGCGCAGTGACCTCTCGAGAGGCTCTCACCAGAGAACTCATACATTAAGAAATGCGATCTCATTACAGTGAGAAATCCCTTTAGCAAAGAAGATGACATTTCATTTGAAACTGCTGTAAGAATCCTAATGACACCATATTACTTAAGAAAGGTTTGTTTCATACCCGAAAAACCACAAACTTGGAAAAAAACGGGTTTTGTACTATCGCCTTCAAAAGACCCTAACTCTGTGACCCATTACACTTTGGACGTCAGCAATGTCTCAAATTAAAGCTGATGAGTTACTTAATATTTTTAGTAACAAATCACAAGGAATAAACCATATACTTTGGAATGACTGACCTTTGAACTTCGTCCTCTTTTTTTAGGAACACACTGTATACTTAGGGACGTCGCGGATTCCCTTTCGAGACAGTACCAGAGATCTTTATGCGTTGCAAAGACAGTCACTAAAACTATTGACATGTAGTGATTCATATTTGTTGGTTTCTCGCGACTTCCTGGAAACTCAGGATCCGTCGCAGTGACCTCTCCGAGACTCCAGAGACTCATAATAAAATGCATACCATTACCAGGAGAACACTTAGCAAAGAAGATGACATTTCATGAAACTTGCTGAAGAGGACCAATGACACAATTACTTAGAAAAGGTTTGTTTCATACCCGGAAAAACCACCAAAACTATGGAAAAAACGGAGTTTTGTACCATCGCCTTCAAAGACCCTAACTCTGCTGACCCATTTACACTTTGGACGTCAGCAATGTCTCAAATTAAACGCGATGAGTTACTTAATATTTTTATAAACGAATCACAAGAATAAACCATATACTTTTGGAATGACTGACCTTTGAACTTCGGTCCTCTTTTTTTAGGAACACACTGTATAACTATAAGGCGAAGCGGTGACTTCTCTTTCGAACTAAGTAAGAGATCTATATGTTCAAATGACGTAAACTTCCTCGAGTGATATTCATAGTTTGTTGGTCCATCAAGGAATCCGGGCATGCAGGCCAGGTGAAGACTCCTCTACAGCTCCCACTATGATTTGTGAAACCTCGGTTACAGATGAACCGGGGTTTTCAGGCTTTTTCCGGCTTCCAGTTTTCAGGCTTGTTTCAGGCTTTTTCCGGCCGTTTCAAGTTCATCTATATCTTGGATCCGCACCTGCGGAGGATTCCATAGACAGCTCAACATCGTTGACTTCGACCGCTGACTGACTTCTGACCTAAGTTTGGGCTAACACTTTCGTCAATGGGAGATCAGCTGACTTCAACTACAGGCGTTTGACTGCCACTTCAGAGATCAATGGGCATCTATCGTAGGTTTTCGATAGGACAGATCGAGACAGATAGCGTGCGGTTACATGGACAGAAACCAGTCGCGTCGCGTGATGAGTATCGTTTATTTATTCAACAGTTTAATTTGAGACATTAATGGAACACTAATTTAAGCCTGCGGAAGGTACCTTCTTGATTTAACTATAAGCGGAAGTTCTTGAAATCTGGGTTAATATTTCTTGAGTTCACGTGCATAGAAATATCACTGTTTAAGGTATACCTTATTGATTAAACTATAAACAGAAATTCATGAAATCTGGGTTAATATTTCTTGAATTCATGTTTTGAAACATCATAGTTTAATATATCGTGGTTTAAACATTTTACATTGGAATATCTTCAAAATATCAGGAACCTTGTAATATTTTGGTAAATTTCTTTATTTATGAAATAGACATTATGCCAAATTATTGTTTACAATATAATCATGAGGACATAATGTAAGTCCTTGAAACCAACTGTGGTTTAAAGCAAATAGTCAATAGTTCATGAAAAAAGCATGCTTGTAACCTGTAAACTTTATATGAAATGAATGAGATATTTGTTTTATTTTGTGTGAATTCCTAACTAAGTATAATTATACAGACAGAACTTGTTCTTATCGCCAGACTTTGCAAATACAGTGCAAATGATTCTGACACATGGTTGCCTTTTATTTCTTTTGTTTGGACTACAAAGTTAGAATAAAATATTCCACTTTCTAATCGATCTCACCTTTTACTTCAGCCCTGCCCCTAAACAAGAGATCAAAGCATTAGACCTTAAACCTTGATGGTACGAAAAGAACAATAAGAACACTATATTTCAAATGAATTTCGCCGGGGTAGGACAAAGGGGGCCTTGGTCAGCCGGGTAAACAAAAAGAGGCCCCAATATTAGAAAAAAAAAATGACAAAATGGGCATTGTTGGGGTTGACAAACTTTTTTTTAATTATTCATTCAACAGCATTGGTTGGGTGAACATCCAAAATACAGCCAGGGTCCCGAAAAGTGTAAGTGGGGGATAAACAATTTCAAGAAAAAAAAGCAGGAGCAAATAAGATGTTGCTAGGGCATATTAAAAATATCCAACTTTTATGAGTAACAGTGTACGATACCTTCTCCTTCATTCGTCATCTCGATGTCGGAGTTGATATTTCCCAATGCCGATTTAGGGTTATTCACTCTGCCTCGATTCAGAAGTACAAGTATTACGATGAACATGGCGACAAATAGAATGATAGAAACAGTGCTGACCGAAATAATCACATCATCTGGCCTTCGTGTATCACCTGCGGAAAAAACTAAATAATGGTGGTATTAATTAACATGCTTGAAAGCGGAGGGGTCGGATCGTAGTTCATTTATTAACTACTCAGGGGCTGCGGAGCCTAGGGGACTGGGGTGGGGCTTTTGCCCCTCCCCCTACTTCTCTCAGCAAACGTGTGCAAAAACGCGAAAATGACCATAGATTTGGGATTTTTAGCCTGTTTATGATCAGCCCCCCCCCACACTTTCAAAAACGCTTCGCTGCCCCTGCTACTAAATGAAACGGTTTGAATAAGGGTCTTGGGCCCTTTACTACAAGTGCAGTCCTAACGTCCGGGGTCTAAAAAAAAATGTATATAATTGTATATGGAAAGGCCCAGTTTTCAAAATAAAACGCAATGCACTCTTTGATGGTATGCGCTGTTTTATCACGTGGCCCTACATCATGTACATGTTTATTTAAAGATTAGGTGAACCTCTCAAGAAGAGCCCAAAACATGAGAGCTGCAGATAGGACAATACATAAGTAAATAACAATGCTGAGGAATAAAAAGAAAGAGCTTCAAACGAATATGATTCCAGGCGCGAATCAAGGATGCCTAATTGTGTGACATCCTATATAGTTACGTTTGCAAGTCATGTTAATGTTTGGCAACATCTATCTATCTGTCCTTCTTGATCACACGAATCAGAAAATATCGCCAATTTTATAATAAGGTCAAAGGTCAGGCTTCATTAACATAAGCACAATTTTGTTCTAATTGTGTCAAATTTGGTATCAAATTGTAGATAATTTTATAAATAGCAAGTAAGGCTACTATCATTTTTCACCCGGCCAGTCAGTTTTGAGCAATATGTAAATGTAGATGTAGATTGTTATGCATAATAATGCATAACAGAGACAAGCTTAACGGCGATCAGACAAAACATATCCATAGACCAAATCAGTACAAACTAATCAAGATTAAAACGAGAATCATACTAGCCAAATATTCTATCCACATTCCGGTGATCCTTATGACCTTAAACTTAGGTCAAAGGTCAATTTATATGATGATTAACAATCTTGAATTAATTTAGCAAAAAACCAATCTTCTGGGAATTTTGACTTTATTTCTAGGTCAATTGTGTCAACCAAAAATATGACCAGCTCTTTTTTGTTTGTTTGTTTTTTTTGTTGATGGCATCAAGGTAAAGATATTCATTTTAGTTGCCAACAAAGTAAAGCTTATACGACCAACGGGTCAAAGGTCAAAGTTCAGGAAAGACATTTTGGCCAAAGTGTTCGGTCTTGAATTAAGTCTTATTGGGCAATGTTACTTGAAATATTTTATTGAGCACTATTAATGTGTGCTATTAATGTGTACTACTTGTTCTCGTTAATGTTCCTTTTCATTCACCTATGACCTTTAAATAAGGTAAAAAGTTCAAACAATACATTGTATCTGTTATTGCCAGGTTGTTTTTTTTATCGTCACGTTATTTGAACTTTGTCTTCCTCTTGAGGTCATATTTTATTGCATGAGATCAGGGACCATGTAAAACTGTTGTTATAAAAATTATTAAGTTAATAAAGCAAAAGAAAAAGGACTATGGTCAAGACAGAAAACTTTGGCCCTTCCTTATTCCTTAAACTTTTTCTATTTGTGTCTTGACCTCTGTTTTATTGGCCATATTATAGCTTAATAATTTTGATAATCACAGTTATTATTGTTGCACTCGGGCCCATAAATCAGAATATCAACGGTGTTGGTCTCTTTCATTGACACATTTGACCTCAAGTTAAAGTCAAAGTTCAAATAACATGACGCTAAAAAACCTTGAAATTGTAGAAATTATGTATTGTTTTGACTTTTTACCTTATTTAAAGGTTAAAGTTCAATGAAAACGAACATTTCCTGGTTCATGGAATCAAGTAGAACACATTAACGGTTTTCAATAGAATATTTCAAGTATTACGGCCTAAAAAGACAAAGGTCAAGACCAAAACTTTGGCCAAAACATCTTTCTTGAACTTTGACCTTTGACCTGTTGGTCGTATAAAGCTTAACGTTGTTGCCAACTAACATAAATATGTTAACCTGTTAATGCCATCAACCAAAAAATATAGGCCGTAATATTTATAGTTCACACAATTGACCTAGACGTAAGGTCAAAGTTCACAGAAAATTGGGTCTTTTATAAAAATTATGCCCTGTCCAGTTTGTTGATCATCATATAAATTGACCTTTGACCTAATTTCAAGGTCATAAGGGTCATCAGAATTTGGTAACAATATTAGGCTAGTATGATTCATGTTTTATTCTCGCCAGCACTCGTTCTGATGCTACCATACAATTTCGAAAGCTGTTTTTTATTGAAAATTTTGCAATTTCTCTGCCTGTGTATTATTGAGTAGGCAGTGCATAGGTTATTTTTTGCATTGTAAATGCATGGGTGACTACATCCATACAGTGAAGTAGAAACCATTCTAGTCACAGTGGCTTTTTGCTTTTGTGTGGCCATCCCTAATATTAGGGAATTATCTTGGCTTCTGTAGAAGACCGTCGTAGCAGACTGAACACCTCGCTCGGCTTCTCTAGAAGCCCGTCGCATCCGAAGGGTTAAAATTGCAATTTTTTGGACCTAACCCCTTTTGGAAATAAACTGGATCTTAGCCCTTTTGGAAATAAAATATTGGAACTCCTGGCAATGTTGGTGTCATATGTGCTAGATATAATTTCCATTTTTTAAAGTCGAAACTACGTGCAGAAGTGATTTCTCACAAATACACACAAAGATAAGAACACACAAACACACACGCACACTCAAACGCACCCACACACACGCATAGAAGGGGTTCGATCCAGTTTATTTCCATAAAGGGTTACGTCCAAAAAAATGAGAATTTAAAAGAAAAAAAATGAAGACCCGCAGACATATCAATTCTAGTTGTAAACTTAACAGATAGAGGGCGCTACCATTCTACTCAAAGCGAACGTGCCCATTGATTTTTTTTTTTTTTTTGGACAGTTTTTCACTTTTTTTTCTTTATTGTGGAGAGCAATTACCTTTTCAAAGAAATGTTCAACTTGAATGAATATGCTAAGAGTCTGAATTTTTCAAAAATAGGAATAACTTATTGCAAAGGGAAAAAAAGTCCTGTCACTTGTGTCAATTCGAAAGCCTAGTCAGATCAAATTCCTGTACAATATGGTATATTTGCTCTCAAAATAGCTCATGCGCTGCATAGTTTTGATCCTCGATGCCGCATTATACTATTATAGCTTATTGTTCACAGGGCAATTAAATGCTTGAATTCTCAGCTTTCCGGAGATGGTACATTCATTTTAATTGATTTAAAAAAGTTCTGTCACTTTGAACATAATCATAAGAGGTTCTTTCCTCGACTAGTCAATATTTACGCTTATCACATGCATATCGCCTAGAAACATGTAAGCGGCGTCTTCACAAGACTTGTGACAAGTTCACAATCTATTTCATTGTTTTGAGTATCAATCTATATGAATTGCATATTCTGATTACAACTTCAGCACAATAACGTTATAAGCTTGCCCAATGTGTATTTCCTCCATCTGGTCTGGAGAATCTATTAACTAACAACATGATAAAAGTTCATCAATTGCTTTCATCTCCACGAGTAGATTGCTCAACCGAACGGACAATACCATTCGACTGCAGGGAAGTCTTCTTACGGGAGTTTTTGTGAGCTAATTTATTATTGCAGCCAGCTGTATAGATTTCTGCGCTTTTCAGCCGTATTTCCAACGTCACTTTGTTGCGTCTGGCCTCTTAGATAATGGACGCGCCTTGTTTAATTACGATTTAATGCCGCACATTGGTATACGTTAACTTTACATTTTACATGGAGTAGAATTGATAAGTTTTTTTCTAAATGTTATTTTACATTTCCATGGTGGGGTATCATTTTATTTTAAGTTCATTGCATTAAAAAATACTGCAATATAGGTTAATTAAAAAACCTTAATTTTTTTAGAATGGCTAAAATTTGACCTAACTCCTTTTGGAAAAACACTCTGTAAATTCGCCTGGGTTCGCAACCAGTAAGATACCCCCTTGACGAGGTGGAAGTCGTTAGTGTTTGTGTGTCTGCAGCATAACAGGACTGTGTAACACCATATCTATTATGTTAAAACACCTGATGGTTAAAATAGGGCAAGTCCACGCTATATTGCAATGCATGATGAAATAGTCCGTTTGAGGACGATAGACCCCAACTTGCAACTCTATGGCCCGTATTCTGCTAGGAGTTTAGAGTTGTGCTATCGCACCAAAATAGTACGGATTTTGAAACGAGAATGCAACGCTGATTTGTACGCTTCTCTATGAAGCGTCAGTGAAGCGTGCGTCTAATCGAACGAATCGAACGAATGATTAACAACCTGCCATTTCCAGTATGTTAATCATCATGTAAATTGACCTTTGACCTAATTTCAAGGTCATAAGGGTCATCAGAATTTGTCAACAAAATTAGGCTAGTATGATTCATGTTTTATTCTCGCCAGCACTCGTTCTGATGTGACATTTACAAATTGTTGAATATATTGTACTATGGTAATTGTTAATGTTAATAAGCGCCTTGTATCTACCTTTTGTTAATAAAAAAGGCGCTATATAAATATGCATTATTATTACTGTTATTTATATTGTCTATGGATATGTTATGTCCTATCGTCGTTAAGCTTGACTCAATTATGAATTCAATTACGCATAATAGACCAATCTGCATATTGTTAAAAACTGACTGCCAGGTCGGATGGAAAAAATAATAATAGACCTAATTGCTAGTTTTAAAAAAGATGATATCAAATTTGACACAATGTTTATGTTAATGAAGCCTGACCTTTGACCTTCAATTTGGGTCACAAAAGGTCATTACAAAAATTGGCGACATATATTTTCTGATTTGTGTGATCAAGTAGAACATATACATGTTGCAAACGTGAACATGACTTGCAAACGAAACCTAAATATTCCCCATTGGATGCCACACTATAAAAAGAATTTTGCTTGTTTTGGGGAAACTTTCCCCGTAATTTCGGGGTAGCGGAGCCTGCACTTCGCCCTCGTTAGATGGCCCCCCTGAAATCCTGACAAGCACCTGACAGTAAGCTTCAAAAAAAAAAAAAAAAAAAAAAAAAAAAAAAAAAACCACCCCCCCCAAAAAAAAAAAAAAAAAATGGCTTGATTTTAAGATCGGTACATGTAAAGACAATTGTAGGAACCGCATACCTTCCATTGGAGTCTCGGTGCTGGAAGTGCTGGATGGAAATGTAAACGTAGAGGATTCGTCCTTGGTAGATTGCTCTTCGCTTGGTCTTGTGGGCGTGTCCGCTACAGAAAAATCTTGAAATGAATACCACAATGCGGTGATTATTTGTATTTTAAACGCAATATAAATATGAAAGAAAAATAACTTTGTTGAATTTGATATTCTTACTATCAAGTTTGCCAAAATTTGGACAGAAACTTAAAAGTCATGTGGACGTTTGTGGTCTTTTAAGACTAATGCTACAGTCACACAGACACTTACGTATACAGTGCGTATCAATAAAAACGGGACAGTTTTGAAAAGTCTGTCAAAATTTCGTTTCAAATCATGATGTCTATATTTTTATGTTAATAGATGCTCTGAAGTCTTATCTTTCAAATGCAATTAAAACAAATGAGTGTCGTTCATGCTTGAGTACACACAGAACATTTTTGTCGGGGGCTCAAAAAACTGCTTGCGCACAAATGGAAAAATTGAGAATTACGATCATCAGACTTCTTGCTAATCAGCAGTCTTCCTCTAATTTGTTCTTTATCTTTGCCATTTTCTTTCGAATTATAATTTGAAATTCACTTACAAAGCTATTTATTTTTTGTTTTTGTTTTCATTTTAATATGTTATCTTTTTACAATAAATATTCCTTTAAACTTTTGTTTTGTCAACCCATCAGAAAGGGGATTTGGTTGGTTGTTTAATTGATTGTTTATTTGATTGATTGATTGATTGATTTGATTGCTTTGTTTATTTGTTTCGTTCATGCTTGAGCGAACACGGAAATTTCTTGTCGGAGGTTTAAAAAAAAAAACAAAACAAAACAAAACAAAAAAAAAAAAAAAAAAAAAAAAAAAAAAAAAAAACTGTGGTTAATTCAAAGGGTTTTATTTATTCTGAAACATTATTCTGAATCAGTTACTCCCATTCGGACTGATTGTTACTTTTCACTGGTCAATAATTATGTTAGTCTTTTGAGTCGATTTCCTATGATTCTTCCAACGATTTAATCAATCATTTGAACAATCAATCAAAAAGTAATCGGTCAATCATTCAAAGAAACAAATGAATTAATCAAACGATCAATCATTCAAAATGGTCAATCTATCAATCATTCATTCGATCAATCGATCAAATAATAAATCAATCCATCAATCAAACAATCAATCAAACAAACAAACAAACAACAAAACAAAGCAATCACTCAATCAAATAATCAACCCACCAACCAAATCCCCTTGTCTTGGGTTGACAATTATTATTATTATTATTATTTTTTAAAAAAGGAATATTCAATGCCAAAAGATAACATGTTAACATGTGGAAAAAGAAAGAAAAACATTTCTATTAAATAAATAGCTGTGTAAATGAATTTTGATGGCATAATTCGAAAATAATGGCAAAGATAATGCAAGGGTTAAGAGTAAGTCTGCTGATTAGCAAAAAGTCTGATGATCGTATTTCTCATTTTCTTCCATTTTGTGCGCAAGCCTTTTTTTGAGCCCCCGACAAAAACGTTCTTTGTGCGCTCAAGCATGAACGAAACTTAATATTTTAAATGGCATTTGAAAGAAAAGACTTCAGAGCATCTATTAACATAAAAATATAGACATAATAATTTGAAAGGAAATTTTGACAGACTTTTCAAAACTGTCCCGTTTTTATTGATACACCCTGTAGATACGTTTGTGTTGGTGTAATCTTATTTCATCTTCTATTCTATCATTTCAGTCTTATGTATTTTATTGTTTTACTGGATGAACGAAATTATCAATATTTCTACTGCTTAATATGACGGGTAAGCATCCGTGGGGATCCGAAGAAAAGAAAATAATTTTTGGACGCAACCGGACGTAACTCAACGTAAGTGTCTGTGTGACTGTAGCATTAATGCTGCAGTCACACAGACACTTACATTGAGTTACGTTTGTTGTTTTATCCTTATTTCATCTTCTATTCTATCATTTCTTATGTATTTCTTAGTTTTATTGGATGAACGTAATTATCACTATTTCCACTGCCGACTATGACGGGAAGGCATCGAAACTAAATTTGAATCGGATAAAAAATTATTTTTTCATTTTTACGCCTTTAAAAAGAATTTAATTTCCCCAAAATATATATGTACATAATAATAATAATAATCCAGCATCTTCGAGTGTCTTCGATTGATGTCATTAACAATGAACACAAAGTAAAACATTCCGATTTCACACCTTTTTATTTGGCAAAGTTCCAATTCAGACGCGTTTCTTTTCATTTATGTTTTGCTCAGGTCAACAAAAAGGGGCTCAAACTTGTTATGAAATGTGCCATTTATGATGCCAATATTTCAGATTAGTGTCCACAAATTCCTAGTCGAGTAGTTTTGATTACTACTTCAGAAAATATTGTATTATTTATTTTCGCATGCCTCGCAAAGAACACATTTTATATTGCTCACAATTTTCAGACGAGTGGTAGCGAAAAGTAATTTCAAGTACAAAAGAATATCTCCTTTTGAAAGTGACCCATACGAGTGCAGCCAAGTGGGGATCTTTTGTCTATCCATCTGCACGGGAGATCCAGTTGATCACAGTCATGCTTGGCATAATTATTTTCTTTTCGCGGCTTTGAAGCGAGATCTCCAGGGCTTGTACTTCCTTGGATATAACCCCTTGTGCTTGCATAAAAAAAGTACAAACAATAACATGCCACAATCATGCAGTAGAACCCCTTAGTGCTTGCCTAACAAGAAGGAAAAAAAAAAAAAAAAAGAAAGTGTTCCATAATAATGAGCGAATTTTAAAACGTTGGTATAATTATCTCTATATGAAGAGCTTGTTTCCAAAAGGGGTTAGGTCCATTTTTGATTAAATTTGAGTTATTTGCCTAAATCTACATACTTTTAGTAGCTCTAGGAGATAGTTCCATGGAAAATTTGAAATTCCAAAGAAAAACTCCTTAAAAATGGCAAAAAAAAATAATTTATTTTCAAAGGGGGTTAGGTCTACTTTAGTTTATTTTTAAAAGGGGTTAGGTCCACTGTTAGCCATTCTGTGTTTTTTTTTTTTTTTTTTTTTTTTTTTTTTTTTTAACTCACCTATATTGCTGTGTTTATAAATAATAATGCACTTAACATAACATAATACCCAACCATTGGAATGTAAAATCACATTTAGAAAAAATCTGCTTCTCTTTATTTCTTAATTTTTTATTTAACCTTAGAGCGGGCATGTGAAACGCGATTGTTACCCCTGTGGCGGAGCGATTTCTTGTACACTGACAGTATTATAGAAATTGGTCATGTTTTGTGCTTTCATTACTCCTTGCATCTAACTCGGTCATTTTCATAATTTTTAGTAAATGTAAACATGAAAGGGCAGACATATTCTATCTAACACTGTAAGGCATAGTCATCAAAACCGAATATAAGACGCATTATTTTGTAAAGAAAAAACTGTCATTTTGGCAGAAGTTCCGCTTTCTTCCTGTCCAGTAGATTCACAATGCAAAGTCATGAAGTGCGTAATGCATGTGCAGCACGCACGGTTCGATCGATGAGCCTACTGAATAGCAACGAAAAGGTCTGTTTCTTTCAAATTATTTATATAAAATAATGGATTAAAGATCATAGCGGCCGGCTTCGCACCTCTGGACAATGGCACGTTTGACTAAGCACCATACATTAAAAGCGCAGGTGTAAGTTTTGAAATAAAAGCGGGACTTTTAACTTGCAATGCCTACTGCATTTGGCATACTTATCATTTCATTACATCATTATAGTTACAAACAAACTAGTTCAAGCAAAATGTCAAATAATCGACCCCTCTCATTATCGTGATGTATATATAACCTAGCGAGAATCGGAAACGACTGGCTTAATCTCCATGCAACTAATGTTTTATATATATCTATAATAATGAATATTGTTTTAACCCCTTAACCTTTCTATTTCTCTATCTCTCTCTTCTTCTCATTTCTCAATCTTTATCTGTCGTATTTCTCCTCTCGAGCTATATTTATTATTTCTTCCCCCTCCGGACGCGTACGCGTACGCCAAAAGTTAAAGATCAGGATTCGTTTCTTATGTAAAAAATTATGGTATGTGAAATAGGTAGATGTACGAATAGCGGACAGTAGGGAATATCGGACGGTCACCACATGTCCAGCCCTAGCTGCCAACATAAGATCAACTGAGTTAAAATACCGGCATCTATTGGTCAGGTGGTTCTGTCTGGGAAGGTTGAATGCTGTATTCGACAACAACAAGTGAGAAATCTCCGAGAAACTACCAAAATCCGTCAAGGTAGGAAAATTTGCAGCCTGAAAAATGGCCTGATGTAAAAATTGACATTTTAGAGAATGTGATGTATAAAAAATAGAATTGGGGTATGACCTCTATTTCATGCATTATGGACATGTGTGGAGGGTGGGCTAAACGTGTATGGATGTTTGCACTGTACAAAGCCTGTGTATTGGGTGGCAGTTTGTTGAAAAGTGCTAGTCAGTCATTTTTTTTTTTGTGAGGGAATACCGACACCACATTGACGGTCGTTTGTTTAACTTCCGGGTTGAGTTGCTAAGCATGTAGAATCAAATAGTATTGCATATATAATGTATTATATTTATTTATTAAATTGTTTTGAACATTTGAAATGTTATTTTTCTTTATTATTATTGTGATATGTCATGATCTACATGAGATATAAAGTTATTCTGAGTGTTTTGAAATTTTGCAGTAAAATGCATATAATCTTCTAAAAATGAATAATGTTATAAAAAAATCAATACAAACATGTTAAGTTGATGGTTACATTCAAATTCAGTGCTTCCAGACAGATCTTTATACAAAAAAAGGGTAAAACATACTGTCCGGTATTCCTACACTGTAGGGAATGCCGTACAATTTACCAATGACGTCATTATTTGCATATAACTGCCTCAAACAAATATTGATTACTCAATTTTTTTTTGAAATAAAGTGAATGATGTAGCTAGCAATGAGAATCTTTTTCTTTTGTGATTTTATTGTTTTCATGTCCTAATTAAGCAAATGAGCTTAAGTGGCCGGTATTCCCTACATCTACCCTAAGTGAATTGTTCTCGATTTTTTTTTCCCCTCGTAACATAGGTTATTTCTTTAATGGATATTGAAAATGAATATATCTTTGTCCTATTCCTCAAGAATTTAGCCCCAAAAAGCTGATTAAAAGCCGAAAAAGTTTGTCAATATATTAGTAGGGATGTCCATTAAATGTTAAGTTATTTTTAAAGTTGTTTTTGTTAGGCTTATTAGATAGAGCATTTAAAAAAAAAACATCTTGTAACTTGAATTATCACAATTGGATGTTCCATTTCAAAGATATGACTCAAAGAGTGTCTCAGATTACCAATGAGCTGCTAGAACACTTTTACAAGTTTCAGACAAAGCCAGAAAATGCAATAAAAGCTCAAGTTCATGTTCCTTTTGTCTTGATTTATTAAACCAAATCATACCGAACATTTTCTATATGTGTATCAACATTGAATGAGATTATAGTAAGACAATTGAGGCGTATGAGTAGATTATACAAAAAGTTATGGCAGTACAAAACTGATGGTTTGACATGTTACCGTATGTGATCCAATATGACCACCGTGGAAAATACTCCTTAGGGCATGTTTCAATAGGAACACCCTAGACAATAAGTAGAGTACCAATGTGTAGACCCCGTGGGTATTTTTGGGGAACAAAAGTTTGAAAGTGGTTTTGAGTTGGTTAGAGGTCACTAATCAAAATTAGCTTGGTTAGTCCCCTGCTAACCCCCAGCAACTCTCGTAGGGGTCAAAATAAGGTCAAATTGGGGCCAATGGGGGGGGGGGGTCAAAATTTTAAAAGGCCCGAATAGTATCAAAAGACACAGCAAATTACTCGTCTCTTTCTACTGAACAAAGAGGTGTTTAGGATTATATACTCTGACCTCCCAGTAAGAAGTTGTGGCGGGAAATGTCAAAAGGTCAACGGACTTTCACATAAAGGCATATGAGGCCTACTCAAGCTAAAATTGTTTAGAACAAAAAAATTCTTGTTTTTAAGAAAATTAATTGACCCTATTTCTACATAAGAAAATCATGTTCAGTACATATAAGGGGTCAAAGTAAGGTCATTTGGGGTCAAATTTAGGATCGCAATACGAATAAGGAGTTAAAACAGCTCCATTTTGTGTAGTATTGTCAAGTTATGTATAAATATATTATTAAGACTTACAGATTTGTATATGTAATCCAGAATTCGCATTCAATTAATTAATGTAAGGGTCAAAATGTTACATTGACCTAGAAATATTGTGATGCTATATGCACACTAGAACCACTTGAGCCATGAACTTCAAATTTAAAAGTAATATGTACCACAATAAGAAGACAATCTCATTCTTATAGAATGTAGGTGAAAGGTCAAGGTTCATAAGGTCATCTTATGAAATTCCAGGGATTTATCTCGTTATTACATTGGTTTAAGAAAAAGCTTGATAACATATCAACTTCGATCTTGATGATAACAGGTATCATTAGAAGCCAATGTCATACAATTTTTAGGTCAAATGTCAAGGTTCACAAAGGTAAACCTAAGAAAAATACAGGCATTTGCCTCGTTATTCAAGTATCTCAAAAACTATTTGAGATATGAAACTATCATGATGTGACCATGAATCTCATTATAATTTATAAGACTGTATATTGGTAAAATGTCAAGGTTCACACACAGAGGGTTGGGTTTGAAATTATTTTTTTAAACTGAGGGCCTCCTAAACGTGCATGAGGAGTGCACATTTTTTGGGTATTCGTCGATCTATAATAATAATAATAATAATAATAGTGGGTACTTGTAAAGCGCTCAGGTCCGTCTTTCGACGCTCATGGCGCTCTCTATGTTTCAAAATTTTACTGGACCTCAACTTTAATTTGTGCAAGTCTATCTCGTTTTTTAACCAATTTGGGCATATTTTATAATAAATGATAACATAAAACCCTAACAGTCAGGTCCACGGGCGTAGACACGAATTCCTTTCTTTTGAAAGTGGGGGGGGGGTGGAGCATTCATAATGCGTTGGTCACAACTCAACGTAGGCTACGGGACACGACGTGCATGCAACGTAGCCTGCGTTGCATGCACAATGCATGCACAGGTCCTGGGTAAACTTCTGCGATTCCTGCACGTCGTACATGCAACGTGCCTGCATGATTCCTCGAAGGTATAGCGAGTTGTGACCGCCGCATAATCGGTCGAGCGGGACGCAATTCTTTTGTTAGAGGTGGGGGGGGGGGATGCGCTACGCCAGTGGTCAGGTATCATACTTTTGACATACCCTTTACAAAATATCATCAGATCATCTGCCTATAACCGTGATATCATTAATGTGGCGGTCACAACTCGCCGTACCTTCGACGTGCAACTCCCTAGGATGGATTTCGTAGAAAAATCGTGCAGTGCAGGTACCTCAGAGGCACGTTGCATGTATGACGTGCAGGAAGTTTTCCAGTACCCTTAATACAGAAACGCAGGAATTTGCAGAAATTGACTAACGACCTGTGCATGCATTGTACATGCAACGCAGGCTACGTTGATAGCCTACGACGGGTTAAAACCGCCGCATAAGGTTGAAGTTCAAAGCGGTTCTTGGGATGTCATAACTTGACTGTGTGACATTTGACCTATGTCCTTTAATATGCAAATATATCATCTTTCTAGTTACACTATCATAAAATTGAAGTTCATATCCCAAATACTTCTACAATAATTGATTTACCATTTGACCATATCGTGACCCCTTACATTTATTGAATGTGGTTTTTGGATTAGAAATACAAATCTGTAGGTTTAATCATCAGTTTACACACACCCCTTTACCCTATTTTGGTCACAACTTTGACCCCAGATGACCTTAGTTTGACCCCTATACTGAATATGAATTTCTTATGTAAGAATAGATAGTCTCAATTTATTTTCTTCATCATAATAACAAATTGACTTTTGTCATTTCAAGCAAATTAGCTTGTGTAAGCCTACTATTCCTTCATGTGAAAGTTTGTTGACCTTTTGACCTTTCCCATCATAACTTCTTACTGAGTGAGAGGTCAGGTATATAAACACAAAACAAAAAGAAATTTCTCCCTATTTCAGATATCAATAAATTTTGAACCAAGAGGAATTTAAAAAAATCTAATTATATGTCCATGTAGGGGATTTAATTAGCTACCATAGGACCGAATTTTAGGAAAATCATTAAGTCATGCTTCAGTGATTAATGGTTGAATGCAAAAGTGTCATTTTTTTAAGTTCACAAGCCTTAAATCACAACTTTGATTCAATGATATCGGACCCATTTTCAGATTTTAAACAATTTACATGTCAGAATGTATGCAAAACGTGCTTTCAAACATACGGAAACGAAATTTGCGTCAAATTTCACGGTTGAGTGAGCATGCAGCAAAAATTGCCCAAACTGCGATTTTTACTTCTTTGCCATGGTAAAATCGATCAAATGTGAGGGACTTCCTGTTTTGGAAGTGTATGCAACCTATATCCATCCATTCACGGTTGAATGAACCCATCAATCAACCAAAAAATAGGCCATTATAGAATTACGAAGAGTCATTGTAGTAATTTTATGCACTAGAAAGCATCTCAATAACATTTTCGGGGTTTTATTGATATTCTTTGGGCACGTGTCAATGATCCTATGGCATTTATTCAAAAATTCATGCTTCAGTGAGCACGTGAGGCTAGAAAAGCCCTTTTCTCACGTACGGACTAAAATTAAAATTCTTACTTTGATTGAATATAACAATTCTTTTCGGGGAGTAATTTTGATTTTATTTTCATAGAAATCCCGATGTTTCACGCCTCAGTGGGCACAAGATACAAGAAAATCATGAAAATGAGAAGAAA
The DNA here is from genome assembly GCA_940671915.1 of Paracentrotus lividus. Classification (NCBI taxonomy): domain Eukaryota; kingdom Metazoa; phylum Echinodermata; class Echinoidea; order Camarodonta; family Echinidae; genus Paracentrotus; species Paracentrotus lividus. The sequence goes on along the minus strand of CALNVZ010000313.1, from coordinate 149,823 downwards.
GTTTGGGGCTTCGTCATGGTTCAGTGACTCTTCAAATACGTAATTTGAGTAACGATCAGCGGCGTAAATCCGTGTCGAGGAGTGGGGGGGGGGATGAGCGAAATAATTTGCCAACTTGTCGCGATCTTGTTTGACACAAGCACTCGCGACACAAGTTTTTAATAGCAGAGGCGGTGGAATGGATTTGAGAGGGAGGGGGTACGAATAGAATTTGTCTTTGAATGTATGCTTTTAACTTATAGCTGCCTTGATTACTGTTCATTTAAGTAATGGTAAAACTAATGCGAGCGCGAAGCGCGAGCCGAAAAGTTTAAGCTAAAAATTGGACATATTTGTGCATTATAGCTCCTATTTCGTATCGGCGAGCGCAAAGCGCAAGCCAAAAAATTCAAGCTGAAATTGGATATGTTTGTGCATTAAAGGTCCTATATAGTACCCGCGAGCGCGGAAAAATAATATATATAGGCCTATTATGGTAGCAGAGGTGGCGGAACGGATTTGAAAGTCACGGGTCTTGATACAAAAAAGGCACCGTTCGGAAAAGGGTTACACTTTAGATCAGAGGCGTTCATCTGAAGTGAAATGTATTCGGAGACGGAGGGGATACGCCGAAGAAATTTGTCTTTGAATGTATGCTTTTAAAATAATGGCTGCCTTGATTACTGTTCATTTTAGTAATAGAAAACTAATACGAGCGCGAAGCGCGAGCCGAAAATTTTAAGGTAAAAAATGCACCTTTTCTGAAAAGAGGGACACTTTAGATCCGAGGCATAGACCTTAAGAGAGATGACTCGGAGAGGGAGGAGGTACGAAGAAATTTGTCTTTGAATGTATACTTTTAAGGCTGCCTTGATTCCCGTTCATTTAAGTAATGTAAAAAGTAATGCGAGCGCGAAGCGCGAGCCAAAATTTTAAAGCTTGAAATTGGAGATATTATTTTGGGCAGTATAGATCTTATTTAGTATCAGCGAGAGCGAAGTGCGAGCCGAAAATTTTGTGTCCATTTAAAAGATAAATTTTACATGCTTTGTTAAATAACAGCGATAGAAAACAAAATCACAATCTTTGCTATGAACATTTTGTGGGCTGCAGGCCCCAAGCCCTCTAACAACCTAGCCCGCACACAACTTTATCAATGTTTTTGATTGTCAACAACACCCTTTTCCAGCAGTGCCCTGTCCTAAGGTTTGTCCCCAGACGAGGGCATTGTATCCAACCTTTTTATACCTAGGTTACTGTTTGATACTTAGTGCGAGGTCAGCTAGCGACCGACAAGGAAATTTTTTGGAGGTTTTGGAGTAAAAAACAAGCACTTTTGGTTATTGAAAGCGCTATTATAACCAATAACACAATATCGATTGTATTTTTTTTTTCTTCATTTCTTTCTGAAAACTGGGGGGGGGGGGGATGTTAGTACAGGCCACCCCCCCCTCCTCAAATCTGGGGGATGTATCCCCCATCCCCCCCCCCGGGATTTACGCCCGTGGTAACGATCATGTCAGTTAGAGACTCTTCGTAATTCTAAAATGGCCTATTTTTTTGGTTGATTGATGGGTTCATTCAACCGTGAATGGATGGATATTGGTTGCATACACTTCCAAAACAGGAATTCCGTCACATTTGATCGATTGTACCATGGCAAAGAAGTAAAAATCGTTGTTTGGGCAATTTTTGCTGCATGCTCACTCAACCGTGAATTTTGACGCAAATTTCGTTTCCGTATGTTGGGAAGCACGTTTTGCATACACTCTGACGTGTAAATTGTTTAAAATCTGAAAATGGGTCCGATTCCATTGAATCAAAGTTGTGATTTTAGGCTTGTGAACTTCAAAAAATGACATTTTTGCATTCAACCGTTAATCACTGAAGCATGACTAAATGATTTTTCCTAAAATTCGGTCCTATGGTAGCTAATTGAATTCCCTGCATGGACATATAATTAGATTTTTAAAATTCCTCCTGGTTCAAAATTTATTGATATCTGAAATAGGGGGAACTTTCTTTTTGTGTTGTGTTTATTCTGTTTATTCTAAAATACATGAGATTGGCATCTAGTGCATATATTATCATCAAAATCAAACTTTTTCTTAAATTAATGCAATAACGATGTAAATACCCAGAACTTCATAGAATGACCATGTGACCCTTGACCTTTCATCTTCTTTCCATAAGATCAAATTAGATTGTCTTCTTATATGATGGTACATACTACTTTTAGAATTGAAGTTCATGGCTCAAGTGGTTCTAGTGTGCATATAGCATCACAATATTTCCGGGTCAATTTAACATTTTGACCCTAATTGATAGATTAACCCTTATCATGACCTTTTACATTTCATTGAATGTGGTTTCTGGATTAGAAATACAAATTTGTAAGTTTTAATCATCTATTTATACATAATTTGACAGTTTTACACAAAATGGAGCTGTTTTAACTCCTTTACGGATTTCGATCTTAAATTAACCAATTTGACCCCAAATGACCTTGCTTTGACCCCTAATATGTACTGAACATGATTTTCTTATGTAGAAATAGTGTCAAATTAATTTTATTAATCATAATAAAAGTTAATTGACACAAAACACACAAAAACTTGGTCGTTCCAAACAAGTTAAGCTTGTGTAGGCCTCATATGCCTTCATGTGAAGTTTGTTGATCTTTTGACATTTCCCGCCATAGCTTCTTAATGGGAGGTCTTTGGTAAATGATCTTGTACACGTTTTTGTTCAGTAGAAAGAGACGAATAATTTGCTGTGTCTTTTGATAGGGTACATGGAGGTAATATGGGCCACCTGAAGCAAATCATGTCGTGACCGTCGACCGGTGACCGGTGTGAGTACCATAATGTTGTTCATATGAACTGTATACGAAAATATATCGTCGTGGGAGCATCCGATGCCGAAATTTCGGGTAATTCCTCTGTCGCTATGATAGCGATTGCCTGCTCTTCTAAATATGAGCAGAAGTTTGTAGCCACAAACTGCTACCGTTAATATAATAGCAGAAAATTTCCTAGCGATCTAGATCGCTAGGAATGCGACACTAGTACTAGTAGCAGCAAATTTCCTAGCGATCTAGATCGCTGAATATGCGACAACCAGTACTAGTAGCAGCAAATTTCCTAGCGATCTAGATCGCTAGATATGCGACATTGCTGTTGTGTTTAACTGAGAGAGAGAGAGAGTGAAGACGAGATAATAAAACGTAGGTTTGTTATTTCATTGCTTTGATGACATTTTTCACTGAAATTGGAATTAGTAGACGTATATTATATATATATATATATATATATATATATATATATATATATATATATATATATATATATAAGGTATCAGGAATCAATTGTTGTGTGAACTGAGAGAGAGAAGAGAGAAGAGAGAGAGAGAGAGGAGAAGAAGAAGATAATATAACATCAGCCAATAAAATTTGTTTGCTGCTGCTAAAGAGTTCTAATTAAATGAAAAAAAAAGAGAATAGATTTTATATTTTAAAAGTAAAATGTAATAAAAATATTTAGGTGTGAAATATTTTCAAATAATGTGTGTATGTGGTACCATAATAAAGCCAAATAATTTTCCCTGCTGATGCGCTTTGTTAAGTTTAATTTGCTTTCGTAAAAAAGGGTTGTGCTAAATTTTGTGCAACGAGGAACAAATCGAAATTGAGCACTTCATGGCCATTATGCGATACCTATACCCGAAGGCATGGGACGGCGTGCGAAAAATGGATTTTTCTTGATTGTAGAAAACTAGTCATATTTAAATCATTACAACACCAAATGTGATGAAAAAAAAAATGCAGGTGAAAGCCTGATCTTCCTGCTTTTTGAAACTACCAAACAATAGCAGGCTGTGATTAATCTTCCTACTAGAAAAAAAAATGTTTTCCACTTGTACCATTTCATTTGACACAGACTGTATGTATATATATATATATATATAAGGTATCAGGAATCAATTGTTGTGTGAACTGTGTGAGAGAGAGGGAGAGAGAGAGCGAAGAGATAATAACGTAGGACAATAAAATTTGTTTGCTGCTGCTCAAGATTTCATAATTAAATGAAAAAAAAAGAATATATTTTATATTGTAAAAGTAATAAGAGAGTGAGAGAGATAGTGAAAACGAGATAATATAACGTAGGTCAGTTATTTCATTGCTTTGATGACATTTTTCACTGAAATTGGAATTAGTAGACGTATATATATATAAGGTATCACGAATCAATTGTTGTGTGAACTGAGAGAGAGAGAGAGGGAGAGAGAGAGAGAGAAGAAGAAGAAGAGATAATAACGTATGCCAATAACCAGCGGCGTAAATCCGTGTCGAGGAGTGGGGGGATGAGCGAAATAATTTGCGAACTTGTCGCTATCTTGTTTGACATAGGCCTACACAAGCAGTCGTGACACACGTTTTTAACACCCATATACGGCGGAATAGATTTGAGAGGGAGGGGGTACAAATAGAATTCGTCTTTGAATGTATGCTTTTAGCTTTTATGGCTGCCTTGATTAGTGTTCATTTCAGTAATGGAAAAACTAATGCTAGCGCGAAGCGCGAGCCGAAAATTTTAAGCTAAAAGTTGAAAATATTTGTGCATTATAGCTCCTATTTAGTATTATCGAGCGCGAAGCGCGAGCCAAAAATTAAAACTGAAATTGGATATGTTTGTGCATTAAAGATCATAATATAATTATATAGTATCTGCGAGCGCGAAAAAAATATATTTAGGCCTATAATGATAGTAGAGGTGGCGGAACGGATTTCAAAGTCACGGGTCTTGATTTTAAAAAAAGTGCACCGTTCTGAAAAGGGTTACACACTTTACATCAGAGGCATGGATCTAAAGGGAAATAGGGTACATGCAGGTAATGTGGGCCAGCAGGTAATATGGGCCACCTGAAGCAAATCATGTCTTGACCGTCGACCGGTGACCGATGACCAGTGTGAGCACCATAATGTTGCTCATTTGAACTGTATACAAAAATATATCGTCGTGAGAGCATCTGATGGCAAAATTTCTCTGAGAAAATTGCTGAAAACCAACAAGGTACGTAAAACATACGGCATTTTTTTGACCCTGATGTAAAATTTGATATTTCACAGAATGTGATGGTGAAAAAGTGTTTCAGGGGGTAACCTCAATTGTTTTGTATATTTAGTAAGCTTATAGTTTCATTTTGATCATACTAGCGTGCACAGGTCAATTTGTTGTAGTGAAGGGGTGCAATGTGGCATTGAATGCTTGCCTGACACAGCAACATTAGTGCTGGTAATATGGGCCATCCAAAATGGCGGAAATGATTCTGGTACGCAGTATTGGGATGAGGCATCAATCTCTCTGCTACGATTTGTTTGGGTATATTCACAGTATATAATTAATATAAATAACTTATTGTAGGCCTATATTGACTTGTATAATGAAAATAATATTTAAATAATAATAAAAAAAAATAATAATAATAAAATTACAAAACAATGAAATATATAGTCAAAGTATTTACTGAAGGGACTTATAATTTCAAATGATATCTTAAAGTTAATGATTGTCAGCATTTTAAGCAAATTCCAGACATGGTAGAGTCATTGTAGTTTTTAAAACATACATTAAATACATGTGCCCATATTACCTGCACATGCAGTTAATATGGGCACTTTGGTAATGACGTCAACATTTGAATATTCCAGACAGGGGGGTTGGTGATAATTGTTTTTCTTCACGATAAAAGTTAGAGCAGTAGTTATTGATTCATATAAACAAAGATTAGACTGTGTGTCATTTTGCAATTTTATGCAAATTAGGCAAATGAGCTTAGGGGGCCCATATTACCTGCATGTACCCTATATTGGGAGACGGAGGGGATACAGAGAAAATTTGTCTTTAGATCAGAGGCATAGACCTGAATAGAAATTTATTCGGAGAGGGAGGAGGTACAAAGAAAATTTGTCTTTGAATGTATATACTTTTAAGGCTGCCTTGATTCCCGTTCATTTTAGTAATGGAAACAGTAATGCGAGCGAGAAGCGCGAGCCAAAATTTTTAAGCTAAAAATTGGAAATATTATTTTGGGCAGTATAGATCCTATTTAGCAAGAGCGAAGTGCGAGCCGAAAATTTTGTATCCATTTTTAGAAGATAAATAAAAATTTAGAAGTTAAATAACAGCGATAGAAAATAAATCCACAATCTTTGCTATGAAAATTTTGTGGACTGCAGGCCCCAAGCCCTCCAACAACCTTGCCCGCACACAACTGCATTAATGTTTTTGATTGTCAACAACACCCTTTCCCAGCAGTGCCCTTTCCTAAGGTTTATCCCCGGACGAGGGCATTGGATCCAACCTTTTTATACGTAGGTTAATGTTTGTTACTTAGTGCGAGGTCGCATAGCGACCGAGCAGGAAAATTTGGGGGGTTTTGGAGTAAAAAAAGAGGCATTTTTTAGTATTGAAAGCGCTATTTAAATCAATAACACAATTATCTAGTGTATTTTTTTTTATTTCTTTCTTGAAAACTGGGGGGGGGGGATGTTTGTACAGGCCATCCCCCCCCCCCTCCTCAAAATCTTGGGGGATGTATCCCCCCATCCCCCCGGGATTTACGCCCGTGCTAATAACATTTGTTTGCTGCTGCTCAAGATTTCATAATTAAATGGGAAAAAAAAGAATATATTTTATATTGTAAAAGTAATAAGAGAGAGAGAGAGAGAGTGAAAAAAATAATGAAATAACAAACCTACGTTTTATTATCTCGTCTTCACACTCTCTCTCTCTCTCTCTCTTAGTTAACACAACAGCAATGTCGCATATCTAGCGATCTAGATCGCTAGGAAATTTGCTGCTACTAGTACTGGTGTCGCATATCTAGCGATCTAGAGAAAATTTATGTAGGGGTTGAACAGGACAACTAACTATGTATGACGTTATTAAAAGAGATGCAACATGTGCATATGGCTCAGACAAAGAATTAAATTAAATAAAGTAAACAACACACTTCCAATCAACACTCAATTCATCTCAAACATGATATCAAAAGCAAACATTCCGATCTAATAATTAATTAATTAACAGAGGCGAGTAAAATGATTAAATTGAGGTTTAATGAAGGTATAAAATACTTGAATAATAAAGGAAACAATTACAAAGTATAATTTCAGTGAAAAATGTCATCAAAGCAATGAAATAACAAAAAATATAGTGATGTTCACTCATATCCTACGAGACAATCCTCCCTATATCATTTGCCTCTGGTTCGTACTCAGTTTAAGTCTAACACTCTAATTTGCGCTGGTCCTAAATTTTGGAATTCTTTAGATTCGTCCGTAAAACAAGCCTCAAGCCTTTTTTGTTTTCAAAAGAAAAATCGAATCTCTGTTTCTGAGTGAATATGAAAACACTTCATGATCACTTTTGTTAAGCAGACACCCTGAACAAATAAACCGTTAATCGTCTCAACTGGTCCCAGAAGAGTCATAAATTTACCAAAATCCTTGCCAGGCAGCCCACACCTGACAATTTCTTGAGAAACCCATTAGTCACGATTCACCCTAATCTTTAAAGTGTGAAGAAACCTTAGATTAGATTTTCATTGTTCATTGTATCTTTGTGTACCAGTTTATGTATTCTTGTGTCTCGTCTTGTATCCATATATCACCCTTTCATTTATTTGCTTTCACTCTTTATCTTTCTCTCTTTCTCTCTCTCTCGCTAGCTCTCTTAACTCCCCCCCCCCCTCTACTGTCTCCCTCTTCCTGTCCCTCTCTCTTTGTATGTCACTCTCTTTCTCTCCCCCTCTCCTATATTTGTCATGTCCTTTCGTTTCCTGTCTCATTAGTATTTAAAGGTATTATTTCATTTTACAAACAGGGCCTATATGTTTACAAGCCTAGCTTATTGTTCATAGGTCCATCCAACGGTAAATATAATTTGTGCTAGACGTGAATTTTAATTTGTACATATACTCTTTTGTTATATTGTAATGTTTCACTATTTTCAATATTATGTACTTTTATTGTACAATGTATGTTTGCTGAAGTTGGAATAAATGAACTGAAACTGAAACTGAAACCTACGTTTTATTATCTCGTCTTCACTCTCTCTCTCTCTCTCTCTCAGTTAACACAACAGCAATGTCGCATATCTAGCGATCTAGATCGCCAGGAAATTTGCTGCTACTAGTACTGGTGTCGCATATCTAGCGATCTAGATCGCTAGGAAATTTGCTGCTACTAGTACTGGTGTCGCATATCTAGCGATCTAGATCGCTAGGAAATTTGCTGCTACTAGTACTAGTGTCGCATATCTAGCAATCTAGATCGCTAGGAAATTTGCTGCTACTAGTACTAGTGTCGCATATCTAGCGATCTAGATCGCTAGGAAATTTGCTGCTAGTAGTACTTCAATAATGGTCGCATTTTCTAGCGATCTAGATCGCTAGGAAATTTGCTGCTACTAGTACTAGTGTCGCAATTTCTAGCGATCTAGATCGCTAGGAAATTTGCTGCTACTAGTACTAGTAGCAGTTTGTCGCTACAAATTCATGCTCTTATATAGAAGAGCAAGAAATCGCTATTTTTGCGGTATTATTATTTCCCCGAAATTTCTCAGAGAAAATTGCTGAAAACCAACAAGGTACGTAAAACATACGGCTTTTTTACCCTGATATTAAATTTGATATTCCACAGAATGTGATGGTGAAAGAGTGTTTGAGGGGGTAACCTCAATTGTTTTGTATATTTAGTAAGCTTATAGATTCATTTTTTATCATACTAGCGTGTACAGGTCAATTTGTTGTAGTGAAGGGGTGCAATGTGGCATTGAATGCTTGCCTGACACAGCAACTTTAGTGCAGGTAAAACGGACCATCCAAAATGGCGGAAAGGATTCTTGTACTTAATATTGTGATGAGGCATCAATCTCTTTGCTACGATTTTTTGAGGTATATTCACAGTATATAATTAATATAAATAACTTATTATAGGCCTATATTGATTTCTATAATGAAAATAATATTTAAATAATATTAAAAGTAGAAATAATATACAAAATACAAAACAAAGAAACATATAGTCAAAGTATTTTCTGAAGGGTGTTATAATTTCAAATGATATCTTAAAGTTAATGATTTTCAACATTTTAAGCAAATTCCAGACATGGTAGAGTCATTGTAGTTTTTAAAACATACATTAAATATATGTGCCCATATTACCTGCACATGCAGGTAATATGGGCACTTTGGTAATTACGTCAACATTTGAATATTGCAGACAGGGGGATTGGTGATAATTGTTTTTCTTCACAATAAAAGTTAGAGCAGTAGTTATTGATTCATATAAACAAAGATTAGACTGTGAGTCATTTTGTAATTTCATGCAAATTAGGCAAATGAGCTTAGGGGGCCCATATTAATAATAATAATAATAATTAACGTTTCTTATATAGCGCATATCACAAACATAAAGAAAGTCCCTATGCGCTAGAAAGAAAAGAGGATAGTTTAATGAAGGCAATGAAGTACCATTAATGCCTGATACAGTGATAAAAATTACAATACATACATAATATACAAATGGAAAAAAAAAAAGAAAAAAAAATCAATCAATTTTCTAGTAATTTACTCATTTTTAAACAGGTAGGTTTTCAAACGAGTTTTAAAGGACTCTATTGAATTAGCACCCTTCACAAGATCCGGCAAACCATTCCATAACTCTGCAGAAGCCAAGTAAAATGAGCGGGTTCCATAGTATTGAGTGCGAATGTTTGGAACTACAAGGAGGGATTTGTCTTTTGATCTCAAGTTTCTTAAAGGGGTATATTTCACAATAAGATCCTGAAGATATTTAGGGGGAGTACCTTGAAGACATTGATATGTAAAGAGAAGAATTTTGTATTATATATATTTTGTCGTATCAGGACATCTCCCCCGGAGGACAACTCCCCCAGGGACAACTCCCGGAGGACAGCTGCCCCGGAGGACAACTCCCCCGGGGGACAACCCCCCGGAGGACAACTCCCCCACAAGACAACTCCCCCGCAGGACATCTTCCCCGGAGGACAGGTCCCCCCAAGGACAACTCCCCCGGAGGACATCTCCCCCGATGAAAACTCCCCCGGAGGACATCTCCCCCGATGAAAAATCCCCCGGAGGACAACTCCCCCGGAGGACAACTCCCCTGGAGGAAAACTCCCCCGGAGGACAACTCCCCTGGAGGACAACTCCCCCGGAGGACAACTTCCCCGGAGGACAACTCCCCCGCAGGACAACTAACCCGCAGGACAAGTCTCCCGGAGGACAACTCAACCCTTCCAGAGAACAGATCCACATGCATTCGTTAATTTTTGCTACATTTGCGATTTTATTTATTTATTATTTATTTATTTTTATTTTTTTTTAATTTTGTTTTGCCGAAATAGCCATTCATGGAAATACAAAATCTTTGGCAATTTTTGTTTGTTTTTTTTTTTTTCCGGGGAAGGGTGTTAAAGTTTGGCAGCTGTAGAGGCGAACTGCTATTGGAACCGAACTTTATCGTCAAAACAGAGAGAGAAATGTATAAACTTCAATCTTAAATCACCATAGGAAGATGATCGGATTAGATTTTAGAGTATGTAGTTCAATGGTCAGGCCCGTAACCAGGATTTTTGCGGGGGTTCGAAATATAAAAAAAAAAGGAACCTTTTGAAGGATGATTTTTGAGCGCGAAGCGCGAGCCGATAATTTTGACTAAAAATTACCCGAAGCGGTATGTTTTTTTTTTATTTTTTTTAATAATTATTTTACAAACGGTGACGATCAACTTTCTTTAGCCCCCCCCTCCCCCCACACCCCCCCCCCAAAAAAAGAAGGATTTTCGAGCGCGAAGCGTCAAGTGGAAAATTTTGTATCCACACCTCTTCAATTATACAAAAATACATGTACACTGTAAACAACTAATAACAGCAAAGTCATGTCAGCAGAGTCCATACAAAAATGTAATTTCAAATAACAGTTTTGCTGTAAATTTCTCCTCTAATAATTAATGAAAGAGAAGGAAAAAAAATCATTAGAGTTCTATAGCTTACACATTTGGTTATTAACGGAACAAATGTGTTACTCCTGATGTATATTTTGTATTTCTCACGTAATTATTTGCAGGAAAAAATTTAAAACAAAACTGTTTTTTTAATTACATTTTTTATGGCGACTCTGCTGACAGCAGATTTGCTGTAAAATACAGAGATTTTTTACAATGTACATAATTTGATACAAGGGTTTTGTTTTGTTTTGGCTAGTTTCAGCAAATGTTTTAGAATTATAAATATTTTCATCGGATATGTGGACGGAAATATTGGCAAATTCATGGCGAGATTTCTTTATTTTCATCTACTTCTGGAGATATTTTCATACCAACACTAGTTGTTCCAATAAGACCCTCTTTATTTGATAGCGAACACACGGCATGAATGCAAAGCTGTGCAAGTGCATACATGAACACACCATTCAGATATGAATATTCGGTTTGTTTTCGATAAATGTAAAACAATTGTCTGTAAAATCTTAAACCCAATGACAATGATAGCATTACATTATTTGTTGTAAAACTGACAAAATAGGTGATGATGTTTGAATTGATTTTTGTGAATTTCTTTTTTTGATAAATAAAAATTGTGTTCTCGTTTAAACTTTTGCGCCCACTCTGATTTGTTTATGGTGTGATTAATTTTTAATTAAAGCGTAATTATCGTGGCTCACCCCCCCCCCCCCCTCTTGCTGTAGGCGACTAGACTTATGTATTCCAACTCGCCCTTCGTGCTCTTTTCTACTCCTTTTCTCTACTTCATATTTAAGTTCCCCATTTAGTATCCTTCCTTTTTTCAATATTTCTTTTATTTCTTGCATTTTCATCAATGTTCCCTTTCTGAGAATCACATTTCGTTGGGGTACCTCTGAATCTGCCTCACCTAACAACCTTTTGAGGGAAGGAGTAGCCATTCATAGATTGGAAAGGGGTGGTTCCAATGGATGATTAGCAATTAAACAACCATTCCCATCCCCGCTTGTCATTACAGAAGGGTTACTCCATGCGAAAGTACTGTAATAATTGTAACAGAAAGAAAGACCAAGGGGTTGGCATGAAATCAATATATAAAGCATTTAAAGTGAGGGGAGATGTCATCGGGGGAGTTGTCCTTGGGGGACCTGTCCTCCGGGGGAGATGTCCTGCGGGGGAGTTGTCCTCCGGGGGAGCTGTCCTCCGGGGGAGTTGTCCTCCGGGGGAGCTGTCCTCCGGGAGTTGTCCCCGGGGGAGTTGTCCTCCGGGGGAGATGTCCTAGAACCATATTTTGTATATACGAGATTTTACTGGGAGCCAATGCAATTCACGCAGTATAGGCATGATAGGGATTACGTGTTCTCTTCGTTTGGTTCTGGAAACTAGTCGAGCTGCAGAATTTTGGATTCGTTGTATTTTATTAATCTGAGTATCAGGAAGTTTATAGAGTAAGCTGTTGCAAAAATCTATTCGAGATATGACGAGAGCATGAACTAATCTTTTGGTAGCTTCTGTAGTTAAGAATTTACGAATTTTCCCAATCTTGTCAAGCGCAAACGAACTACTCTTACAAACATTATTTATTTGGGTTGTCATAGTAAGTGTCTTATCTAAATGCACGTCAAGGTTTCTAGCAGTCAACAGGCTTAACAATTGCATCATCTATATTAATGCGATCTACTTGGTTACACTGTCTAAACTTGCTTGTGAAATGAAGAACTTCAGTCTTCTCACTATTTAGTTTCAGTCCATTAAGATTGGACCAACTAATTACATTCATGATACAATCTTGAAGTTTAGAGATAGCATTAGATTGGCTATTTTTATCAAGTATTATGTACATCTGGGTGTCGTCTGCGTACATCATACATTTAAGATCGTGATGGGTGATGACATCTTGAATCGGTGCAGAATATAAGCTAAACGCTAACGGCCCAAAGACGGAACCCTGAGGCACCCCGTGGCAGTTGAAATGACTACGCGACTTTGAATCACCAATTACAACAGAGTGGCTTCTGTTCTTGAAATACGATTGAAACCACTTAAGTGCTGTACCACATATTCCATAGCGATCCTGCAAACGGGAAAACAAAGTCTCATGGTTGATGGTATCGAAAGCTGCAGAGTAATCCAATAGTAGCAATATAGCCTCATTCCCTCTGTCAAGAGCTAGGAGTATGTCATTTACAACTCGAAGAACAGCAGACTCACAACTATGGTATGGCCTGTATGCGGACTGCATACGGGCATACAAGTTATTCTCTGTTAGATAGTCCTGCATCTGTAGATTTACAAGCCGCTCGATCGTCTTCCCCAGAAACTGGATGTTAGCGATAGGTCGGTAACTTCTCATTTCTTCTGGGTCCAGCTTACCCGCTTTCATCAAAGGAAAAATGTTGGCATGCTTCAGACTATCTGGAAAATAACCATCCCGAAGAGACATATTTGCAATTTTAGTGATCACCGGAGACAGTTCGTTTATACATTTCTTGAGAAGATCGGTAGGAATCACAAGTGGTTGACCGTGATTCAGATAGCAGCTTCTCAACTTGACATTGACATTGATATTACCTGCATGTACCCTACTATTCGGGCATTTTAAAATTGTGACCCCCTATTGGCCCTAGTTTGACCTTATTTTGACCCCTACGAGAGTTGCCAGGGGTTAGCAGGGGACTAACCAAGCTAATTTTGGTTAGAGACCTCTAACCAACTCAAAACCACTTTCAAACCTTTGTTCCCAAAAAATACGCACGGGGCCTACACATTAGTCCTCATCACGTAAATTATTTTATTCCAGACAGTTTGATAATGCCAAAGGTAATATGTCCACTACTTGGAGAGTGATAAAGAATATTTTAGGTAAGCAAAAGAAGAGTGATACCACCCAAAAATTCACTTATGAAGACACTGAAATAACATCCGCAGAAGGTATTGCCAATGGGTTCAATGACTATTTTGTCAGCAAAGGACCGAAAAAAGCACAGAAAATAGACTCTACTGGAACTAACTTTAAGCAATATCTCAGGGAACCCTCTCAGTTCTTCACTCTTTCTGACGCCAACAGATTATTTAGAAATACTTGATACCGCTTCTTCTCTTAAAAATAGCAGATCTTGTGGTCATGATGAAATAAGTATACGACGATCTTTGCACATCAACGAACGAGGATGCGCGCCGAGGATTGATCGATGACGTCATCCCAGCAAACACCGAACGTTTTCAGAAAATTACGAAATGTAACCTTTTAATCAAAACCTTATAATGAGACTTATTTTATTAAACGTTTTATGAACGTTTTTTATACGTCTAAATGGGACCTTATGCAAATGAGAAGGTGATTAGCATAAAATACGTTAGACATATCGAAATAAACGTGTTTATTGAAATTACTTCCATGTAACAGTTATAAATTCATTCTTTGGTGTTTCATTTTATTGTAATATTGTTCTGAAACACACATAAATATTTAAAAAAAAAAAACTTATTCAGTATTGGAATGTACAAACATAACAAATAAATTAATAACTAACCATCACAAACGATACTTTGAAAAAACTATAAATTTTCTGGAGCATCTTACAGTGTTAAATCCTAATGATATCCAGTAAAGTCCACAAATGGTCGCCAAGGGTTTGAGGTGCATGAAACATATTTGTATTTGCTATATTGTTTTCACAAGTTTTTAAGAGGTTTCCAAAGGTTTTTTAAAGGTTTTCTAGACGCTCTTAAAACGTTTTGTATTACATTTCAAGGTCTTAAAAACGTTTTAAAAACGTTTTAAGAACGTTCCAGACGTTTCTTAAAGACGGGGAATCTTCAGCTTTCATGGGGAGTTGATCAAAATTTGCTGACCCCAGACTTAGTAAAAAGCACTGGAAGTAACAGTCTTGATTCCTTGAAGATAAATTTCGGGACCACACCAAAACAATCTGTCCCACCCCGGAGAGCTTCGGGCAAGATCGGCCAGGAAAACTGAGAATTAATGACTTTACCAGATGGATGGATGGGTGGAATATACAAGACATTACTAAGGTCTGCCAGTTGTCAGGTGATGGATGACACCTGTTACTGAGTAAACATCTATGGTGTCAAATTACCCATAGAAGCTGAAGATTCCCCGTCTTTAAAGGTTTTCTGCATGTTCTAACAACATCCACAATATATTTAAAACGTTTTCAAAAGGTTTTTTTGTTACGTCTAGATCGAGCTTCCGAAAGGTTTTTAAAGGTTTTTTATTGGTTCTTTTAACGTTTGAAAAACGTTTTTAAAACGTTTTTAAAACGTTTTTAAAACGTCTAAAACCTACCACATTTGGACGTCCATAAAACGTTTTATAAAACGTCCAAAAAACCAATTCGGAACGGTTTAAAAACGTTTTTAGAACGGTTTTAGAACGTTTTTAAAAGGTTTTCTGTACGTCTCCAGCTTCCAAAAGGTTTTTAAAGGTTTTTTGGGGGGGGTTCTTTTAACGTTTAAAAAACGTTTTTTAAACGTCCAATAAAACGTTTTTAAAACGTCTAAAACCTACCACATTTTGACGTCCATAAAACGTTTTTTACTAAAAACCAATTCGGAACGTTTTAAAAACGTTTATAAAACGTCCGTTTGTTAGTTGGGTATCAATTCTGCCTAGTTTATCTAAAGTGCTTGAGAGGATCATGTATAACAGGTTATATAGTTTTCGTGACAAAAATTATCTCTTAAACCCCAACCAATATGGATTTAGAAAATCTCACTCTACAGACCTTGCTTTGTTGAATTTTTATGACAATGTGTCTGATGCCTTAGCTTCCCGTGAACACGTTATTGGAGTTTTCATGGACCTAAGCAAAGCATTTGATACACTTGATCATAAAATTCTCTTACGTAAACTAGAACATTATGGTGTAAGGGGGGTTTCATTAGATTGGTTTAAGAGTTACATTTCATCTAGAAGGCAGTATACATCCTAAAACAATGTCAATTCAAATACAATGTCCTTAGCTTGTGGTGTACCGCAAGGATCGATATTAGGTCCTCTTCTATTCCTGATATATATTAATGATATTTGTAATGTATCTACTGTTTTAAATTACATATTATTTGCAGATGACACAAGTGTTTTCTTATCTCATCGAAATATTCATACACTCGAGAATACAATCAATGTAGAGCTGCCACAATTATCCCAGTGGTTTAGAAGTAATATGTTATGCCCATTTCTCGAAACATAGGCATATTATATAGAGTGAAACATTTTGTACCTGATAAAATATTACGTATGATATATAATACCTTGATTCTACCCTACATCTCCTATTGCAATGTTCTCTGGGTAACCACTAAAAGTGTTACAGACCCGATTCTTTTGGTGCAAAAGAAAGCAATACGTATATGAGCTGGAGCTGGTTTCCTTGATCATACACAGCCTCTATTTGTTAAACTCAAGACACTGACAGTTAGTGACATAAATTTTCTGCAAACCTCCCTGTTAATGTACCGTCAAAATCTTAATCTTCTGCCAATTTCTTTCTCATCTATGTTTCATCAAAATAATGATATTCATACATATCCTACAAGACAGGCAACCAATATACATCTATGCAATCCAAGGACTGCATTGGCTCATAAATCAGTGAGGCACAATGGTCGAGATGTTTGGAATTCATTACCAATTGATACTCGTAACCTTGTAACCATACATTCCTTCAAGAAATCAGTTATTAAGCATATGCTTACCTCAAGGATGTGATCAATTCAGTTTTTGTTTTATTAAAATCCCTCTTAATTCGGCTTTTAAGATACTTATCATGAACATTGGCACTCAAAAGATTTTGTTAGACAATAAGGGCAATCCCTCAATCCCTCTTTCTTCCCCTCAATTTTATCCTTTTTAAACGCTGTTTTAGGTTGTTGGGTTTCTTTTTCGTATTTTTTTAAAAAATTTTATTAGTTGATTAGTTAGTGATATGTGTTGTTTATTATATGAATGTGTTCTGTTTTTTTTTAATGCACTATTAAAACTCATTCAGTATTAATTGTAAAGGTTTGGCAATGCCTCAAGCTACAAGCTTATGTTGGCAGACCTCTGTGTGTACGCCATATAACCACAATTTGTAAGTGCTATTGTCGTTTTACATGTAAACTTGTTTATTGCTATTTCTTTTGAGATAATGATCATATTATTGCATGTATTTTGCTAATCACACAGAAATGAATGAATAAATAGATAAATAAATAAATAAACTAAATAGGCTATTTCATGGTGGTGTGGCTCAGAGCTGAGTGTTGGAGAGGGTAGAGTAATTTCAAAACTTAAATGGCCAGTGGTAAACATTGTTCTTTGTTTTTCACCCCAAGACATTTTTTGTTCAAAAATAGTTAAATTTTATATATTTCTACTTTTCCTTATCTGAATCTATTCCAATCATGAGAAATTTCAGTCATAACACACATCACACAGAAGCATCACTTTGAACACGCCGTAGTTTTTTTTTTTTTTTCATTTCAATTTTTTCAACAAGAAAAGTTGATCACCTGCTGAGGTATTTCCTAAGGAAGAAACTGACCAATTAGGAATAAAAATGATTGGTATTTACCACTGGCCAAAAGACAATTTCGAAAGCTGTTTTTTATTGAAAATTTTGCAATTTCTCTGCCTGTGTATTATTGAGTAGGCAGTGCATGGGTTATTGTTTGCATTGTAAATGCATGGGTGACTACATCCATACAGTGAAGTGGAAACCATTCTAGTGGCTTTTTGCTTTTGTGTGGCCATCCCTAATATTAGGGAATTATCTCGGCTTCTGTAGAAGCCCGTCGCATCCAAAGGGTTAAAATTGCAATTTTTTGGACCTAACACCTTTTGGAAATAAAATATTGGAACTCCTGGCAATGTTGGTGCCATATATGCTGGATATAATTTCCATTTTTTTAATGTCGAACTACGTGCAGAAGTGATTTCTCACAAACACACACAAAGATAAGAACACACAAACACACACGCACACGCACCCACACACACGCATAGAAGGGGTTCGATCCAATTTATTTCCATAAAGGGTTACGTTAAAAAAATTGAGAATTTAAAAGAAAAAAAAATGAAGACCCGCAGATTTTTTCTAAATGTTATTTTACATTCCCATGGTGGGGTATAATTTTATGTTAAGTTCATTGCATTAAAAAATACTGCAATATAGGTAAATTAAAAAACCTTAATTTTCTCAGAATGGCTCAAATTTGACCTAACCCATTTTAGAAATAAACTCTGAAAATTCGCCTGGGTTTGCAACCAGTGAGATACCCCTTTAAGGAGGTCGAAGTCGTTAGTGTTTGTGTGTCTGCAGCAAAACAGGACTGTGTAACACCATATCTATTATGTTAAAACACCTGGTGGTTAAAATAGGGCAAGTCCACGCTATTTTGCAATGCATGATGAAATAGTCCGTTTGAGGACGATAGACCCCAACTTGCAACTCTATGGCCCGTATTCTGCTACGGAGTTTAGAGTTGTGCTGTCGCACCAAAATAGTACGGATTTTGAAACGAGAATGCAACGCTGGTTTGCACGCTTCTCTATGAAGCGTCAGTGGAGCGTGCGTCTAATCGAACGAATCGAACGAATGATTAACAAACTGCCATTTCCAGTTTGTTAATCATCATATAAATTGACCTTTGACCTAATTTCAAGGTCATGAGGGTCATCATAATTTGGCAACAATATTATGCTAGTATGATTCATGTTTTATTCTCGCAAGCACTCGTATTTTGTACTATGATAATTGTTTATGTTAATAAGCGCTTTGTATCTACCTTTTATTAATAGTTTAGTGAAATGTCAAGTCACTAAATAAGGAAATGTTTTCCTACCTGATCTGGAATCCACTTCAGAATATCACGAGTATGGTAGAGGTTATATTTACAAATGTGTTTTATCACTGTTCAGGTATTGCACTTATCCCGTTGAAAGAATATAGACTATCTATACAAAATAATAGCGCTTCTTTGCGGATTGAAGAAAGGAAGACTCAAAATCCCAAATAAAAGTATCAAGGCCTTGTTACAGTGTAGAGACTTGAGTGAAGAAGGATGTACTTTGTAGAATCACTATGAAAGATAATATAGCTGAAAACTCTCTCTAAAAGACATATGCTTAATTTGAAACAGCTTAGATGGAGTGAAGTCAAACAAGGTGTGTCACTTGCTCGTATAATATACATGTGCATTATACTGTATGCAAGACTCATGTGTTGGATGACTGCACATCCAACACAATAGGAAATGGCACGTTCTTGCCAATGACTTAGAAAGTGAGGCATTCAAGGAATGAACAGGTGTCACTAAGAGATGATGACAATTGAATAAAAGACAAGATTAAAGCTATTTGCTATACAAGAAGTTCTTTTAAGGTCAAGTTGCTACAATAGAAAAGGCGCTATATAAATATGCATTATTATTATTATTATTGATATTGTCTATGGATATGTTATGTCCTATCGTCGTTAAGCTTGACTCTATTATGAATTCAATTATGCATAAATAGACCAATCTGCATATTTTTAAAAACTGACTGCCAGGTCGGATGAAAAAAAAGAATAATAATAGACCTAATTGCTAGTTATAAAAAAATGATATCAAATTTGACAAAATTTGAACAAAATTATGTTTATGCTAATGAAGCCTGACCTATGACCTTCGATTTGGGTCACTAAAGGTCATTAAAAAAATTGGCGACATATATTTTCTGATTTATGTGATCAAGTAGAACATATAGATGTTGCAAACATTAACATGACTTGCAAACGAAACCTAAATTTTCCCCATTGGATGCCACACTATAAAAAGAATTTTGCTTGTTTTGGGGAAACTTTCCTCGTAATTTCGGGGTGGCGGAGCCTGCACTTCGCCCCTCGATAGATCCCCCTCTGAAAATCCTGGATCTGCACCTAACAGTAAGCTTAAAAAAACACCCCCCCCTCCCCCCCCCCCCCCAAAAAAAAGGCGAAATGGCTTGATTTTAAGATCGTACAGTACAGACAATTGTAGGAACCGCATACCTTCAATTGGAGTCTCGGTGCTGGACATGCTGGATGGAAATGTAAACGTTATAGAGATTCTACGTTCCTGCTCAGATTGCTCTTCGCTTGGTCTCGTGGACGTGTCCGCTACAGAAAAATCTTAAAATAAATACCACAATGCGGTGATTATTTGTATTTTAAACGCAATATAAATATGAAAGAAAAATAAGTTTGTTGAATTTGATATTCTTACTATCAAGTTTGCCAAAATGCCAAAATTTGGATAGAAACTTAAAAGTCATGTGGACGTTTGTGGTCTTTAAGACTTAAAGCTGCAGTCACACAGACACTTACATATAGTTACGTTTGTTGCTTTATCCTTATTTCATCTTCTATTCTATCATTTCATATGTATTTCTTAGTTTTATTGGATGAACGAAATTATCACTATTTCCACTGCCGACTATGACGGGAACCCAACTAACAAATGGACGTTTTTAAAACGTTTTTAAAACGTTCCAAGTTGGTTTTTTGGACGTTTTGTGAAAACGTTTTATGGACGTCAAAATGTGGTAGGTTTTAGACGTTTTAAAAACGTTTTATGGGACGTTTTAAGAACGTTTTATAAACGTTAAAAGAACCAATAAAAAAACCTTTAAAAACCTTTCAGAAGATCGAGACGTAAAAAAAACCTTGTGAAAACGTTTTATGGACGTCAAAATGTATTAGGTTTTAGACGTTTTAAAAACGTTTTATTGGACGTTTTAAAAACATTTTATAAACGTTTAAAGAACCTATACAAAAACCTTTAAAAACCTTTGGGAAGATCGAGACGTAAAATAAACCTTTTGAAAACGTTCTAAATATATTGAGGACGTTGTTAGAACATGCAGAAAACCTCTTAAAAACGTTTGGAACGTTCTTAAAAACGTTTTTAAAAATTTTGAAATGTACTAAAAACGTTTTAAGAACGTCTAAAGAACCTTTAAAAAGCCTTTGGAAACCTCAAAAAAAAAAAAACTTGTGTAAACAAGAATACAAATATGTTATATGATTCATGCATCTCAAACCCTTGGCCACTATTTGTGGAATGGCACTTAGGAGTGAAGTGTCTCCAATCTAAATCATGCTTAATAGCAGACTTTCTGAATTTCATTAGGATTTAACACTGTATAATGCTCCATAAAATTTATAGTTTATTGAAAGTATTGTTTGTGATTGTTAGTTATTACTTTATTTGTTATGTTAGTACCTTCCAATTCTGAATTAGTTTTCTTTATATTTATGTGTGTTTCAGAACAATATTACAATAAAATGAAACACCAAAGGATGAATTTATTACTGTTAAATGGAAATAATTTCAATAAATACGTTTAGTTTGATATA
This sequence comes from Paracentrotus lividus, assembly GCA_940671915.1. Taxonomy (NCBI): domain Eukaryota; kingdom Metazoa; phylum Echinodermata; class Echinoidea; order Camarodonta; family Echinidae; genus Paracentrotus; species Paracentrotus lividus. Next base: position 128,409 of record CALNVZ010000313.1, on the reverse strand, counting down.
TCTAACGTATTATATGCTAATCACCTTCTCATTTGCATAAGGTCCCATTTGGACGTATAAAAAACGTTCATAAAACGTTTAATAAAATAATTCTCTTTATAAGGTTCAATTAAAACGTCTTGTGAACGTTTTGATTAAATCGTTACATTTTGTAACGTTCTGAAAATGTTCTGTTTTTTGCTGGGATGACGTCATCGATCAATCCTCGACGCGTATCATCGTATATGAAATGATTTAAAATTACCGGTAATAAAATTGAGTATGTAAACCCATTAAAAATATGTTATTGTTATGTATTTTATTTATTTAATTTATTTAATTTTTTTTTTATTTATTTTTTTTATTTTTTATTTTTTTATTTTTATTTTTATTTTTTTTTTTTTTTTTTTTTTTTTTGGGGGGGGGGGTTATGAATCGTGCACACATATAAAATTAGACAAACAAATCTCGCTTTCAATATAGAAATCGCCTATAGTATTTTTGTGATCTGTGTTTTTATTTGTTTTTATTTAGTCGCACGTAGAAAACATAATGATCACTTCTGGTATTTTTTTTTTAATTCTAAGTTGATCGATTTATTGAACTGGACGTATATAAAACGTTCTGTAAACGTTATGTACAAAACGTCCACAAACGTTTTGTAAAGGTCCTATATCAAACGTTCTGTAAACGTCCTATACCGAACGTTTTGTAAACGTCCTATACAAAATGTTTAATTTTGTAACGTTCGAAAAACGTTTTTTAAACGTTCTCAAAAAACCTAAACTTTGACATAAATGAAAAGTCCAAACTTTAACGTTTTATAAACGTTTTAAAAAAGGGTCATTTAGGACGAGGACGTACAGGACCTAAAAAAAAAAAACGTTTTGAAAACGTTCTGTGTTTGCTGGGAAGGCATCCATGGGGACCCTCAGAAAAGAAAATTGTTTTTGGATGCAACCGCAGGGGGGGGGGGCATCTAAGCATGTTAAATGTATTAAGCAATCGTGCGAGTTAAGCATGCTAAAGGGGGTATCTTACTGAGTAGCGAACGTTTGCGAACAAAGCGAATTTAGAGAAAGCCGTATCTACAGAGTGCCTATACAACACCGTTTCCGTAGGTAGGCCTATCGACTGTCTTTGACGTCATTTAAATGCCTTTTTCTGATTGGTTAAGGCATATTTCTCTGCAAAAAGTTCTTTTTCTGAATAACTATTATAAATGAGACATGTAAGGCTTTTTTTTTTTCTTTTTTCTTTTTTTTTAAATAAACGACTTGGATACAATTTTAGCATTTTCTCAATTATTTGACGTCATAAAAATTCTATTCACTAATTGGACGAAGCATGGATGCATTATACTTGACAGATTCATTTTAATTTCGTATAACTAAGTTGTTTCGTTTCATTGAGGTCATGAAAATGTTGTTTTTAATGGACCCGTTCGGTTATTTAAGAAATAGGCAGATATTATTGTATTAAAATAGGCCTTTTTCTGCTTAATTATGGTCGAAATCAAAGAAAGTATATTTGCAATCTTTATATCTAAAAGTCATTCTCAAAATTAAAGCCTAGCAAGGTGAATAAATCAAATCAAATCAAATTTAATGAAACAAAAAAAATCCGCATTTTGGATTATCTTTAATATGAATATGATAGGAAAGGGGTTGAACAGTATAGGCACTCATGCACATGCCAATATTGTCCAAAAATCGTTTTACTAATAACGTTTGCCTTGCTTGTGAAGTTTGTGTTTTCGAATCAAATATTTACGCCAACTACGTTGAGATTTTTGTAGACAGAATACGCTTTTATAGCAGATTTCGGCGGTAAAAGAGGCAAACATATTAGTGAAAAATGGCTTCTAACTATAAAAGTAGCAGAAGGTGGCAGCAACATTTGATATAACTGTAAAGTAGAAACTACAGAATGAGTCAAAAATAATGTCCCATCATTTTCAAGTTGTCCTGTGAAAATTATGAAAATTTAATCCTGTTCTTCATAAAAAGTCATCCTTATTTTGTTGATAAATTTTCATTTGGATATTTGCACGCATGACTGAATACCAGAAAATCTTCTGAAGTCGGTAAAATCTCACCTGCGCCAAGTGGTTTGGTAAAGATTAAAAGCAAATGTTGACAGAATATGTGTGTTCATACTTACCCACACACACTCTCTCTCTCTCAAACACACACATACCCACACACGCATCAATCCTCGATCAAACAAACGCACATCGTTACACACGCACCCTTACACACAGTAATCAATTCACAATAAAAATTCCTATTTGATGTTCTGTTTACCAAGACCATTACTAAATGTTTGGGACGTTGTAATTCCCTAACAACTATGAGTGTGAGTGAGGGTGTGTGTGTGTGTGGTTTGCTGAGGGTGTGGGTGTGTATGTGTGCTGGTATGGATGAGATAGTGCATGTGTGGAGTATGTGTGTATGGAGGGTGTATGTGAGTGTGTGTGGTGAGGATGTGGGTGTGTATGTGAGTGTGTATCAGTAAAGGAGGGTACGTGTGGGTGTGTGTCTCTGTGCGTGCACACATGTAATAAATTCTCAATTTGTTTATTCTTCACCCAGCCACTTGGCGCAAGTGAGATCTTACCGTTTTTTAAGATTGTCTGTTATTCAGTCATGCGTGCAAAGATGCGAATGAAAATGGTATCAACATAGGCTAGGATAAGGACTCTACCAAGACATATTATGAAACCCATGATTAAATATTCATACTTTTCACTAGACAGCTTCAAAATGATGGGACATTTTTATTGACTCGCTCTGTATAACAAAGAGGCCCGTGGTATTTATAGTGCAGCAATAGGCAGCAAAAGCAACCATTCAGGCGTATAAAAAAAAATTTCCCACTTTTCCTCGGTTTCTTCAAAATTTACTTCAGAATTTAATGAGGGTTTACCTGTAAACTCAACAATTACTTGAAGCATTTATTCTGAGATAGGCGAGTGCAATTTGAAGCAAATCACAGAACCCGTTTGGTGAAAATTGTTTAAAATTATAAAATTTTTAATTTATACGTTTTTTATACCTTTAAATTGGAAATTGTGGTGCTTTTGAAGCGAAGTGATCCTCTAAAATTACTTTGAAGAAGAAATATTACACCTACATGATCTATAGGGTGTAATCTTTGCTTTAGAAATGAAAAATGAAAAATTTATTCGATGAACAAATCCCTATTTTGGCGCATTTTTAATTGTACCTGGCCCACTGTGCGCCTTGAAGATACATTGCTCTAAAATCAGATTGCACAGAATTAATTTATTCGTGGTCCTATCAAGTGGCCTCAGATGAAATCATATTTGAACTAAATTTCCTTAAAACCCATTACCTACCCTGCAAAGCAGTTGCACTTTCATCAGGGTAACCTACGAAGCAAGATTGAAAAAAGATAGTTGTGTTATGTTTATTTATCGTGTTTATAAGTAAATCTATCAAAATTTAACTTGAGTAATAAATCTGGTATATTTATATTTATATTTTTTTTCGTTATTGTTAATTCCACGATTAAATTTAGTCTGGAATGTACACCGCGGAAATATTGTTTCCGTTGCAAATTTCTTGGAGTCACAGAGCCTGTACATTACTGTACTGTAACAGCATCCCAGTACATGTAAAGCATCATCCCAATCCGTAAAGACTTAACTTTCACGTTTATAAATAAATGATGCACCATTCTGGAGAGTGAGCTCTTCTAGGCCACAATAATAAACCATCATCCGATATGCATTGAATTCATACAACAATATCAATGCAGCCGAAACATTATACGATTCACTTCAAAATATTTCAGTTGTCAACAAATCCAATGATACACTTAAAAAAAAAAAACTGTCATATACCATGTTCTACAGTGCGAATCGTTAAAAACGGGACAGTTTTGAAAAGTATATCAAAATTTCCCCTCGAATTATCATGCCTATAGTTTGATGTTAATAGATGATCTGAAGTCTTATCTTACAAATGCCATTTAAAAATAAGTTTCTTTCATGCTTGAGTGAGCACGGAACGGTTTTGTCGGGGCTCAAAAGAAATATGATTATTCGACTTTTTACTAATCAGCAGACTTTCTCTTAACGTTTCCATTATCTTGCCATGATTATTTTCGAGTCATATCAATTCTAGTTGTAAACTTAAAGGGACGTATAATTGATAAAACATGGGGAATGCACCCTTATCTCGGATGAAATGATAACATTCCAATCAGAGCCTGGCGACAGGGTGTCTGGAGCTAATCCTTTAATCCTTCATGGCTAGACTAACTAACCAGAAGTCCGAAGTAAATCTAACCTATGTTTTGTTTTTGACATGGAGCATTATACAAGTCCTCTCTTTGAATTAATACGAAGAGACCCGTTGAGAGTCTAGAAACTAAGAATTGTTGAGGACGAAGCTACCGACCCTATTTACTGACTGGATTCGGTAAACTTCGTCATGTTCGTGCTGTCCGAATGTTAATAAACTTAATCCCCAGTAGTCCGACCTATGCGTAAGCCACTGTCGATTGTGTACGAGTCAATGGAGCTCAGGAAAAACGCGCATTCCCCACGATCTCCGAGTTGCGGGGGACTTTAAGAGATAGAGGGCGCTACCATTCTACTCAAAGCGAACGCGCCCGTTGACCTTTTTTTTTTTTTTTTTGGACAGTTTTTCACTTTATTTTCTTCATTGTGGCGTGCAACTACCTTTTCAAAGAAATGTTCGCTCTGATTAAGTACGCTAAGAGTCTGATTTTTTTTTAAAAATAGGAATAACTTACTGCAAAGGAAAGAAAACGTCCTGTCACTTTTGTCAATTCGAAAGCCTAGTCAGATCAAATTCCTGTATAATACGGTATATTTTGCTCTCAAAATAGCTCATGCAATGCATAGTTTTGATCCTCGATGCCGCATTTTTCTATTATAGCTTATTGTTCGCAGGGCAATTAAAAGCTTGAATTCTCAACTTTATGGAGATGGTAGGGGAGACCGGGTATGGAAGTTACACGGGTCAGTTGTTACAGTTCTCAGTGTGCTAAGATGGAACAAGAGAGGATGTGCTAACTGGCATCTATATACAGCCTACACATAGCTGTGATGAACTGCCGGTCGTGAGGTTTCTCCGTTGTTTTATTAAAAAGTAAATCAACAAAAACCATTTTTTACAGTTCAAAGTAAATTTTTGACAAAAATTGAAATTTGTAATAGCTCTTACAACTGAAGGCACATGATGATAGTCTGGTATTGTAAATATAGTACATGTATGTCACTAATATACCCCCTAGCCATGCCCTGTAATTCTGCCTAATGACTGTGCTACAGTTGATTTCTGTGTGTAAAATCACCCATGGGGTAGGTTGTTACAACAACCTACCCCATGTTGATGTAACAACTTACCCCAATTACATTACATATGTAAAATTATATTTTGTCTCAATTTTCAGGTGTTAATATTTTTATTTTTCTATTATTACTTTTGTCTATTCTAGAGCTCTAATTGATCTACTGTTAACGATGTCAAGAAACTGGAAAGTTGAAATTAAAGTATGGTATAAGAGATTTACACATTGTCAACTTACCCCGTACGTTTACATATTGTAACAATTGACCCCGTATGGTGTAAAAACCTACCCCGTATATGGGGTAGGTTGTTACAAAAAAAATGTCTTCACTAATTAAGCTGTAGTTAATTAGTGTTTACATGTTTTCAGGTTTTATATGCCTGAGGTTTTAGCCAACATAATAGGCTAACTACAGACCCAATATGGAGTGCGTGAGTTCTTTCATTAGAATTATCTGGCCCAAAATGTGAATTTTGTAACGTCCATACCCGGTCTCCCCTACATTCGTTTTAATTGATTAAAAAAAAAAGTCCTGTCACTTTGAACATAATCAAAAGAGGTTCTTTCCAAGACTGGTCAATATTTACGCTTATCACATGCATATCGCATAGAAACATGTTGACGGCGTCTTCGCAAAACTTGTGACAAGTTCACAATCTATGTCATTGTTTTGAGCATCAATATAAACACAACACAAAAAGAAAGTTCCCCCTATTTCAGATATCAATAATTTTTGAACCAGGAGGAATTTGAAAAATCTAATTATATGTCCATGTAGGGAATTTAATTATCTACAATGGGAAGGAATTTCAGGAAAAATCATCAAGTCATGCTTCAGTGAGCAATGGTTGAATGCAAAAATGTCATTTTTTTTTAAGTTCGCAAGCCTAAATGCAACCTTAATTCAATGACAACGGACCCATTTTCAGATTTAAAACATTTTACACGTCAGAATGTATGCAAAACGTGCTTCCCAATATACGGAAAAGAAATTTACGTCAAATTTCACGGTTGAGTGAGCATGCAGCAAAAATTGCCCAAACTGCGATTTTTACTTCTTTGCCATGGTATAATCGATCAAATATGATAAAATTCCTGTTGTGGAAGTATATACAACCAATATCCATTCATTCACGGTTGAATGAACCCATCAAACAAACAAAAAATAGGTCATTTTAGAATTACGAAAATGCATTGCAGTAATTTTATGCATTAGAAAGCATTTCAATAACATTTTTTGGGTTGTATTTATATTCTTAAGGCACGTGTCAATGATCCTATGGCATTTATTTACAAACTCATGCTTCAGTGAGCACGTGAGACTGGAAAAGCCATTTTCTCACGTACGGACTAAAATTCAAATTCTTACCTAGATTAAATATATCAATTCTTTTCGGGGAGTATCTTTGATTCTATTTTCATAAAAATCCCGATGTTTCACGCCTCAGTGGACACAAGATACAAGAAAATCATGAAAATGAGAAGACAGTTTGGGGCTTCGTCATGGTTCAGTGACTTTTCGAATACGTAATTTGAATACAGATCATGTTAGTTAGAGACCAGTTGAAGCTATGTGCAAAGTTTCAAAAAATAATTCACAGTCAAATGGACAAAAACTGACCATTAGAATATGCCAAATTTCACTTTTGTTAAACTTTTGTTAAACCTCTGTACATAAAGTCAATGGAGGATGAAATCAATACCTGCCAAATGTGAAATTCGGCCAATTTCACTGATGATTATTGTTAATTCTACTGTGAGTTATGTCACGAAACTTGGCACACAGCCTCAACTGATCTCTAGCTAACACGATCCTGATTCAAATTACGTATTTGAAAAGTCACTGAAGCATGACGAAGCCCCAAACTTTCTTCTCATTTTCATGATTTTCTTGTATCTTTTGCCCACTGAGGCGTGAAACATCGGGATTTTTGTGAAAATAATAATAATAATAATAAAAATAATAACTGTTATATTGAATCAAAGTAAAAATTTGAATTTTAGGCCACATGTGAGAAAAGGGCTTTTCCAGTCTCATGTGCTCACTGAAGCATAAATTTGTAAATAAATGCCATAGGATCATTGACATATGCCCAAAGAATATAAATACAACCCCAACTAGAGCTTAAAATTGTAACACGTACAATTATCGGTGGTATGTACTAATATGTGAAATTTGTAATGCGGTAGATTTAACTGAATTACGTTTTACAATTAAACTGGTTGAGAATTTACTTAGCCATAGCATGAAAAAGGCTTATTAAAATTTGGGAGAAAATCAAACAATATTAACTACATTTAATGAAATTTTGACTTTGCATGAGAATTTGACGATGTTCTACCCCTTTGACCCCAAAATTTCATTGGTGAATTATATTTCCTATATCATAAACATTAAGAAAAAATAAAGTAAATCTCAGGCTTTTCATATCAATTCTATTTGTAGACTTAAGAGATAGAGGGCGCTACCATTCTACTCAAATCGAACGCGCCCATTTACTTTTTTGTTTTTGGACAGTTTTTCACTTTATTTTCTTTATTGTGGCAAGCAGCTACATTTTCAAAGAAATGTTCGCTCTGATTGAGTACGCTAAGAAAAAGTACGCTAAGAAAAAGTCCTGTCACTTTTGTCAATTCGAAAGCCTAGTCAGATCAAATTCCTTTACAATATGGTATATTTTGCTCTCAAAATAGCTAATGCGCTGCATAGTTTTTATCCTCGATGCCGTATTATTCTATTTTAGCTTATTGTTCGCATGGCAATTAAAAGCTTGAATTCTCCGCTTTCCGGAGATGGTAAATTCATTTTAATTGATTTAAAAAAAAGTCATGTCACTTTGAATATATTCATAAGAGACTCTTTCCTCGACTGGTTGATATATTTACGCTTATCACATGCATATCAAATAGAAACATGTCTTCGCAAGACTTGGGACAAGTTCAATATCTATGTCATTGTTTTTAGCATCATATATGTGAATTGCATATTCTGATTACAACTGCAGCACAATCATGTTATAAGCTTGCCCAAATGTTTAATTCCTCCATCTTGTCTGGACAATCTATTACTAGTAACTAACAAGATGATCAAAGTTCATCAATTTCTTTCATCTCCAGGAGTAGTTTGCTCAAACGAAAGGACAATACCATTCCACTGCAGGGAAGTCTTCTTACGCAAGTTTTTGTGAGCTAATTTATTATTGCAGCCAGCTGTATAAATTTCTGCACTTCTCAGCCGTATTTCCAACGTCACTTTGTTGCGTCTTCCCCTCTTAATTACGATGCAATACCGCACATTGGTATACGTTAACTTTACATTTTACATAGAGTAGAATTGATATGACCTCTCTGACAAGCTTATGTTTTTACGTTATTTGCCCCAATGACGCACGCGCGGACATTGAAATTTGACGAGCGCGTGCGTCCTTATGGTCGGCTGAACATGATTCAAAATAGAAAAAAACTCTTATGTAATGTGTCTGAAATGGAAATCAAGAAAAAAATCCGGAGTTTTACATGAGTAACGGCGAGCGCGCAAAACGCGCGCGCAAGCGCTTACGCGCGGAATTTTTCAAAATGCTTGAAATGGCCTGAAACAAACTTTGTATGAATATGGGGTAATTTTGAGCATTTTTAGATTTTGAAACACCGGTTTCTGAGATTTTTCACCCTGTTTAAAGCATTTTTCAAATAGGCTGTCGAATTATTTTTTGTTAGGAACATGATGCTCTTTAATTTAAGACCAGCCACTCCTAAAAAAAGGTATTTGCAATTGATGGTGTATCCAACTCTGAAAAGATAATTATGGGTTGACGCTGATCCTGAAGAATTATTCAGGATTTTGTGTAGGCATATTTTTGGCCAAAAATGGCATATTTTGGTAAAATTGACAAAATTCGCGTGCGCGTAGTTCCAACTTGAACAGACCATCATTTGGTTATGAATAGTCTAAAAAGTAGTGATTATGATGTCAAATCGTTGTAAATATTATCAAAATTACTTTAAGAGCAAAAAATCCATGATCCCAACCTGCATTCTTCGCCGACGCTCATTAATGCGCGCAAAATCGTGCGCGCGCATTTTTTCTTGAAATGCTTAAAATGACCTGAAACGTACTCTCCTTCAGCCATCAAGTGATTTTGAACATTTTTAATTTTTGCGCGCGCGTAATTTCTTAATGGGCGTACCTACGCGCGCGCATTACGATCTATCAGATGCGCTTCAATTTGAAGTTTATGTGTACTAAATGTGATTGATCAATGACGATTAGTTATGAAGTTATGATTGATAATGTGATTTTACAAAATGGCGTCTAGATGACGTCACATTATGCTAATGAGCTAGAAAAGATTTCAGTGCTCAGATTTCATGATGATCTATCAGTGCTGAATGTTTGAAATGCTTTAATGCATTATTTTTTTAGTTATCGTGTCTACAAGAATTTTACAGGAGAATTAAAAAAAGAAAAAAAAAAGATTTGGACAATAACAAGAGGTGATATGTACATACGTACATACCACCTAAAAATGTTCTTGAGATGCTTTCTAGTGCATAAAATTACTGCAATGCATTTTGTAATTCTAAAATGGCCTATTTTTTGGTTGTTTGATTTGTTCATTCAACCGTGAATGAATGGATAATGGTTGTATACACTTCCAAAACAGGAATTCCCTCATATTTTGATCGATTATACCATGGCAAAGAAGTAAAAATCGCAGTTTGGGCAATTTTTGCTGCATGCTTACTCAACCGTAAAATTTGATGCAAATTTCATTTCCGTATAGTGGGAAGCACGTTTTGCATACATTCTGACGTGTAAAATGTTTAAAATCTGAAAATGGGTCCGTTATCATTTAATCAAAGTTGCCATTTTAGGCTTGCGAACTTAAAAAATGACATTTTTGCATTCAACCATTACTCACTGAAGCATGACTTGATGATTTTTCATAAAATTCCTTCCCATTGTAGTTAATTAAATTTCCTACATGGACATATAATTAGATTTTTCAAATTCCTCCTGGTTCAAAAATTATTGATATCTGAAATAGGGGGAACTTTCTTTTTGTGTTGTGTTTATATGAATTGCATATTCCGATTACAACTTCAGCACAATCATGTTATAAGCTTGCCCAAATGTGTATTTCCTCCATCTGGTCAGGAGAATCTATTAACTAACACCATGATAAAAGTTCATCAAATTTCTTTCATCTCCACGAATAGTTTGCTTAAACGAACGGACAATACCATTCCACTGCATGGAAGTCTACTTACGCGATTTTTTGTGAGCTAATTTATCATTGCAGCCAGCTGTATAAATTTCTGTGCTTCTCAGCCGTATTTCCAACGTCACTTTGTTGCGTCTGGCCTCTTAGATAATGGACGCGCCTTGTTTAATTACGATTTAATGCCGCATGTTGGTATACATTAACTTTACATTTTACATAGAGTAGAATTGATATGCATACTTTCAAAATCAATATAAAAAAGCTATTTGTTTACTTGAATTTTTATTTTTTTAAATCTTAATATGTTATCCTTTAGCACTGAATATTCCGTCATACTTAGAAAAAAAAATGTCAACTCAAGTAAGGGGATTTGCATTTGAATACAAATGGCGTCCGTCCGTCCGTCTGTCCATCGTCCGGCGTCCATCCGTCACACGGTGGGCGTGACACAATCTGGCTCTTGCCTTGTTATCTTATTATATATATATATATATATATATATATATATATTTTTTTTTTTTTAACCCAATGTTACGCTTGTAAAAAAAAAAGAAAACAAACATGAACTCACTTGGTTTACTTGTGTTTATTACAGTAAAGAAGAAAATGTGTTTTCCATGAATGAGAGGTTGATTGTGGCTTATTTTTAAATTGAATATGGAGTGATTTATGGGTTGATTAGGTTGGTTGGTTGATCGATTGATTGATCCATCGATTGATTGATTGCTTTGTTTGTTTGTTCGATTGTTTGATTGATGGATTGATTAAAAGATTGATCAAGTGATTGAATGAATGATTGATAGCTATAAATGAATATAGATATAAATATAAAACGACATAAATGTTCTGTGTTCGCTCATGCATGAACGAAACTTTTTTTTTTATTATTGCATTTGAAAGATAAGACATAATTTTGATAGACTTTTCAAAACTGCCCGTTTTTATTGATACGCACTGTATAATATATATATATATATATATATATATATATATATATATATATATATATATATATATATATATATATATATATATAAAATTAAACAAAAATTCTGGAAGAATAGTCGTGTAGGCAAATCTTTTTATATATATATATATATATATATATATATATATATATATATATATATATAAACATTTATATATGTTATAGAGATACATTATTATTTGGAAGGGAAATTAAATTCTGAAAGTCAATTGAGATTTTATTTTTATTTTTATTTTTTTTAAGGGGGGGGGGTTAATATTTCACCCACGGATCAAATTTGCTAAAATAATCAGTGAATATCTCCAAAAATTATACCTGAGCCGACACAGTAGTCAAATATCTAAAAGCGGCACCTCACCCAAGACTAATTAATTCCTTCAAGTACTAGCTTTTACAATTTTAGAGCTCGCTCCTGTATAAAGAATATCCAATTATGAACTCTCTAGATGTATACCTGCTACCATTGTATGATTGATTACAGGCTAAAATGTGTTCTTATTGATTTGTTATTATATTATGTTTGAGAAAAGTCAACCTTCTTTCTCTGGGGGCCTCCTATCAATAAGGCGAGACAAACCAGGAGGCAGGGACACATCCCTTTAAATAAAAAAATATTATTTTGATAGTTATTTCTACTTGTCAGCATAGTCAATAAATGTTAAATTTTGTACAAGTTTAGCTACGCTCACCTTCTATTTTAGCGTATAGCAAAAAACCACGTCCATTTCTTAAAATGGTCTCGTCGTAGTAGCGTATTGTGAATCCACCACTTGTTGATACGACTGGAGGCGTCTCAGTGATAGACCCCTCTAATCTAAGAACCTGGTTTATGGCTTGAGTTAGATGGTCATAAACGTAGATCACTTCATTTTCAGTCTCGACATTTCTGAAAGTGACTTCTACTTGTCTCGTAGTACTAGAAGCGCTCCAGATGTAAAACCAGCATGTCATTTCGATGGTTGACATTGATGGGTTGAAATACATAGGAGTAGTGATCTGTACTCGAGGGAAGTCTTCATAAAGCGGGACTCGGCCTCCACAAAAGCTTTCGAAGTTAGATTTCTGGGGTAACATTTCTAAGGAATAAAATAAATGAATACCCATTTATCACGGATGTCATGAAGCTGTAAGTATTTAATTTTGTATTTGTTCATACCATCAAACGTGTTCTAATATTAAAGATTTTCGCAGTCATTTTCATCCTCACTTAAATCAATTGCATGTGCGTAGCATTCAATTCACCTCTTCTTTTGTTTTTGTTTTTGTTTTTGTTTTATTAATCTATTTTTTATTTTATTTTTTTTGCTTGTGCTTGAGTGGAATTTAAATAAGTCGCCAATTTTACAACGGCAATATCCTATTAAACATTTAATGTAACAAAAAGCGAATTTTGTAATTATCTGTGTTTTCTTTTTATTGTTATTTATACTCTTTAATGAAATCTAAAGTCCAAAAATGCATTTGAATGTTCCCTGTAACAAATTGAAGGGAGGAGTAGGCCTAACGGAAACGTTTAATTTCGCTTGGAATTGAATGAAAATTCGTTAATTTGACTGACTGCAGAATGGAAATGGTCGAGAATACCAATTGATATATGTTTTCGGACTATCATGTTTATCATTCAGATCTTTAAGATAATTCAATTTTACCACACGTGTGATCGTTCGGAGTAACCTTTATTCACAACAATATTAAGTTCGTTACATTCTTTTATTTATGCAACAAGCTTTTGAAAAATGTCGTGGCGATTTTAAAACAGGAGCATTTAAAATTTAACGAAATATACAATTTTATATTGCTTCTTTTGAGTTTTATATTCTTTTTAAACATTCTTCAAATCAGTCATCTAAGTTCAGACTAAGAATATTCTGTTTATTTCTTTTTATATAATCATTTTGCATAGCTAATAAGTGAAAATTAGCACAAAAACCTTATTTTAGCTAATTGCGCAAGACGCCCTCTTGTGATGATATTGTGTTTTTCGTCATTGAGAGCACAAAACACTCCCATATGGCAACATTGAAAATTTGTAGTACATGTATGAGCATTTACTAAATCATCAAGCATATTTGTAACAGTCTCAATCATCAAACTGTGATATCATTGTACTGGGTGTTTCCGAAAAAAAGGAAACCCAAGTTAGATCAACAATAATTTCAAAAGTATTTCAGTGGTGATTATGAAATTATATCATTATAAAGTGCAACTTATTACCATTCTGATGATACCTCTTTCATTTCAACAAAATCACGCATCGCTTAATGCAATTGTTCTGAAAAAGTCTTGTAAAAATTGTGTGTGGTTCACTTTCATGCACCTTAAGATGGTTTGTTTAAATGAGTCAGGAAAGGAAACCCAACTCTGATAATCAATAATTTCAAAAATATTTCAGTGGTAATTATGAAGTTTTTATCACTGGAAAGTGCAACTCATTACCATTCTAATGATACCTCTCTCAGATTAATGTCATGCATCACTGAACCATAGTTTTGAAAATTGTCTTGCAAAATTCTCTTTCATGCACCTTGAGGTGAGCTGCTTAAATGTGCCTAGCAATTCTAAGTACAGCATTCCAGGGACTTGTTTTGATAAATGGGTTTGAAACGCCTACTTATTTAGTCCGTCAATCTTACCATCCAGGTAATTTCATCAGAGAACCTTCAGTTCAGTGTAAGAAGTATGACAGTGCATCAATCACAATTTTGCGAGATATTTTCAGAACAATGGGGTTCAGTGATACGTGATATTGGTGAGCCGAACGAGATATCAATAAAGTGATAATGAGTCGTAATTTCCAGTGATATACACGTCATAATCACCACTGTCATATTTTCTAAATGATTGATAATGAAAGCTGGGTTCCTTTTTAGGCACATTCAAACAACCCATCTCAATGAGAGTTTAAAGGAACCACTCACAATTTTGCACAACATTTTCAAAACAATGGGGTTTAGTGATGCGTGACATTGGTGACCTGAGAGAGGTATCATTAAAATGGTAATGAGTTGCACTTGCCAGTGATATAAATTTTATAACCACCATGGTAATATTTTTGAAATTATTGATGATCAAACGTGGGTTTCCTTTTTTCTGGTACACCCAGTAGAGAGTGAATGATTTGATTCAAATTTAGTGCATTTTGTACGTATTTCTTTATTGAGTTTCAAATGGCGCCCCCGTTAAATGGCCTTCTAATTTTGTTGTTGTACCACATTATAGAGGTTGAGTAGCTCTACCGTGCCTCTATGGGCTGTTTGCCATCACAGGTAATTTTGTGTATGTTTCGTTCATAATTTTAACATAATTATCCCTTTATTGGAAGCAAGACATTACTCTCTTCATTTTACAGGTCTTTGTCCATGTATGTGGGTAATCTTTCAGAAAGTTAGTACAAACATAAGCCTTATTACCGAAAGGAAAAAAGAATAAAAAAGGTCAGAAAATATATAATTATTTTTAAAAATAGATTAATGCCCCCGGAGCTGCAACTCAGTTTACTTATACTCTAGGCTGCTTTTATTTACCGGTTACTTGAGCTCGAGCTCGAAACCCGGGTCCATTTTTCTCTTGGTCATCGTCGTCCAAGATGATATAAAACCCTCCTAAATTAGATCTGAAATGTGCGGTGGTATTTAATATTCCAATAAGGGTTGCAATTAGAATCTGATTATTGGAGCCATCATAGATTCTAAGTTCTTCTGAGGCAGATGTATCAAAGTCCAGTAAAATGAGTTGAACTTGTTTTTCCGACGGACTGGTGATATACCAGAAGCAGTCCATTCGAACATTAAGATCAGAATTGGTGTAGTAGAATGGCGTGGAGAAGGCTATATACGTTCTATTTTCGTGAAGTGAGATTCTTCCTCCACAAAATTCATTTAAGTCCGAAGGTGAGCCATCTGTTGAAATTAAGCGAAAAAATAAAATGTATTCAATCAAACATGCATTCATTTAAGCTGGCGTCACACTGTCCCGATGTTTAGGTGCGATGGTTATACGAAGGGGTCATTTTTGGGGGTTCGGGCAAAGTTTAGAATGTTACACGATGGCACTATGAATCATACGCGAAGGTAATATAAAGTTTACCCGAAGGACACACGAATGTCAACCGACGTTCGTTTGGGCATCTCCGGCGCGAATCCAAGATTGCCGAATTGAATACATTCTGTGGGGCTAATTGTTTTGAGACAATAGAGACTTTATTATGTTTGCGCATGGGCTAATACGTTTTACTCAAGAAAGCATCATGTGACCTCCTTATTGTATAAAGATCTTCACCAGATGCAGAAAGAGGGAAATTCAATAGCTGATCATACACTGTCCGTCATAAAGATGGTATATTATTATTATTATTATTTTTTTTTATTTTTTTATTTATTAATTTATTTTTTTATTTATATTTTTATTTTTATTTTTTTGCCGCTATAGCGACATGATTTTGCTCCGGCTTTAATTTCTTGAATATCTTTGTCCCTGCTTTTACTTTTCATGACCCTGGCTATATTTTGAACATTCTCCAAACCCTTCACGATGAGTTTTTTTTCCAAAAAAAGTTTTGTCAACCCCCATGATGCTCATGTTTGGTCTTTTTTTCTTCTCATTTTGGGACCCCTTGTTGGTTACCCGGGCGATCAAGTTCCCCTCCCCCCCCCCCCAGAAAACGCGTCTGAGGTGTACTGTTTATATTGGTTTTTAAGTTAAATCTAGATTTACGGGGAAAGGTTTGGGTCTCTTGTCTAAGGGGGGGGGGGGTTGAAACAAAAAGTATGATTGGTAACAATTCGGAATATTGTATTCAACCTTTATGCTAAAAACAAAAGAAATAAAAAACAACCTTTTACCCTTAATTATTATCATTTTCCCTGATTTTCTTTTTTGGGCCTTGATGGCAAGATTTTAAATTGTAACTATTGATGATATTACGTTTTGCTGATATTTTACTATAAAATTTAGGGAAGATAGACATTTTCATGGTGTAAAAATGGTTAAAATCAATGTTGAACCCCAATCAAAATAAACTTTGACCCCTCCCCTAGACAAACGAGTCAATCCTGTAACCATATAATTAGATATAACTTAAAGAATAACAACTCTGCACCTCAGACGTGTTTACTTGGAGCAGGACTGAGGGTGCCTCGGTAGGTCGGGTAAACAAAAAGGGGCACAAAATAAAAATAAAATGACGAAAATGGCCATCTTCTGGGGGTTGCAAACTATTTGGAAGGAAAGTCCCTGGAAAATATTGAGGGAACGTCCAAGATATAGCCGGGACCCCGAAAGAGTAAAAGCGGTGACCAGCACATTCAAGAAATTCAAGCAGGAGCAAAATAGCATCGTTTGAGCCAGAACAAAATATTCCACCTTTATGACGAACAGTGTACTTCATCGAGAGCAAAACACACTGTACTGTAGAACTATGTTTGTTTTGTCTTTGACTCAAATTGAAATTAAACATCCCCCCCAAAGGTAGGGAGAGGTAGGGGGGAAGAAGACAGCTGGTAAACACAGAATTGAGAAAAGAAGACTCTAATATAATAACATACAGCAACCAGAAACAGTTTCAGAGCGATCGGAAACAGTTCCAGTTCCAACAAAACAGATATTGTACATTAATTTTCTTATGTTTAGAATGTCACCCAATTTACTTATTTTTCTTTTTCAGAGAAAATGAAATTTGACAATTTTGTGTCAAAATCAATTTTGTCAATGTTACTTTGAACAGATTAGAGAAAATATGTTTAAAAAATATGTTTATTTCAGTATTTGACTTTAACTTAAATCATGGTATAATGAGAACGAATGGCAATGATATTAATGATGATGATGGCGGTGGTGGTGGTGGTGCTATTCACCACCCTTACAATTTTCCTCGTCATCTTCATTATCATCGTGCATACTCACAACCACCACCTGCATCATCATTGCCAACACTGAAAACCTAACCTCGTCCGTCAATGGACTAGTTTTAAAGCTAGTCTGTCATGTAAGTCCGTCGAGACGGACTAGCATACAACTGAATCTACATCTCTCAACTTGACGGACGAGCTTTAAAGCTCGTCCGTCTAGCTTGATGCTAGTCCATCGACGTGACCGACTAGGTCGATAAAAGTAGCTGGGTGGAACCAGATTACCCATTAAAATGACTGACTAGCTTTTGATACAAATAGTTGCAATGTCGTTTCAATGTACCTTCTCTATTTATTCTGTTTCCGCGCATAATCAAGTTGATACATTCTGAAACAAAGGTTGTTTGGGCTTGACAATCTGAAAGCTTACGAGACATAACATCAATCATGACAAGTATGCAGTTCACGAGTACCGGTAGATTCCAAATATTGCTCTCCATTCTTCAATTACAGGCGCAAGCCTAATTGAATACCTTGTTACTATAGAACTCAAGAACCCGGTATTTTCTTACAGATTGCTGGTGAATGCCCGCCTTAGCAACAACAGTGAAAAGAAGTTGGATACAATCAACATTCTCAAACAAAGGTTGTTTTGGCTTGACAATCTGAGAGCAATACGATAGCCGAAATAACGTCAATCGTGAATAGTATGCCATTCACGAGTAGGTTAGAAATATTGTTCCATTCTTTAATTACAGGCTAATTGAATACTTCGTTACTATAGAACCCATGAACCGTCTATTCTTATAGATGGCGGGTGAATGCCCGGCTTAGCAACAGCAGTGAATAGAAAGTGGTACAATATTGATTGAATAACATGCGCATTGCGAAAAGGACATCACTATTAGTTGCATTATGAGCAAACTGTAGCCTACAGACGCACACTTGATATACCCCGTAAAGCTTAAGATTTTGATTATAATGGCGATCTCCTTCCTGTGACATCGGGCTGTGTGAGTACTCTTTTTTAATTCCTTATGTTTCAGTTCACAGATAACGTTATTTTTTCACATAGATTAATGCTATAATCACCAACGCGAAAAATTATGTCTTGCAAAATCAATTTATAAATTGTGTGTATTTACAACGATAGTAACACTCACATTAAATTATGAAAATTAGAATTTAATTCTAATAATAAATATAAATATAGGCGCCACTTTTCTTTTAGATTACTTGTATCTGTAAGAAAAGAGTATTGGATTAGAGGCACGACTTTAAGGTTTTTGGCTCTCAAGTGGCTCTCAAGGACAAGTGTATACGCCGAAAATGCAAAAGCAGGTAGGCCTACAACAAAAAGTCATGATGATGCAAGCCATGGCGGCGACCCCTGGGCCCCGAGCGCCCGTTATTTGATAATTGCCATAAAGTTAACTAATTGTGTCTTTTGTATTAATTCCTGTCTTCTGATTTTTATCATCATAATAAAAAGTTTTTTTTATTATTCTTTTGCTCAAATTCTAGGGACAAAATGCATGTTTTTAATCGTATCTTTATAATGTCTTCTAATATTTCAGATTTGACGCATCTGACAAGCTGGTGAAGCCATATTAACCTCGTCCGTCATGCTAGTCTGTCAAGACAGCAGCAAGAACATCGCGGCAGAAAAGCGCGACGGACTAGCTTTCCCACCATGACCGACTAGCTGTAAAGCTAGTCCTGCTCAAAAGCTCGTCAGTCTGGGCATCACTACGACTAGCTTTTATGCTAGTCCGTCAAACCAGTCGGTCACGACGGACGAGCTTTAAAATTAGTCTGTCATGACGGACTAACTTGACGGACTAGCTTTCAAGCTAGTCCGTAATAACCGGGTTGTGTTGAAGGAAAGCTAGTCCGTCGTTACCGACTAGTTTTAAAGCTAGTCAGTCTGGGCATCACTACGACTAGCTTTAAAGCTAGTCGGTCTACCCGTTTTGGTTTTCAGTGAACATCATCATTATCATCATCATCATCATCATCATAATCATCATCACCAGCAAATCTACCAACCTCTACCAATTTCATACTAATCCCCATCCTCAACTAAGATAAAAAAAAATTATCTTCATCACCGCCTTCACCAACATATCTCACAACTGCCATCACCATCATGACCATCACCTTCATCAGTATCATCATGAATATGATTGCCATAATCATGCTGTTATTATCAAGTTAACGTTAAAGTCTCAAAGATGGATGAAATGAAGCCTTTTCTGGGGAGAAAATTATTTTGCCTTCAACTTCGATAGAAAGGATTTGAAATTGCAAATTTCCATTTCATTTTAATTACAGGTCTCGAAAGAAATGAGATTGGAAAGATGACACTTTAAAAATCAAACAATATACAATGATATAGATGGGACAAAGAATACAAAGAGGAACACTAAATTCTTCTTCCATTGCACAAGACAATTCTGTGTCATCATACTATGCTACGATGGCTACATGATTGGCATTGAGAAGGCGTCACGACGTCGTGTTGCCTTCAACAGATCATCGGGCGGGTTCGCATTTCCCTCGCATTGCCTTCGCATTGCCAGCTACGGTGCTCAAACGAAGTGAACCTTCGCAACTCCACCGGGAGTTTTTTTTTGTTGTTTTTTTTGGCTGCCAAAGATTTTGCCGATGCATCGGAAGTTGCTGCCGATTGCGTTATCATACAGGCTGTATCAAATAAAATGGTAAAATTGGAAAACATTTTGTTTAATTATAAAAATTAATCACAATCTAATAGTATTCATAGTTCTATAAAGGGGGAGCATCAGACATTCTTTAAGCATTTACTATTTAGAAAAAAAAAATCTCATTTGGTGTTGTAGATCTTGAGATATGATCACTTTTCTATAATCAAGAATCATGCTTTTCCATGGTCTATATTTAGGTTTTGCGCATAGTGGCCACGAATTCATTGCTCCGGAAATATCAATGTGTGTAATATCGATCAGCTCCTCTCCGCACACTTTTTTTTTTAATGTGGTACCAAATACAGACATTATTTCAGAAGATGTCATAATTTAATTACTTTTCCCCCATTGTTCCATTCTTTTTGAAACAGTCTGTAGTACTCCAAAATGACCTGATGCTTTTGCGATGCTTTCGTAATGCCATCGTGTTCAGAGCAAAATTCGGGTTTTCCGCCATCGTGTGTCCATCGCTCCTTACCATCGGGACAGTGTGACGCGGGCTTTAGCAATAATCAATGGTTGTTGGTACAACATTGCATCTTGTATGGCAAGCCGTTTGTCGGAAGTTGAACTTAGTTTATCAACGATTACTAAAATATCACTCGAAATTTAGTTTACCGTCGAAAGAAATATAATGGTCCTCGGTGAAATACTCCTTTTTTCCCTTTTTTTAAACAGAGTTTTTCAAGCAATAAACGGAATTTTTCGCCTTAATGAAAGGGACAAAGAACAATAGCAAAACGGCTTGCCACAACCTTCGTGCTAACATATTCCTAACGTTAGGCGGATTTCCATGTAGTTGGCTAAAAATTGGCTTTTTAGTTTAGATCCGTCTAAAACCATCATTTTTTTTTTTCACAGAGGTCGCCCATGCAATATTTTTTTTATACAATAGTGCGTGTCATGAAGGGTGCCCCTGATAGGGCAACCACATTGATGAAACCAAGGGTTTTATTTATCGATGAATCTAAAAAAATATATATATTTATGATGTCATCATTTTCCGCAGGGGTGCCATAAGGGTGATTAAAATAACAAGCAAACAAATTGATTTAGAGCATTAATAAAGATGAAAAATGATCGGTGGTTTATACAAACATTATTGTGATTAACAATTAATTGAGGTCTTCATATAGCTCTCCACGACGTCTCCGTGACGGAGAGACGTCTCTAATACCTTTTATCCGTCGCGGACGGAGACGCCTCCGGGAAGTGAGATACCAACTTTAGAGAGAGCTTTTGAAAATTGTCGCGGAAACGTCGCGGAGACATCTCCGCGACAAAATAAGGTATCGGAGACGTCTAAAATGCTTTTTATCCGTCGCGGAGACGATATTTTCTTTTCTGTCGCGGAGACGTCTCCGCGAAGTGAGATACCACTATCAGCGAAACTAAAGCAAAAATAACGAGACAATGAAGATATTAATGCATCATAAATTCAAGAATTGAAGAATGTTATTCGTTCCGTAGAGAATACATTCAAAATGCGAAAAATGAAAATAACTTGCCTCCTAAATCATTTTAATTGCCAACTTACACCATAATGCCGTTGTCCAAAAAAATTATTAAATAAATAGAAAAATAAATCACTAATCTTTTATCAAATTATCGCAGCTGTGCCTACAATATTTTGAAAATTTAATCGGGAATAGTCATATGTTTTTCTTTGTGTAGGCATGTTTTTAAACCTAATAATGGAATCGATAGACAAAACTTGAGCACGCGGACGACCATCTTAAACGGACGTTCAATTCATGTTGTGAATGATATCCAATTGTAAAATCTAAGAAAGTTAAAAGATGACTTAATAATGAATTGGCATTCGACGCGCAAAATTTATTTATTTATTCATCAATTTATTTTTCCCTTTGTATTTGGGGGTGGGTTAGGGGGTTCTTTTGTCTCACTTTTCTTTTTAAATGACCATGTCTATCAGGTCTGGCTTACTTCTGCTCTCGATCAGGAACGAAAGGGGATTAGATTTTCCTTTCAGAGCTAAATGCAAAAATAATATACAACACTAAGGTCAGGCATGTTAGGAATCAGTTATAACCATAATACAGAAAGGCACACTTTTTTCAGTAGGTTGCTCATATTTATTAGCCAGTAGTATACCTCAGGCGTGATCTACACCACCGCACTTATCGAAATTGAGAGCTAATCTCGAACATTATGTCATACCAATTATGTAGACTTCAGCTGTTAACCCTTTCCCGTTTGTTGCAGCATCGTCATCGTCAAATATCAAGGCAAGACCACCAAGATCGGAAATAAGCATTGTAGGGACGCTAAGCTCTCCTTGCAGAATGAACAGTCTGTCCTCAAGAAATGCGACGTTTTCAATGTCGTAAATCGTAAGTGTTTGGGAGTCAGGTGTCTCAAATTGGAGTAGTGTAAGTCCAATCTGTCTTCCAACCGGAGCATTGATATACATCACACAGGTCATAAGAATATGCCCCGTTGGGGGTCTGGTGTAGAGAGGCGTCGAAAAAGTTACAATCGGTGTCTCTGTTTGTAGAAAGATACTCCCACCGCAGAATCCATTTACTGTAGGCTTAGATGAATCGTCTGAGTATCACAAAATTAGTAAGACATATTAGGAATATGTTCATTAAAATAGATAATGCATGTGGCATATACATTCTATTCATGTTGACATAATCATGAGCAGTGGCATTAAATTTCCGTGTCAGAAGTGGGGGGGGGGGGTGATGAGCGAAATAATTTGCCAACTTGTCGCGATCTTGTTTGGCATACACAAGCATTTTGAGAGGAAGGGAGTGTGACTGGAACTTGTCTTTGAATGTATGCTTCTAGCTTCAGTGACTGCCTTGATATCTGTTCATTTTAGTTATGGAAAAACTAATGCGAGCGCGAAGCGCGAGCCGAAAATTTGAGCTAAAAGTTGGAGATATTTGTGCATTATAGTTCTACGTATCAGCGAGCGCGAAGCGCGAGCCGAAAATTTAAAGCTGAAATTGGAAATGTTTGTGCATTAAAGGTCCTATATAGTATCTGCGAGCGCGAAAAAAAAAAATAAAAACGAAAAACAAAAATATGTAGTAGAGGCAGAATAGATTTGAAAGTGGTGTCTCGATAAAAAGTGCACTTTTTCTAAAAAGGGGGACACTTTAATTCAGAGGCATAGATCTAAAGAGAAATTTATTCGGATGAGAGCGAGGAGATATTCCTACGAAGAAAAGTTGTCTTTGAATGTATACTTTAAAGAATCATAATGGCTGCCTTGCTTCCAGTTTATTTTAGTAATTTAAAAAGTAATGCGAGCGCCAAGCGCAAGCCGAAAAAATTTTGAGGTAAAGGTTTGAGATAGTTGTGCATTGTAGTTCCTATTTACTATCAGCGAGCGCGAAGCGCGAGCCGAAAATTTTAAGCTGAAACTGAATATATTTGTGCATTAAAGGTCCTGTATAGTATCCGCGAGTGCGAAAAAACAAACAAACAAAACAAAACAAAAACAAACAGTAGAGGCGGCGTAACGGATTTGAAAGTGGGGTCTCGATGGAAAAAGGGCACTTTTTTTATAAAAAAAAGGGGACACTTTAGATCAGAGGCATATATCGACCTAAAAAGAAATGTATTCGAAGAGAGAGGGGGTACGAAGAAAATTTGTCCTTGAATGTATGCTTTTAAGAATCATAATGGTAGCCTTGATTCTTGTTCATTTTAGTGATGGAAAAAGTAATGCGAGCGCGAAGCGCGAGCCCAAATGTTAAAGCTAAAAATTTGAGATTATAAATCCTATTTAGTATCAGCGAGAGCGAAGTGCGAACAGAAAATAATTTAGTATCCATTTAGAAGATAGATTTTACATACTTTGTTTAAAAAAAAACCACAGCGATAGAAAACGAATCCACAATCTTTGCTATGAAAATTTTGTGGGCTGCAGGCCCCACCCAATTATAAACCGGCAGCTAGGAGACATTCGAGTAGATGAACGAGGTACCAGTAGCAGAGTATTGGAATATATGGGGAGGAATCCCACATTTACTAAACCCAACGTCTGG
>CALNVZ010000313.1:88305-99456 GCA_940671915.1 Paracentrotus lividus | reverse complement strand
GACTATACCCGCACCATTAACAAATTGTTTTCATGTACTACCTTATAATAAAAGGTTTCAATCGCACAAATTGTACTATCCGGGGCAATTTGGTCGTATTTTAGGGGCGTCTGGCGGGCACTTTGCAGCAGAAACATTGTCTGGCGTTGCTCATTCTGTGCTTTGTGGTGGTCATATATTACTTTGAAATTCATTTGAAGTAGGATATCCAACTCTGTTAGACTATACGGCACCATTGAAACTTGTTTTGATGCAGGCTTCAACTGCACAAATTTTACCACAGGGGGCTATTAGGCCGTATTTTTGGGGCGTCTGGCGGGCACTTTGCAGCAGAAAAAATGTCTGGCGTTGCTCATTCTGTGCTTTGTGGTGGTCGTATATTACTGTGAAATTCATTTCAAGTAGTATCTCCAACTCTATTAGACTATACGGCACCATTGAAACTTGTTTTTATGCAGGCTTAAACTGCACAAATTTTACCACAGGGGGGCTATTGGGCCGTAATTTGGGGGCGTCTGGTGGGCACTTTGCAGCAGAAAAATGTTGTGGCGTTGGTCAATATGTGCTTTGTGGTGTTCAGGTATTTATTTGAAATACATTTCAAGTAGTATCTACTCACGCTCTTAGACTATTACCCGCACCATTAACAAAATGTTGTCGATGTACTACCTAATGGTTTCAATTGATATCCGCCACAATTTGTACTATACGGAAGAAAAAGGCAATTTAGGATGCGTTATTTGTAGGATCGCGCGTCATGGCGGGCACTTTTGCAGACGAAAAAAAGAAAAATTGTCTTGGCGTTGCTCATTCATGTTGCTTTTGTAGTGTTCATATATTATGATAGAAAATTCATTTCAAGTAAAGTATCTCCAACCTCTATTAGACTATACCCCGCACCATTAACAAATTGGTTTCGTTTAACTACCTTAAGGTCTTTCGAATATATCGCACAATTGTACTATACGGGCAATAGGTCGATATTTTAGGGCGTCTGCGGGCAGCTTGCAGCCGAAAAAATTTCTGGCGCTTGCTCATTCTGGCTTAGTAGTGTTCATATATTATATAGAATTCCATTTCAAGAGGTATCTCCAACTCTATTAGGACTATACCGGCACCATTGAAACTTTTTTTTTATGTAGGCTTCAACAGTTACTGCACAAATTTTACCCAGGGTGCTATCTTGGTTATATTTTTGGGGCGTCTGGCGGCACTTTGCAACAGAAAAATGTTGTGGCGTTGCGTCACTATGTGCTTTGTGGTGTTCAGGTATTAATTCAAAATACATTCAGTAGTAACTCCCACTCTCTTCGACTATACCCTACCACTCAACTTGGTTACATGTACTACCTTAATAAAAGGTTTCAACTGCTTATATTAATATTGTATGGTCAATTAGGTCGTTTTTGGGGGCGTTCTGGCGGGCACTTAATTTGCAGCAGAAAAATGTTGTGGCGTTGGTTAATATGTGCTTTGGGGTGTACATGTATTAATTTGAAATCATTTCAAGTTAGTATCTCCCATTGTTGATCGAGAGGAAATTCGAGGCCCCCCCCCCCACCCTTTTTTCCTTTTTTTTTTTTGAGGGGTGGTGGGGTTTCGAGCTTCCTTCGGCATTTGAGTTTGTAAACATTTTTTAGATTACCCGCACCTTTCAGTCAAAACTTGGTTTCGTGCAGTACCTTACATAAAACGTCTCAACGACATCATTCAACTGCAGAAATCCACACTATAGGGGGCAATTGGCCGCACTTTGGGGCTTCTGGCGGGCCAATTTGCAGCAAAAATTTTTTCTGTCGTTGCTCATTCTGTGCTTTTTGGTATTCATACTTTCATCTGAAATCACTTCAAAGTGGTATCTCCTTCCATCTAATCGATGCCCAATTTAAGGCCCTTTGGGGGGTTGGCGGGCACATTGCAGCAGAATTTTGTCTTGTAATCGTCATTTCGAATTCAGTAATTGAGCCGGAAAATCTGTTATGGGTTTGAAGTGGTACCTCGCTCATCTAATCGAATGCATTTTTTGGCCTTTAGAAAGGCCCTAGGGCCTTATGCAGCAGGGATGCACTGCCAGACGTTGGGTTTAGTAAATGTGGGTTCCTCCCCCATATTTCCAATACTCTGCTACTGGTACCTCGTTCATCTACTCGGATGTCTCCCAGCTGCCCCTCTAATTAAGCCCTCCACCAACCTAGCCCGCACACAACTACATTAATGTTTTGATTGTCAAACACACCCTTTCCTAAGGTATGTCCCCAGACGAGAGATGGGTGTATTGGGTTTTGACAGACGTGTATCAATCAGATACATTGTTCCAACGTTTGTTATACTTAGGTTACTGTTTGTTACTTAGTGCGACCGAACAGGAAAAAAAATTGGGTTTTTGGAGCAAAAAAAAAAGGCATTTAGAGTATTGAGAGCGCTATTTTAACCAATAACACAATTATGTTTCATTTCTTTCTGAAAACGGGGGAGGGGGGGGGGGAAGGTTTGTACAGGGCATACCCCCTTCTCTTAAATCTGGGGGGGGGATGTATTCCCCAGCCCCCCCCCCCCTTAGGATTTACGCCCGTGATCATGAGATTACCAAAAAAAAAAAAAAAAAACTTATTAATTTTCCTGTTAAAGGGAAGTTCATCCGGAATTTTTATGGTCTTAAAAAATGCAGAAATATAAAAGAAAATATGAGTGAAGGTTGGGGAAAATCGACCAAAATATGATGAATGTATAAAATATTCAAAGTTTTGATTCTGTGACGTCACATGCGAGCAGATCCCGTATGTGTATGTACGTATGTAAATTCCATAAAATGTCTTTTTTTTTTTCAGAAGAAAATAATTATGTCACCTGTGCGGTCGATATAACATCAAACATATGTTCATATACATGACTATATCACATTGACCCATTCCTTTTATCAAGAACCATGACAAAAAGTCAAATTTATGGAATTTACCTACACAACCAAAGGGAGAGCTGCTCGCACGTGACGTCACAGAATCAAAACTTTACATATTCATAACTTCGCTATTTTTTGGTCGATTTTCTTCAAACTTTCACTAATATTTTTCTATTATTTTTCTTCATTTTTTAAGACCAATAAAATTCCAGGGTGAACTTCCCCTTTAAGATGGAAGTTCTTATACATACTTATGACGAGTGGTAATAACCGCATGTGTGCGTGTGTGCGTGTTTGTGTGTGTGAGGGTGTGTGTCTTGTCATTCTCTCATGTGGAGAAGGGCGGTGTTGTAAACAGGGGGGGGGGGGCTTTCTTAGCCTCATTTACTCCTAACCAAGATCTACTCACCGAACAACTGAACTCTTGCAAAGAATCCGCGATCATTCGGTGCAAAACTGTCGTCTTCTAACTCCAAAATTAATCCTCCGAATGATGAAAACACATTTAATTCGTCGTTCCAATTTCCTTGAAGGGTTGAGACTCGATACAATGATAACGTAGAACTAGGATGATCGTAGATATTCATAGTTTCGTAGCTGGAGGTCTCAAGGTCCAACCATGTGAGATGAACTTGTTTTCCAAGTGGACTAGTAATATATATCTTGCAGTACATACTAATACTCAGATCTGATTGAGTGTTGTAGAGAGGTGTTGAGAGATTGAATGCGGGTCTACTTTCATCAACTGAGATTACTCCTCCACCGAGTCTGTCCAAACCCGAAGGAGAACCATCTGTAAATATATGAAATGTCTGCCTTCATCTTTCTTCTCAAAATACATGTTTATTACCTATAAAAGGATTATCAAGAGTTTTGTAACTGCTATACTATAAAGGTTTTGGTTATTATTGTTATCATTAGTAGTAGTAGTAGTAGAAGTAGTAGTAGTAGTAGTAGTAGTAGTAGTAGTAGTAGTAGTAGTAGTAGTAGTAGTACACTGTTTAAAAAAAACAGAAGATTTTACAGACAGAAATATACAAAACCGTTCTGTATTATGTATGATAATATAATTCTGTGTACTTTTATTACGGGAAATTTTCTGAAATCTAACAGAACAGGTCTGTTCTTAAAAAGGAAAAAGGCTTTTTATTACAGGAAATTTGTAAATTTACATACCCCATTTACCATCTTTCTGTAATTGTACTGTTATTTTACTGTAAACTGTGTTACCAATTGTGCAGTAAGATTACTGGTGTTCTCGAGACTCTGCTGCACGAACCTTTTCTGTGTTTTTTTTAGGAGAAAAAAAATACAGAATCATTCTGTATATGTATGACAGAATCATTCTGTATATTTTTATAACGGGAAATTTTCTGCAAATTAACAGAACACGTCTGTTTGAAAAAAGAAAATTTGTAAATCTTCATTCCTCATATACCAATTTTCTGTAATTTCACTGCAAATTTATGCAGTAAGATTACTGGTGTTCTCGAGACTCTGCTACAGGGACTTTCCTGTTTTTTAAGGAGAAATTTTCTAACAGTGTAGTACTGGTAGTAGATGCAGTAGTATTACAATAATTGTCTTTTCATGCGATTCTTCACCATATAGAGAACAATATTTCAAAATATAACTTGTCACATTTCGCCATGTCGTATAGGCACAAAGTAGAGAGAGAGTAAAATATAGTAATGGGAGTTAGTATAGTTACCCCTAATGGGGCGATCACAGTACCATCCGCGGGACCCGGACGGCGTATTGTATCAGTCGTTTTGATAATTCTGTTTGAGCTGCACGCGATTTTTATTTTCCGAACCGTTTACAAATTAATTACTACTAATAAGCCTTGAACGTGCACTATATCCTAGTTCGGTTCATTTAAATTAGGAATCAAGTTGTCGCTATCAGTAATACTACTACTAGCCGAGTGGTATGAGGAACTCTCATCCAGAGGACTTGAGTTCGACTCCCAATATTTTTTTTAATTTTTTTTTTAGATGCTCTAAATGGATAGATCTTACATGAATAAATAAGATCCATCCATAAAACATAACATAACATAAATTTGTATAGCGCAGCTTTTATATAGATATATTCAGCTGCGCTGGCTCAGAACTCTTTTTTACTTAATTCTACATATACACAGGCAATTTCCCTAACTGAATAGATACGTTTTCAATTTAGATTTGAAGATAGTTAATGATGGAGAGCTTCTTATGTCAAGAGGCAGGTTATTCCATAGTTTAGGGGCAGCAAGTACCAATGCGCGATCACCAAGTGTGATTTTTGTCTTGCGAAAGGGGATCTGTAACAACAATTCATCAGTGGAACTTCGCAGGCATTTACAATTTGATTGGGTTTTAAGTTTGAGTAATTCTGTTATGTACTGTGGAGCTTGACCAATTAATGATTTATATACAATTAACAAAATTTTGAATGAAATTCTTTGACGTACTGGTAACCAGTGGAGCTCTCTCAGAAGGGGTGTGGTGGAACTGAACTTTGGAAAACGATAGACAAGTCTTGCACATGCATTTTGAACTCTTTGTAACTTGGAAATCAAAGTATCAGGCATTCCAAACAATAAAGCATTACAATAGTCAAGCTTACTTGTAATCAGAGCAGGGGCGTAGACAGCGGGGGGGGGGGGATGCATCCCCCCCCCCCGACTCAAAAGGTGGGGGGGATGGCATGTACAATCATTCCCCCCCCCCCACTTTTCACGGGTGATATGTATTTTTTTTAAAGACTTAAATGGGCTTTGCACACTCCTTTTTCTTCCACGGAGCTCTAAAAATTTTCGCTCGGGCTTCGCGCTCGCATATTATTATTTTTATTATTATTATTATTATAATTGTTATTCTAATTATTATTATTCTTATTATTATTACTAAATCTAGATTAATCATTTCTATATCTATTATATATTTATATTTATTTATTATTTAGGCCTAGGCCTACACTTATTTTATTATTTCCATGGAAATTATTTTGTTTTTCTTCCTAGAGCTCTATTTCTATTAGTCTATTTACCCTATATGTTTATTTTAATTGTATTCATACTTATAACTGTATTTTTAATATAATAATCTGCAGAGGTGTATTAGAGGTGTAGGCCTATGCAGCTTTTGGTATATTTTGTAGAATAACCCCTTTGTGGATACGAAATCGGGCTCAGGCCCCTAAATTGCTTCTTCTTTTTTTTTAGCTCGCGCTTCGCGCTCGCTTAGAGGAAATAAAAAGTTGGCACATAAATCCTTCTGGTACGGCATGTTTGTTGAATTTCTTATTTTTATTATGCAATCCTTGTATATTTGCTGAGGTAATTCGGCGCAACCCCCCGAATCGGCCCATTTTTGCCCCTTTTTTGTGTTTATAGATACAAAAATCACCTCTCGTTTACCTCAAAATTTTCCGCTCGCGCTACGCGCTCGCCTGGAATTGTATATTTGCTAAGGAAATTCGGCGCGCAACCCCCTAAATCGTCCCTTTTTTGGCCCTTCAATGTGTGTATAGATACAAAAAAACCACCTCTTGTTTACCTCAAAATTTTCCGCTCGCGCTTCGCGCTCGCCTGAAACCGTATATATTTACTGAGGAAATTCGATACAACCCCAAAAATAGGCCTTTTTTTGCCCCTTCTTTGTGTGTATAGATACAAAGAAAAAAAAAAACAGGCGTCTCGTTTGTTTCCAAATTTTCCGCTCGCGCTTCACGCTCGCCTGAAATTATATATGCTGAGGAAATTCGGCGCAACCCCCTCCCCCAGCGATATTTTTTGCCCCTTCTTTGTGTGTATAGATACAAAAAACACTTTTCGTTTACCTCACAATTTTGGGCAAAATGATTCTCTAAACCACGAATCATCCCCCCCCCCCACATTTGAGGACCTGTCTACGCCACTGAATCAGAGCATGTACAACCAATTTCATACTTTCTTGATCGAAGTATTTGCGAATGCGCCTGAGGTTGTACAGAAGATAAATGTTGATTTGCAAACATTTTTTACTTGGGTTTCCATGTTCAGGTTTGTATCAAAATATCCTCCTAAATTCCTTTCGGTATCAGAAGGTTTCACATTAGAGAATCCAAGTTTTATACAGTCAATATTAATCTTAGAGATCTGCTGTGAGGTACCGATGAGCACAAATTCGCTCTTGCTATCGTTTAACTTTAGATTATTCTTAAAGTCCTAGACCGGACCGACAAATGAAATAGCCAAAAACGAAAGCTAATATGCTATATAATACAACAATTCCAAATTAAGGCGTTTTTATTGTCCATCTAGAAAGTATTTAATTAAAAAGATGACCGAACCTCAACCAGGCCACCCCTCCCGAATACTTGTAAAATTACCCCTAATTTAAAAGTGCGAGTGATGACGTCAAAAAATGTTAATGGAATGCTACAGCAGTCCTGCGGCTAGGCATGATTGCGTTTCGCCTTTAGAAAACACGTTTGTATTGCTATGTCAGGACAATAGACGCCCTGTGAGCTAGAATTCTATTGTTATGAAATGAAAGGGCAAAGTCAATCATGCCTGGCCACAGGACTGCTGTAGCATTCCATTAACATTTTTTGACGTCATCACTCGCACTTTTAAATTAGGGGTAATTTTACAAGTATTCGGGAGGGGTGGCCTGGTTGAGGTTCGGTCATCTTTTTAATTAAATACTTTCTAGATGGACAATAAAAACGCCTTAATTAGGAATTGTTGTATTATATAGCATATTAGCTTTCGTTTTTGGCTATTTCATTTGTCGGTCCGGTCTGGGACTTTAAGCATCCAACTACGAATAAAAGTAATACATTGCTCCATCATTGAAACACTCGTTTCCGCAGTGGTAGAAGACGGTCTAAAAGATATATATAGTTGTGTGTCGTCTGCATAGCAGTGACAAGAAACTTCAGGAAAATTATTCTGAATGCTCTTGATTAGACTACTTGTGTATAAGGTAAAAAGCAAGGGACCGAGTGGTGAGCCCTGGGCACACCAAATGGTACTCGGAAAGAATCTGAGACAGTACCATCAACAACAACATTTTGATACCGATCAGATAAATATGACTTGATCCAATTCAGAGCAGCACCATCGATACCAAAACATTCCTTCAAAATTTCCAATAATCTGGTGTGGTCTATAGTGTCAAATGCGCCACTTAAGTCAAGTAATACCAAAAGAGTGACCTTCTGATTGTCCATTGCCATCAGAATATCGCTCTTAATCCTAAGTAGTGCGGTTTCTGTACTGTTCAAGTTCAAGTTCATTTTATTTTCCACAAATCAACTGAAAATTGATTGTGAATGCAGACTGATTGGATGGAAGAAGTGAATTACTAGTGAGAAACTGTAAGATTTGTTGTGTGGTTGCACCTTCAACCAATTTTGAAATGTACTGTAAATTGCAGTCTAAGATTACAAAATTCAGTATTGAGTCCTGGTTTTTTCAGCAATGGTGAAACCAGGGCTACTTTCTATTCCTTAGGAAAATGACCTGTAGACAGGGAGACATTGATCATAGATGTAAACACAGGTAGTATAACATTGATATACAGGGTGACCCAGAAAAAAGGAAACCCAAGTTTGATCATCAATAATTTAAAAAATATTACCATGGTGATTATGAAATTTATATCACTGGAAAGTGCAACTCATTACCATTTTAATGATACCCCGCTCAACTCACCAATGTCACGCATCACTGAACCTCATTGTTTTGAAAATGTCTTGCAAAATTGTGAGTGGTTCACTATCACGCTCATTGAGATGGGTTGCTGCAATGTGCCTAAAAAGGGAATCCAACTTTCATCATCAATCATTTTAAAAACATGACAGTAGTGATTATGACGTTTATATCACTGGAAAGTGCCACTCATTATCATTGTATTGATATCTCTTTCAGCTCACCAATGTCACGCATCACTGAACCCCATTGTTCTGAAAATATCTTGCAAAATTGTGATTGATGCACTGTCATGCTTCTTACATTATCCATGGGGAACTGAAGGTTTTCTGGGTTGTCGTGACCAGTAACATGTTGAAATTACCTGGATGGTAAGATTAAAGGACTAAATAAGTAAAAATTTCCAACCCGTTTATCAAACTTATTTATTTTAAGTCACTGGAATGCTGTACTTAGATTTTTTAGGAATCTTTGAAGCAACTCATCTCAAGGAGCATGAAAGAGAACCTATCACAATTTTGCAAGACAATTTTTAAAAACAATGGGGTTCAGTGATGCATGATATTGGTGAGCTGAGAGAGGTATCATTAGAATGGTAATGAGTCGTACTTCCTAGTGATATTAAATTCTTAATCACCACTGAAATATTCTTGAAGTTATTGATGATCAAAGTTGGGTTTCCTTTCCAGGCACATTCACACAAACCATCTCAGGGTGCATGAAAGTGAACCACGCACAATTTTACAAGACTTTTTCAAAACAATGGGGTTTAGTGATGCGTGACATTGGGGAGGTGAGCGAGGTATCATTAGAATTGCAATGAGTTGCACTTTACAGTGATATAAATTTCATAATCACCATCGGAATATTTTTAAAATTATTATTGATCAAAGTTGGGTTTCCTTTTTTCGGAAACACCCTGTATTGCATAATAATCTTTGTTGGAAGGGGTCAGAAGAGCAAGACTTCTTGCTGAGCCTCGTCACGAGCTTCCTGACCTCTTGTTCAGATAAAAGTTTAAAATGATCAAACCCTACACCCTCGGGCACCTGAGACAGACCTAACGAATCGACATCAATAGCATCCATCAGACTTAACCCGGTCTGAACATCATTGTCAATGCTAAATACCTTATCCTGAAAGAACTTTCCTAAGTCATTCACGAGCATCTTCCTATCAGTGTTACATGGCACCACTGGATGTTTGTTTGAGACATTCAGCAGAGATTTAACAACAGTGAACACACCAGCCCTTCACGTCATCCTTATTACGTGCCAGGGCGCTACAAACCCACTTGCCCGCTTGCCCGGGGCAAGTGAAAACCACTGGCGGGCAAGTAAAGATCAAATTCACTTGCCCAATCGGGCAAGCCATGATTTGAGAGGAATGTATACATACATGTGCAACATTTCACCTAAAAAACACAATAAAATACGAATCAGACAAAATATCACACACAAAAAATGCCTTAATATTCTTGTATGCAATCTTCCTATATGCTCGTCGTTTATGGACTCTTACTTGGTCTCAGATGGTAGTTGCTATTAACAATAAAATCATGATGAGGGTCTAAACAAAGAAAATGAAAAGAAAATCCGGGCAAGTGTCTTTTTCTCGTGGGCAAGCAAAACCAAATTTCCCTTGCCCGAAAGGGCAAGCGAAAAATAAAATTTTTGTAAAGGCCTGCGTGCTATCAAGTCTTTGTGATAGGTTCTGTGAGCAGCATTTAGAGCATATATAATGCTGCGTTACGAGCTTTCTTGTACTCGTTAAGACATTGATCGGTTCTTGTTCTATGCCATTGCTTCTCTGCTTTACGTCTCTGCCTTTTTGCTTCTCGAACCTCGTCCGTATACCATGGTACATGAGGGCGATCAACTACTCGCTTTGAAACCGATAGTTCAGAGACGAATTTTGATCCAAAATAATTTTTTAATTTTGTACATCCATTACACCCGTTAGGAGAGACATTACACTCATTTGAAAGTGATATGGATGGTCCATGTATTGGAAAACGATATGAGATGATTAGTCCTAGATAAACATCTAAAAAGACCAAAGTGGTCTTTCCTGCGACAGCCCCCCCCCCCAAAAAAAAAAAAAAAAAAAAAAAAAAAAAAAATAATAATAATAATAATAATAATAATAAATAAATAAAAAATAAATAAAGAAATAAAAAATGTTAAAAAAAAATCTATATATACATATATATATTTATATATATTAACAAGTATATTTCAGGACAGAGTTTGAGATCTGTTTTAGTTTTAGTCTCTTCAGGAACCTGTTAGGGGCCCTGGCGGGGGTCGCTGGAAAGTCGCACGGGAACCGTATTGCAAAAGGCCTGTCAATATTTCATTTGGAGGACTCACTGAAAAACACGGGCGGAGCCCACTCGGCTACAGGCAGAAACCCGTACGGCTACCGGCAGAACCCCGCTCGGGTCCCTTTGGTGACTCAACGGGTTTTTCTACCGCCTACCGGGTTGACAAAAACGCCGGGAAAATCGAGTGCACACTCTCGATCTTCCCGGCTCCCCTACATTTACAGGCGCGGATCCAGGATTTTC
>CALNVZ010000313.1:69446-79484 GCA_940671915.1 Paracentrotus lividus | reverse complement strand
TACCTCTGCCATTTTTACCTCCGCCATTATTACCTCTGCCATTTTTACCTCTGCCATTTTTGCCTCTGCCATTTTTACACCGAACCATAATATCTTATCATTCTGTGAGATATTTCTCATGTACATTGTGTGATGCCTACATTAGAGGACCTGGTTCTTGGTTCAAATTTCCTGAACTTGTATTGAACATTTAAGCGGGACCTTCGCATGGCAACAATTCAAATTGAAGACAAGTGATTCTTCATTACCTAGTAGAGACTGTATCCAGATTTCCAGAATCAAGTGATTAACAGATCGATAGAACAAGTTATTCTTCATGAGAGACTGTATCCGGAAATAGCGAAGATTAAATCTTTAACATTTCTTCATGAAAATAAAGCAAATTTTTATTAGACTGTTTCCAGACTTCGCATTAGTGACTTCAAGAATCAAAGCAAGAGAATATTATAAACATTCTTCTTGGACTCCACAGGAGATATTGGATATCATTCATTTTTGTGCATCAGTTTTGACTGTTCAGCTGATTTGTTTCCAGATGAACATTGGACAATACACATTTTATGGACAGTGTGATAATTTGACATCACTTTGGAGCATGGAGGACTCAAGACAGATTTTGTTGTAGCTGAAAATAGACATTTGACTTTCAATACAGCATTCCATGGACTCTGCAAAATGTGTATTGTGTTTTCTGATTTGTTTGTATCCTTACATGTTTTGTTATTGATTTTAGGTACATAAAGTCTGTACTATTTTGATCACAAGACAGAATGTGGATGAAAAACATGTTGTATTTTTGCTATATTTTTATGCAAAAGGTTTGCAGATAGTTCAGTTTTCTGGTTAAATTGTGTTAAGATGTTTCCAAAAAGTATTGGATTATCTTGTGTAAAATTCTTTAAAATGTCATGTTTTTGAGATAATGGATAATATACCAACAAATCTTTGTTGTTAGCACTATATTATTCTGACTAGTGACATGTTTAACCTTTCAACAATAACATAACAAATCTTGGCTGGTCAGTTTCACATATTTAATGAGCAGGCCAGAGTTTACGAGCGTTGTTTGTAGGTCATCGTCATAGTAACGCACATTCCCGTCTTTGTGTGATAAGCGTATTTTCACGAAACAGGTGCTTATCTGCATGTTTGAATATTCATTAAATCTATTTTTGTTTTGCGTGTGATACCAAAAAAGGCGATACCTACTTTATGAATATTCATTTTTTTTCACCGATGTGTTGCTATTATGTCATTTTGTACAATGCAAAATACTTCATGAATATTTAGTGCTCTTGGGGTGTGCGCGCACGTTTCTAGTACCGGATTGGTGTGTTCCGTCATTATTCATGGATACGAAAGTACGTGTTCCGATTTATCAACTGTGTACTCACACCGTGCATACAATAATTTCATTATCAGGTGTGTTTTGTATTGCCTTTGACAAGTTTACTTTTATGCTGTTTTATTGAAATGTACGTTGTGTTTTATCTGAATCTATGATAACATTTCATTTTTTTGGCTTATTGTAAGAAAATATAGAGTATGTAGGCACTAAAATACGTAATAATGTGCAAACAAAATTAATAATGCAGTACAATTAATGTGAACTGACAACTTGTCTAGACAAATAGAAATATACATATGTACGTAAATTTTATCTTTAAAGCAAAAATTTAAAGATTTTTGGCCTTCATATTTCTATGATATTAACTGATTTTATGTCTACTCAATTTTCGCATATTAACGATTTGTTCTTGTTTTTATTTTTGATAAAGCTTACTCGCCTTGGGCGTTATATTATTTCATTTTTTTTTTTCTCACCTCTATGTTATTGTATGTGTATCATGATATCGATTTGTAAACCACTGACAATGCTATGTGTTTGGGAAATGCCGTATTTCAAATTGGAATTTTATTTTTCTTTTGTGTTATCCTAGGGCCGCATATGTCCGGTGTTGTCTGTGTTTTGTTTATTGTTTGTCTTTTGTTTTTCTTTTTTTTTGGACATTATGCAGCGGGAGGGGCGGGGGGCGACGCCGTCCGGCCCCTGGCAATCCGCGCCTGATTTAAAAGCATTACACTACTGGAAAATGTTCCGGAGTGCCAAAAATGTAAGGGAAAGTGCGCCCCGTGAACCGCACGTAAAGGTTAAAGTGTCTTTTCCTTCTCACCGTACGGACTCCGGAATAGAAGGTTTTGGGGAAAGGAGGTATGACACAATCGTGGTCTCTATCATAGTCGCTCTGAGGTTAAATCTCGTGCGAAAAAAATTTGGAACCGCACTGTAGAGAAATTATAAAAACGACTGATTCCCCTCGCCGCACGGGTCCCCGCCACGAACTGTGATCGACCCATAACCTATGCAAAACGTTACGGTCAATATCATTATTCTCACTAAAGCAATGGTCACATATCGTCGTACTTGCACGTGCGTGCTGTCAACGTGCAAAAAAATGGGCAAAATTTTGAAAAATCGTACGTCACCTACGTGGTGAGTACCGACTCGGTATGGATTTTGGTGTGCGCAGACACGACGCAGAACTTTTAGTGCAGGAGGAACTTTCTCTGCGTGCGGGCTACGTTCGAGCTACGGATTTGCCCCACGTGCGCGCACGCACGCCCTCGGTACTGCCAAAGCACGCACGCGCCGACTCCGTACGTCTTTTTAGATATTTGCGGCAGTCACTTACTGTACCTACGGCGCACTTGGCACGTGCGTGCTGCGCACGGGATAAGTGCATGGCCCACGGTTACTTTGCTCTTGCCCATTTCAACTGTCGATTGAGCACGCAGCACTTGCGTGGATCGTACGGACTAAGCAAGTGCTCCGCACTTACAACGCGCGTTTCGTATTCAATATTATGCATATATTAAACATATATATATATACTAGTGTGTATATAAAATTTAATTATGATAATATGTGTGTATGTACATGTATGTATATATGTCTAAATATTTCACAGAATCCCCTCACTTTTTTTTTATGAGTCTTTATGATATTACATGTCATTGATGGCCTGAATATTGTCGACTATATTTGTATGCCCTAAAATAAGAAAATCTTCAAACATGAGAACAGTAAATGACTTGACCAAGTCATTTCTTAAACAAAAGGGAGGACAAAAAGAACAAATGCCCCCCAAATCAAAATTATGGGAGGTGGGCATTATCAATAAATGAAAACTTAAAACATGTTTCATACTTCTCCCCGAAAAATGTTTACAAAAGAGATAGCATATACGGCAGACAACATCACCAACAGATAAAATTTAATTTTAACGTTGACAAAGACAAATTTAGTCTCGTATTGCAAATATTGTTTGATGCAACTTTATCCCACCAAATCATAGTCAATTTATTAACCTAATTATGTTGTAGTTTTTGTTATGTTCTATTTTTGGGGGTACAATTTTTATTATATTTTGCTGGATAATGACTGCTTGTCATTTTGGCACGTGTCATCCGAGTACCATCGCATACAGATGTCCCCCTCCCCCTCCCCCTTGGTTACCCCCCCCCCCTTTTTTTTTTATTAATTTGGCTTTGATAATGATGACGATGAACCACAGCATCGTAAAATAAAGTTAACTTATTGCCAATATTAATTTGCAAAAAGTGAAACATTTCAACAGCATTCGAATAAACGTAAACAAATATTTATTTTACGATTATTATTATTTTTTATTGATAAATTCAATCTCCAAATGTTTCTTTTTTTTTCTCTCCTTTTTTTTTCCTTGGGGGTAGCCTATTTAGTCAATAAATTTCGTGAACAAAATCATGATACAAGTTTGAGGTATCTCCGGAAACTGTTTTGATGTTTCGCTTATATATTTTTGAAAATGAAAACTCGCCAAAATGTACCATGAAAATGTCAAAGTAAAAAAAAACAAAAACAACAACAACAACAACACTCAAGGAAGATAAATTTATTTCTAGCGTTGCTTAAATTGAGTCCTATATTGCAAAACCAGGTTCAATGCAATGTAATTGGGTTTTGCTGTATAATCAATCATTTTGATGCACATCTTCAATGGCAACGGTGTAAAAGAATAGTTCTTCTCCATAGAGAAGGTGTTTGTCTTTTACTATGCCATTTGAAAAAGACAAAACTTTCATTTCAGAATATACCAAACAAAATGTATAAAATGTTTGTAAAAAAAAAAAAAAAAAAAAAAAAAAAAAAAAAAAAAAAAAAAAAAAAAAAAAAGTATATCAGCTATGATCCAATACTTGTGATGGTATAGGTTTATATCAGTTTATTATATTATATAGGGTAAATTGGGGTTAGTGGGACACTTAGCATTTACGTAAGCATAACACAAAAATAAAATACTCAATAAAGCAATCACATACCTCATTTTGAAGGTTATTTAGATATAAATGTATTGGTTATAATTTCCCCCAAATGAAGGTTAAGGTGACAGTTAATCATTACCACTCCATTGTTCCACTAACCCCATCAAGTTGGGGTTAGTGGGACAGCATAATACATGGAATAAAAATGTGGTTTAAAAGTGAGAAACAAAGATCTCTGTCTTCATAAACACTGTTTATACACTGTTCGTCATAAAGATGGAATTTTTTTTCTGGCTCAAGCGACATTATGTTGCTCAGTTATCAATTTCTTGAACGTGTTTATCACCGCTTTCACTTTCTGGGATCCTGTGTATGTCTTTGACGCTTCCTCAACCCTTCCCGGGAATTTTTCTTCAAAAAAGTTTGTCACCCCCAGAAGATGGCCATTTTCGTCATTTTTTCTTATTTTTGGGGCCCTTTTTTGTTCACGCGACCCACAAAGGCCCCCTCAGTCTACCCCAAGAAAACATGTCTGAGGTGGAGATTTTTTTATTGTTCTTTAAATTAAATCTAGATTTATGGGTTAGGCTCGACTCTTTTGTCTAGGGGAGGGGTCAAAATTTATTTTGATTTGGGTTAAACATTCAATCATATATCTCATTTTGTAGTTTATTTAGATATAAACGTGTTAGAAAATGTTTTGGTAAAAAAAAAATCCCCCTATGAAGGTTAAAGTGGCTATATTAATCATTATTACTCCATTGTTCAACTTACCCCGGCAGTCAAGTTGGGGTAATACATGCAGTGATCTGTGATATAAAAGTGCGGAGTGTAGATCTATCTTGGCAAACTTTATTTATACATTAAAATACCATTGAAATTTGCGCGTCCCACTTACCCCAAGCATGTGGGGTTAGTGGGACTGTTAGTTAAAACAATTGCTTTAAGTCTTTTTTGTTTAAAGGGGAATCCAACCCAAGGAGAGAATCAACCTTACAATAAAGAGGAAAATGAGAGGAGCAATCTAAAAAAAGTTTCATCAAAATCGGTTATAAAATAAGAGAGTTATGGAAATTTGAAAAGTCTAGTTGTTCCTTCTATGGGGATCCTCAAATTGGCATCATCGGCTTCAAAATGGCCGATCTCATGGACAACTCTCCATTCATTTTGTACACAAATTTTCAGATTTTCCCCAATTTCTTTCAAAATTTGTCTTCTTTACTTCTGAGCTCAAAATATGTCATGGGAAAAAATATTTCACACAACATATGTTGAGCTCAGAAGGAGGTAAGATATATTTTGAAAGAAAATGGGGAAAATCTGAAAATTTGTGTACAAAATGAATGGAGAGTTGTCCATGAGATCGGCCATTTTGAAGCCGATGATGCCAATTTGAGGATCCCCATAGAAGGAACAACTAGACTTTTCAAATTTCCATAACTCTCTTATTTTATAACCGATTTTGATGAAACTTTTTTTAGATTGCTCCTCTCATTTTCCTCTTTCCTGTAAGGTTGATTCTCTCCTTGGGTTGGATTCCCCTTTAATCTTATTTCATTTTATATTATTTTCTAGTTTAAAATTTATTTTGTGAACAATTTCAATGCCACGTTACCCCTAAAACAAAAGGGATCTGGGGAACACAAAGACAAGTTTTCATACGTGTGTATTTTCAAAATTAGCTAGTTAGCAATCGTTTTATGTCAAAACGTGATATGTTACAGATTTTTAATGATTATTTTTCCGATAACTGTCAATTTTTCCCAAACAGGCATGCAATTTGTTGGTAGATGTATGTTTA
Organism: Paracentrotus lividus; assembly: GCA_940671915.1. Taxonomy (NCBI): domain Eukaryota; kingdom Metazoa; phylum Echinodermata; class Echinoidea; order Camarodonta; family Echinidae; genus Paracentrotus; species Paracentrotus lividus. Next base: position 73,378 of record CALNVZ010000313.1, on the reverse strand, counting down.
TTCGGGGTCTTCCCACGAGTCCTCGGTCCCACGAGTTCTCGATCCCACGAGTCCTTGATCCCACGAGTCCTCGGTCCCACGAGGCCGAATATTTTCCCACGAGTCCTCGGTCCCACGAGGCCGAATATTTTTCCCACGAGTCCTCGGTTCCACGAGTACTCGGTCCCACGAGTCCTCAATTCCACGAGTACTCGGTCTCACGAGTCCTCGGTCCCACGAGGTCGAGTATTTTCTGACTTATGATGGAAAAGTCTCAAATGAATACTACATTCATGATCTCGTAAGTTGTCGTTAATGCAGCATTGGTAATTAGGGGCAATATTATGATTTATACTTGAGTAGCATCATGCTACTCTGAGGGGGACCCAAGGGGCACTGGCCCCGGATAGGGGAAAAGGGGCTCCGCAAAGGATGAAAGGAAATATAAGAGAGAGAGAGAAAGATAGAAGGAGGGAAAGGAGAGAAAGGGGAAAAGGGGGTGGGTAAGAGGACAAAGAATAAAAAGGGCAAAAGACAAAGAGCCCCCCCCCCCCAAAAAAAAAAAAATAAATAAATAAATAAATAAATAAATAAAAAAAGAGGGAAGAAAAAAAGAGCCAGATAGGGAGAAAGAGAGAGAGAAGAATTTAAAAGATGAAGAAAAAAAAAAGAGGGCCCGAGCCCGATTTCGTCTCCACAAAACTAAAATAACATGCGAGCAGAAAGTTTTGAGGCTAAATGAACACAATCTTGTATAATTGACAAAAATTATATTCCTGACGAAGACACAGGTGCGTCGAAAATTTGACATGAAATGAATAAAGAAATTGGCGTTAATGCATTATCCCGACTATTTGTTTTTGTTTGATGACTGCCAATAAGTGAAACGCTATGTTGTTTAAAAATATAATAGATAATATAAATAATTAATCTGGATTTTAATAATAATAATAACAATAATAAACAACAAATAATAACAATAATAAGCGCGAGCGAAAATTGTTAGAGTTCCATGGAAGAAAAAGGAGTGTGGAAAGCCCATTTCAGCTTTAAAAAATATATTATCACCCGCAAAAGTTGGGGCGATTGTGCATGCCACCCCCCCCCCCCCCCCACCACCATTTGAATTGAGGGATCAGTTCAGTTCAGTTTTTATTTACATATTCCAATCAAACAATAATGAAACAACAATTATATGTCATTTCATACTATACATTATTGATAAATCATGAAGACGAATGACATCAGTAGAAAGAAATATGAAGGAGCCTAAGTTAAAAGCTAAGCTTGTTATACATTATAGGCTCCTTTGTGAAAATGATGTATAAAAAAACATAAAGAAATAAATAAATACAAAGATATATAAATAGGAGCAACTGAAGAATATGCATTAACATATCTTTTTTTACATTGAACTACCTATCTGCACGCAATGGTAATAGTGAGGCTTCCGAGATGATGTCATCATTATGTTGATGTGTAATGACGACATCATCTCGGCACTACATTATAATCATACATTAATAATGATATACGCAAAAGAAAAAGTGAGGGGTACCGAGATGATGTCGTAATTTGTTGTAGAATGACGACAGCATCTCGGCACTGCATTATAAACATACATTATTATTGAGATGACCATACATGTTTATAGGACTATAAAACAATTGCTCAAGTGTCATTTTCTGCCTGTGTTTTGTAACCCTTTAATAAATGGCATTTTAGCTTACATCTAAAAGTATGCAAAGAGGTTGATTCAATTATTGTTTTGGGGAGGTCAGACCATAACTTAGGACCAGTATATATAATAGTTTTTTGGGCAAAAAGAGTTTGTGTACGTGGTAGATAAAATAAATTACGTTGACGTGTGGGGTATGCACCCCCCCCCCCCGGTGTCTACGCCCCTGTTTGGGGTTCATGAATTATGATATCTGAAATTCGAGATTAGATTTGAATGTAAATCATTTGATAAGGATGTAATTAGGATTTCTCAAGGATGTAAATCTTAATTTTTCATGTAAAACGAAAGAACTGCAATCTTTAAAAATATATCCGCAACTAATAATGCTAATGGGGGGCGTCCACTGGAGCAAAGACAAGGCTAAGAAGGGTCGAATATGAAATTTATGTAATATCAGCACCGCATCCGCGTCAACCAAGGCGAAGAGTCAATTATTTAGGCAATCTGATTGACCTCTGCAGTCATACCATATTCATGTCTGCAGACATCAACCTGAGAATGTCCTCGCAATCACCGAGAATGTTTCAGGATATCGCTTATCATGAACACACAACGGATACGTCTATTATCAGTTATAGGAGTGGTAAAATCAGGGTCTAAAGGCCCCCGCACACCTTACGACCCGACTACCTCACGACTACCTCACACGACTGACCTGGTGGAGGTCAGTCGTAAGCTAGTCGTGAGCACCGACACCGCACACCTTGCGACTGCCTCCCGACTGAGCAAAAGATAAGAAAATATAATGACGGGCTTATATTGTAATAGCATGCACTGCCCCTTCCACAGATCATCCAGATGAAATGCATTTCATATTTCAAGGCAATATGAGGTAACTGTTGGTATATGATTTTTAAAAATCAAAACGTGGAAAGTCAATTACTATCATTTTTCGTCAAACCTCCATTGATGTGTCTCTCTCTCTTTTTCTGCTTTTATAAAACGAACTTGATTTCGGTTGTGACTTCCCTTTTAAGTGCCCCAAGAGCACACAACTTTTTGCGCCCTATTTACAAAGTACAATGTAGTAAATGGCCCGCCCCCACCCACATTTAGGTGGGTTAACCATACACGTGTGCTTGTTCCGGATTCTTAGAGATACCCCTGTATTGGTAGGGGAAGCCGTGTCAAAATTACCCCCTATTCCGGCTTTTGGAAGGAAAGCTACATCAAACTTACCCCCATTTTTGAAGGGGAGCCGGAAAAGTTACCCCCACAGGCTTTTTGACCATATTCGGGAGGACCCTATTTCAGGATTTGTCCTCAAAAACGTGAAAACTACCACCTAATTAAAAAAAAAAAAAAGTCGGGGAAACCGGGATTTTCCCATACCTAGAGCCCTAAAATATACCCCTTTTCCCGGAGAAATCGGGAACGAGCATACGTGTATAGTTGACCATCTGAGTGGGGGGGGGGGGGCGGGACTCCATGTGCATTTTTTTATATATTCAAATAAAACACAGGTATGCCTTATCTTCGGATCTTTTTTATATTTGGGAAATATAACCACAATACTTCTGATAACTTTTCTCTTTCATGCTATACCTTTCCAACATTCCTGCTTTCTTAACACACAGCCACACTCACGTTCACATCACAAACACTTTTAGTGATACCCCCAAACAAACATGATATTGATACGTCTCATCAATCCATCAATCATCTTACCTCTTGTTCTCTCACTCTCTCCTCTCTCTCTTCCCTCATTCTCTTCCTCACACCCACACATACAAAAGTACCACTTTTTTCCTGATCTTTTTTGTTTTATTATTGTTAGCAACAATGGCATCATTTCTTTCCAGTACGAAACTTTTTCTTCAAAACATATCGGCGAACACAATGGAAGGCTCCCCATGCCCTTCACCATTTATGAAATCCAGGATCCAACCCTACACTGCCGATTATAAAACTTGAATTTCATAATTTCAACATTTTAAGTAACATTTATTTCCTTTTCAAAATTCATAATACAAATGATCTTATAAAATAAATCATGTGAATGGAGGTGATAATCTCTATAAGCACGAGGCTTGAGTCAAGATCGCCATGACAATACATATTTACAGAAATATAATTTCATAACGATAAGTGAAATTAAGAAAAATGAAAAGAAAAGAAAAGAAAAAAAAAAGAAAAAGAAAATAGAAATAGACAGAAAAGTGAAATAAAAGGGAAGGAAAGGAAAGAGAGAATAGACAAATACAAATGCAAA
>CALNVZ010000313.1:48200-69421 GCA_940671915.1 Paracentrotus lividus | reverse complement strand
AGAGAGAGATGCGACCCACAAAGGCACCCCAGTCTAACCGCCAAGAAAAACATGTCCCTGAGGTGGAGATTTTTTTTATTGTTCTTCTTTAAATTAAATTAGATTTATGGGTTACGGCTCGACTGCTTTTGTCTAGGGGAGGGGTCAAGAAAATTTAGTTTTTGATTTGGGTTAAAAAAAAACATTTCAAATTTCATATAATCGTCCGATCATTTTGTAGGAGTTATTTAGATATAAACGTGTTAGAAATGTTTTGGTAAAAAAAAAGAAAGTCCCCTCTGAAGGTTAAAGTGGGCTAATAATTAGATCATTATTATGACCATTGTTCAACTTAGCCCGGCCGGCAGTCAAGTTGGGGTAAGTACATGCAGTGATCTGTGATATAGAAAGTGCGGAGTGTAGAATCTATGCTTGGCAACGCTTTATTATACGATTAAAATAGCCATTGTAATTTGCGCGTGGCCCACTTACCCCAAGCATGGTGGGGTTAGTGGGACTTGTTAGTTAAACAATTGGCTGATTAAGTGCTTTTTTGTTAAAAGGGGAATCCAACCCAAGGAGAGAATAACCTTACAATAAAGAGCGAAAATGAGAAGGTAGCAATGCGTAAAAAAGTTTTCAATCAAAATCGGTATAGAAAATAAGGAGAGTTATGGAAATGTTGAAAAAGTTCAGTTGTTTGCCTTCTATGGGGAATCCTCAAATTGGCATCATAGGCTTCAAATGGCCGATCTCATGGACAACTGCATCACATTCAATTTTGTAACACAAATTTTCAGATTTTCCCAATTTCTTTCAAAATTTGTCTTCTTTACTTTCTCTGGAGCTCAAATATGTTTCATGGGAAAAAAAATATTTCACAGCCAATAATGGTTGAGGCTCAAAGGAGGTAAGATATATTTTGAAAAGAAATGGGGAAAATCTTGAAATTTTGTGTACAAAATGAATGGAGAGTTGTCGGCATGAGACTCGGCGCATTTTGGAAGGCCGATGATGGCCAATTTGAGGATCCCCATAGAAGGACACAACTAGACTTTTCAAATTTCCATAACTCTCTTATTTATAACGCGATTTGATGAAACTTTTTAGATTGCTCCTCTCATTTTCCCTCTTTTCCTGTAAGGTTGATTCTCTCCTTGGGTTGGAATTCCCATTTATCTTATTTCATTTTATATTATTTTTCTAAGTTTAAAAAATTTATTCTGGATGACAATTTCAAATGCACGATACCCTAAAAACAAAAGGGATCTGGGGAACACAAAGACAAGTTTTCATAACGTGTGTATTTTTTCCAAAATTAGCTAGTTAGCAATCGTTTATGTCAAAACGTGATATGTTAACAGATTTTTAATGATTTATTTTTTCGCAGAATAACAGTCATTTTTCCGCAAATAGGCATGCAATTTGTTGGTAGATGTAGTGTTTAATTCGGGGGTCTTCCGCGCACGAGTCCGTCGGTCCCACGAGTTCTCGATCCGCCACGGAGTCCTGATCCCACGAATGTGTCCCTACGGTCCCACGAGGCCGGAATATTTTCTGCAGCACGAGTCCTCGTCCCACGAGGCCGAATATTTTTCCCAAACGAGTCCATCGTTCCACGAGTACTCGGTCCGCACGAGTCCTGCAATGTCGCACGAGTACTTCGTCTGCACGAGTCCTCGGTCCCACGAGGTCGAAGTAGTTTATCTGACTATGATGGAAAAGTCTCAAAAGAATACTACATTCAATGGATCTCGTAAAGTTGTACGTTAATGCAGCATTGGTATTAGGGCAATAGTTTAGTGATTTATACTTGAGTAGCGATGCATGTACTGTCTGAGGGGGACCCAAGGGGCACTGGCCCGGATAGGGGAAAAGGGGCTGCCCGCAAAGGATGAAAGGAAATATGAAGAGAGAGAGAGAAAGAATAGAAGGAGGGAAAAGGAGAGAAAGGGGAAGGGGGTGGGTAAGAGGACAGAAGAATAAAAAGGGGCAAAAGACAAGAGCCCCCCCCCCCAAAAAATAATAAGTAAATAAAGTAAATAAATAAGAGGGAAGAAAAAAAGAGCCAGATAGGGAGAAAAGAGAGAGAGAGAGAATTTAAAAGATTGAAGAAAAAAGAGGGCGCCGAGCCCGATATTCGTCTCGCACAAAAGCTAAAATAACATGCGAGCAGAAAGTTGTTGAGGCTAAATGGAACACAATCTTGTATAGATTGACAAAAATATATTCCTAGACGAAGACACAGGTGCGATCGAAAATTTGACATGAAATGAATAAAGAAATTGGCCGTTAATGCATTATCACGACTATTTGTTTTTGGTTTGATGACTGCGCAATAAGTGAAACCGCTATGTTTGTTTAAAAATATAATAGATAATAATAAATAATTAATCTGGATTTAATAATAATAATAACAATAATAAGACAACAAATAATAACAATAATAAGCGCGAGCGAAAATTGTTAAGAGTTCATGGAAGAAAAAGAGTGTGGAAAAGCCCATTTCAGCTTTAAAAAAAATATATATGCACCCGCAAAAGTTGGGGCGATTGTGCATGCCACCCCGCCCCCCCGCAACCGCCACCCACCATTTGGAATTTGAGGGATCAGTTCAGTTCAGTTTTTATTATAACATATTCCAATCTAAACAATAATGAAAACAACAATTATAAATGTCATTTTCAAATACTATACATTATTTGATAAATCATGAAACGAAATGACATCAGTAAGGAAAGAAAATATGAAGGAGCCCTAAGTTAGAAGCTAAGGCTTGTTATAACATTATAGCCTTTGTGAAAATGAGTATAAAAAACATAAAGAAATAAATAAATACAAAGATATTAATAAGGAAGGGCAACTGAAAAGAATATGCTAACATATCTTTTTTTACATTGAAAACTACCTATCTGCACGCAAATGGTAATAGTGAGAGCTTCCGAGATGATGTCAATCGGATTATGTTGATAGGTGTAACTGACGACATCAATCTCGGCACTACATATAATCATAGGCATTAATAATGATTATACGCAAAAGAAAAAGTGAGGGGTACCGAGATGAATGTCGTAATTTGTTGTGAGAATGACGACAGCATCTCGGCACACAAATTATAAACATACAGTTATTATTGAGAGGAACCATGACATGTTTATAGGACTATAAAACAAATTTGCTCAAGTGTCATTATTCTGCCTGTGTTTTGTGACCCTTTAATAAATGGAATTTTATGCTTACATCTAAAAAGTATGCAAGAGAGGGTTTGATTCAAATTATTGTATTTGGGGAGGTCAGACCCATAATTAGGAACGCGAGTATATATAATATGTTTTTTGGAGGCAAAAAGAGGTTGTGTACGTGGTAGATAAAATAAATTACGGGTTGACGTGGGGGTAATGGCACCCCCCCCCCCGAGCCGGTGTCTAGCGCCCTAGTTTGGGGTTCATGAATTATGATATCTGAAATTCGGAGATAGAGTTGTAATGTAAGATCCATGTTGAATAAAGGATGTTAATTAGGATTTCTCATAGGATGTAAATCTTTAAGTTTTTCATGTAAAATGCGAAAAGAAACTGCAAATCTTTAAAATAGTATCCGCAACTAAGATAATGCTAACTGGGGCGTCCACTGGAGGCAAAGACGAAGGCTAAGGAAGGTCGAATATGAAATTTATGTAATATGCAGCACCAGCATGCCGCGCGTGCAACCAAGGCGAAAGAGATCAATTAATTTAGGGCAATCGAATTGACCTCTGCAGTCATACCTATTGCATGGTCTGCAGACCATACGCTGAGAATGTCCTCGGCAATCAACCGAGAAAATGTTTCAGGATAATCGCTTATCATGAAACAACAACAAACGGATACGTCTATTATCAGTATAGGGAGTGGGTAAAATCAAGGGTCTGAAAGGCCGCGCGCACACTCTTACGACCCGACTACCTCACGACTACCTTCCCACGACTGACCTGGTGGAAGGTAAGTCGTAAGCTAGTCGTGAGCACCGACACCGCCACCTTGCGACTAGCCTCCCGACGAGCAAAAGATAAGAAAATAAATGAAGGGGCTTATATTGTATAGCAATGGGCACGCTGCCCCTTCCACAGATCATGCCAGATGAAATGCATTTCAATATTTCAAGGCCATATGAGGTAACTGTTTGGTAATATGAAGCTTTTAAAAATACAAAAACGTGGAAAGTCAATTACTATCATTTTTCGTCAAACCTCCATTGATGTGTTCTCACATCTTTTTTCTGCTTTGTATAAAACCGAACTTGATTTCGGGTTGGTCTTAGCACGCTTTAGTGCGCCAAGAGCAACACAACTTTTTTGCGCCCGTAATTTACAAAGTAACCAATGGTAATAATGGGCCGCGCCCCCACCCACATTTAGGGGGTTAACCATAACACGTGTGCTTGTTCCGGATTCACTTAGAGATACCGGCTGTAATTGGTAGGGGGAGCCGTGTCAAAATTACCCCCTAATTCCGGGCTATTTGGAAGGAAGCTACATCAAAACTTACCCGCGCCATTTTTGAAGGGAGCCGGAAAAGTTACCGCCCCGCACGAGGCTTTATTGACCATATTCGGGAACCACTTTCAGGATTTGTCGCTCAAAACGGCTGAAAACACCACGGCGGTAATTAAAAAAAAAAAAAAAGTCGGGGAAACCGGGATTTTTTCCCCATACGCTAAGGCCCCTAAAAATATACCCCTTTCCGGAGAATCGGGAGCGAAGCATAACGTGTATAGTTGACGCATCTGAAGTGGGAGGGGGGGGGCGGGCTGCATGTGCATTTTTTTTATAGTATTCAAATAAAATACAGGTATGCCTTATCTTCGGGATCTTTTTAAATTTGGGAAATATAACCAGGCAATAACTGTCTGAATAAACTTTCTCTTCATGGCTATACCTTTCCAACATTCCTGGTGCTTTCTTAACACACAGCCACACTCACGTTCACATGCACAAAACTTTTAAGTGATACCTCCCAAAACAAACAATGATAAATTGATACGTCTCATCAATGCCATCAAAATCATCTTACCGCTCGTTCTCTCACTCTCTCTCTCTCTCTCATCTCCCTCAATTCTCTTCCTAACACCCACACATACAAAAGTCGACTTTTTTCCTATCTTTTTTGTTTTATTAATTGGTTAGCAAAACAATGGCACAATTATCTTTCCAGTAGCGAAACTTTTTGTCTTCAAAACATATCGGCGACACAATGGAAGGCTCCCATGCCTTCACCATTATGAAATCCAGGATCCAACCCTAACACTGCCGGATTATAAAACGTTGAATTTCATAATTTCAACATTTTTAAGTAACATTTATTTCGCTTTTCAAAATTCATAATACAATGATCTTATAAAATAGAATCAATGGTGAATGGAGGTGATAATCTCTATAAGCACGAGGCTTGAGTGCAAGATCGCTCATGACAATACAATATTTACCAGAATAATAATTTCATAACGATAAGTGAAATTAAGAAAAATGAAAAGAAAAGAAAAAGAAAAAAAGAAAAAAGAAAAAAGAATAGACAGAAAGTGAAATAGGGGGAGGAAAGGGGAAGAGAGAATAGACAAATACAAATGCAAATAAGTATGCTTGTTCTTTTTTGTATCATTTTTTTAGAGCGAGTACACGTGTGGATGAGGAGCATGTTTTAAGTGCTCTATACAAAACGTTCTAGAGTTTGGGACCAGCAACCGGATATTTTGCTGAAAAGCAATCGTTCTGTGTCTGCGGATATGAATATCTCTTACTATTGTCATTACCTTGATTGAAATAAGTAAGAAAAACAGGTCTGCATTATGAAATTTTTAAGTAATTAGCCTTAACAAGTTGAAATTTTGTGTAAATGTCACGCGAGTCACAATGGAATGGGTGATAATGATATATCAATGAAAATTCCAGATGAACTCTAAAGCTAATTTTAGATTTCGTGGGGATTTTTTGTTTTAATCTAGGGTCTACAGGGATAGATATAGACTAGCGATCTATGACCTAGGCTAAGGCTAGATATTACTAGTGCTGAGATATAGAGTCTTAATAGTCTAGGCCTAGCCTAGCATGAGCAAATATATAGACTAAATAAATAATAGTCTAAGGCTATTCAGACTTGTTATAGTTTTAGAAAAAAAAAAATAATAAAAAACGCACCCAAAGCCAAGACCTTGCAAGCATCGTTGCTCAGTCACACTCACAGGACCACATTCTCACTGCTCACGCCTCAGCACCGGCCAAGAGTCAAGACCTCAAGTAGACCGAGGCTGCTCTGTCCTTCCAGGGGCCGCCGATGAGGACAGAAGCAGCCTCGGTCTAACGTTAGACCTGAAGTGGCACGCATCTATCGCCGAAACTATTTGTTTCAAATTTGCAGGAAACAAAATGTGTGTAACACTGTTGATCTAAATACTAGTAGGCCTAGTCTAACGTTAGATCTATTCGTTCGATTTAGATCTAGATTTCTAAGTACGTTAGATCAAGCTAGATCTCACACTCATTAATTATTGGCATGATTACGCCTCAGACTTCATTCAGACACAGTTAATTAATAGCAAATTTTATAGTCTATTGCACGAGAATCTAGATCGATAGACTACTAGTCTCGAGATTACAGGCCTAACAGTTAGACCCAGTCTTACTATTATCAACCTTCTTTATGTCATGCATTAATCTATGTGAAAAAATAACGCTAGCGGTAACTGAAAACATAGATTTCAAAAAGAGTTTACTCAAACAAGTCATGTCACAGGAAGGAGATCTGCACATTCATATAGAAAAAAAGTGTTGCGTTCTGTACTTTATGCTCATTAAGTGGAATTCACATACAGATATGCACTAATAAGGATGTCCTTTTCGCAAATGCGCATGGTTATTCAATCAATGTACCACCGTCTATTCACTGGTTGACTAAGCCGGGATTCAACATCAATCTTAAGAATTAGACGGTCTTCATGGGATTCTATAATAACGAAGTATTCAATTAGCCTGTAATTAAAGAATGGAAGCAATATTTTCTAACCTACTCGTGAATGGCTACTTGTCACGATTTATGTTATTTCGGCTATTATTGCTCTCAGATTGTCAAGCCAAAACAACCTTGTTGAAAATGTTGCTTGTATTCCAACTTCTATCATTGTTGTGCTAAGCCGGACGATTCACCAGCAATCTGTAAGAAAAATACCGCGTTCTTGAGTTTGCATATAGTAACAAGCGATTCAATTAGCCTGTAATAAGAATGGAGAACAGATTGGAATCACAGTACCGTGAATTCGCATACTGTCATAATAAATGTTATTTCTCGTAAGCTTTCAGATGTCAAGCAAAAACAACCTTTGTTCAGAATGCATCAACTGATTTGCTCGGAAACAGAATAAAATAGAGGGAAAAGAAACATTGAAACGACATTGCAACTATTTGTATCAACGCTAGTCAGTCATTTTAAATGGTAAACTCGTATACCGACCTACTTTTTTTTTACCTAGTCGGTCGTCGACGACTAAACATGAAGCTCGACGACGAGCTTTTAAAGCTCGTCCGTCAAGCGAGAATGTAGATTGAGATTGTATGCTAGTGCCGTCTCGACGGACATACATGACAGACTAGCTTAAAAACTAGTCCGTCTCGACCGACAGCTTTAAAGCTAGTCGTCCATTGACGGGCAAGGTTAGGTTTAGGCAGCACATGCTAGCTCCAGAACGATGTTGCTCTATCCCTTTTTTTGTTGAATGGCGAACAGGGCTAGCACAGGGCCGGCGAGAGCCGTTTTAAAAAGTGAGGGGCCCACAGTTTTAGAAGAATTCATAGACATATTAGGCCCGAATAATGAGCAGTTTTACGGGAGGGGGGGGGGGGTTCGAAATGTCAAAAAATGCAACATTTGTGATATGAGCAGATCATATTCAAGCGTCGAAGTGCATGTCAGTTACAACTTTAGAGAATCTTTCGGCAACGTTAGCGCCGAGCCCAAAATTTGGCTCTATAATTCCTGAAGGTAGTGCTATCTATACACATTTTGACAATTGTCATCCCATATTGAGACACATTGCAGCGCGTAGCGACGAGCCGAGAAATTTGGCTTGATAATTACTTGAAGGTAATTCACTTCTATACACATTTTGACCAATTGTTCATCCCATCTGAGACACATTTGCGAGCACGTAGCGCGAGCCGAAATTTGGGCTTAATTACGCTGAAGTAGGGTTATTTATATATATACACATTTGAATAATTGTCATCCCCACCGAACAATTTACGAGCGCCGTATGGCGAGCCGAAATTTTAGCTTATTAATTACCTGTAAGGTAGTTCATTCTTATACACATTTTATAATTGTTCAATTCCATCTTAGACTCAATGTTGCGAGCGCCAAGCGCCAGGTGAATTTGGCTTAGCAATGATGTAAAGGCCTTAATTTTACGTCACATTTCCATCTCAACTCTTATGTATTTCTATGTTTGAATTCTACTTTACTAGATCAATGATCAACCTTTATTTTAAATAAAAATAAATGAGGAACGCGAAGCAGCAAAATAATTACATAACATTAAATCGGATTTTGGGAGACCAGGGATCAAAGTCAAGTATACTTTTTCTTACATAGCAAAACTTTGAGAGCGCGAAGCGCGAGCCGAAATATTGGCCTTTACGGACCGAAAGTATAATTTCTAGACATATTTGAAAATTTACATCCCATCACTCTTCACTTAACGATGTCGGATTCAAGTCTTTCTGCAGAGAAATTTTAGAGCAGACATATTCGAGCGCGAAGTGAGGTATAGTATATAAACGTTTCCTTCTTTATAGAGGAAATTGCGAGGCGAAAGCGCGTGCCGAAAATTTTGGCTTATAATGACCTGAAGGCAAATGAATCTGTTCATCTCGACATTTTGAACAATTGTCTCCCGTCTGAGAGAAATTGTGCGAGCGCGAAGCTCGAGCCGAAATTTTGATTGTATTAATATGTAAATCAAACTGAGGCAGTGTATATTCTAGATTTTTAAAATTGACATAACTTCACTTTGCGACGGTCAGGAATCTTCTGAGAGAATTGCGAGTGCGAAGCGCGAGCTGAAAATTATTGGCTTATAAGACAAAATAAGGCCGTCTAGGCCTATATTTATACGCGATTTCCCCTCTTATATGAGAGCCTATTTTGTTTGACATTCTGTTTACTAGGTAACGATCACCTTCATTAACAAAAATAAATTGCGAGCCAAACGCAAGCCAGAACAATTTTACATGACACATTACTTGATATGAACGCCAGGAATAAGTCAATTGGCTTTCTAAAGAAAAGTGCGAACTTTTTCTGAGAGGAATTTGCGAGCCGCGAGCGCGAGCTAAATTTTTTGGCTTATAAGACACATTAATATCCGTAGGGCCTATTGTTTATCATATTCCCATCTTATCTCTTTTTGTTTTTGAATTCTTCTATGGGTCAGATCACTCAATTTTAACAAATAAATTGTGCGAGTTAAAAAATTACATACCTTTACTAATATGGGGACATATGGGATCAGTTAATGTGCTTCTGAGGACTGCAGCGCCGATCGCGAGCAGAAAAAAAAAATGCTTCTAATGAATTAGAGTGAGTGTATTTACAACACATTTTTGCCTCTTCCTTCCTGTTCTTCTTTTCTTTCTTTTCCCTTTTCCCTTAGAAAATTATTCAAAATTTCTGGCAAAAAGTGGGGGGGGCCCGCCCCCAGGCCCCCCCCCCAGGGCCCCCGTCATCGCATGCCCTGTTAGCAGTAACGTAACTCCCATCTTTAACGGTGCTTTTGGTATGACGCGCCGAGTATAAACATACGACCTCACCGATTATGATGCACAATCTCTAATCACTTGCAGCAAATATCTTGGTCTGATAGGGTTGGTCATCGTTTTAAATGCATTTCTGTTTTGTGTGTATTGTATTTTTTTAATTGAAGTGAAATATCAGTTTCTGCAGAAAATTGGACAAGAAATTATATATTTTTTTAAAGTTATAAGAGGAAAAAAATGTAAAAAGTAGTGAAAACTTTTAGCCGTAGGATCACATATTAGTATTGTTTCCCATGATGATATGAGCAACTCAAGCGCTCAAATTGTTAAATTTTCCCAAGCTGCATACATATTATGGGGCGCTGAGTTGCAGTAAAATAGTACGAACATGAATTTCGAATCGTTCGCTTAGTGCCTATTTTCTTTCATAAAGTATGAAAGAAAAGAGTGTTATTCAGTTAGAATGTATTTCAATTCAAGTTTGACTATACATGATAAAACGCGAATATTACATTGCCGTATTACAAGTTTGGTAATGTAGCTTTTGGCACAATTGCCCCCCCCCCACCATCCCTGTTCGCATAGGGTTAAACCAAATGAAATGACTAGATTTTATTACGACAAAGGGAAAGACAAAGGAGAAGTTACGACCAAACTGTTAGATAACGCAATGGTTAACAACATGCTATATTAGACTTAACTAGATCACAGTTTTCCATCATACATTTTTAGGAAATATGGTTATCACATTTAAATTTTATTTTGCATTTATTTATTTTTTACAGACGATCTTCTACGTTAAGGTGGATTGTGCGGGGACTATTTTGCTGATGAAAACACCGAGTGCAACTTTTCAACACCCCTCTACAGTGGAACTTCAGATGAATATCTTCTCATGAACTGCAGATGATATCAATTCTCCTTAGTGGAAAACAGATTCGTCCACAAACTTCCCTATGATACTACTGTCTCGCAAAAACTCACGATTCTACGACCATGAAGACATCGCATATTCCGCCTCCTGTTTTCAATTACAAGGCATCTAGCAGCCAGCTGAGCTTATTTCCGATCTGGTGGCTTTACCTTGTTCTTTGACGATGAAGATGGCTGCAACTAATGGAGAGGGTTCTCTGCTCAAGCCAGCATAATTGGTAACGTTTGTGTATCGTATGAATGTGCCCTTAAAGCCCTGGTCACAAAGCGACCTAGCCGTTTTTTTTGTTGTTTTTTTTCCGTGCACCGTGGCAAGCGCACAGGACAAGTACGACACACACGGACTGCGCAAGGTGTAAAGTACGTGGCCGCTTACACCATAGTATGGTAAGGGGGTTTGCGATGTTTTCGTACGTTCGCGCACGTTGCTACGGTGAGCTTACGTGCTGCACACAACGTACGATATCCGTGCTTTTGCATCGTTATCTACGGGGCCTACTTTACACGTGCACCTCACGTACGGTTTTAGTACTCACGCGCATAGTTGTAAGTGCGAGCAAGTGCGATGAACGTAATTTTTTGCTCTCTATGTTTATGTGAATATATGATATTTTAATATATTATATTTATTTTTCAAATTTATCAAACTTATCCCGTTCACAGCACGCACGTGCAAAGTGCGGCGCGTCGGTAGCATCAAGACCGCCGCAAATATCTAAAAAAGGACTCATGGAGTTGGTGCGCATGTGTGTGCTTGGCAGTACCGGACGGCGTGCGGTCTGCGCACGTGGGGTTAATCGTAGCCCGATACGCCCCATACAGCAGCACGCGCGAACGTTCCTCCTGTACTAACATTTTCTACGTGTGTCTGCGTACTCCAAAATCGTTACCGAGACTCACCACGTACGTGACGTACGAATTTCCAAACATTTGTGCCCACCGTTTTTGACGTAGAGCTGCAGGCAAGTGCAAGTACGCAAGGATGCGACCACAGCTTGTCAGCTGATCAAACCAAAAGATTTATTTAATTTTTTATTGTAATTTTTTCTTCGTCTTTTCTTTGTAGCTGGATAAGTTCCTTGTAAATGCTTGTTCTTGGGTGTTAATTAAAGGGAAAAAAAGAAAAAAAATAAAAAATCTGAAAATGTGTAGACCAAATATTGTAGTATTGAATTTGCATGAGAATTATGCATATAGTTTTTATCGGAAAATGCAAAACTGAGAAAATCACAACTTTGTTTATTTTCATCCAATTTTGATGAAATTTTCAGTTCTGTACTTGCTATAATTATTTTACTTTACAGTTCAAAACCATCTGAATATCGGATCGGATTCATTCTTGAAAGCTTATTCTTCTAAAACTGGACATTAAGGGGAGCTTGGGGGGGGGAGAGGCGAGAATAAGACACACACAAAAGAAAATAGAAAGAAAGAAATATCATAATTTTTAAAATAGGAAATGTGAAGGAAAGTCTTATTAATATGTCCTAGAAATTAATAGCTACCGATGGAGCGAATTTTAGGAAAAAATCATGAAGTCATGCTTAGTGAGCAATGGTTGATGTAAAAATTTCATTTTTGGTTCCACAACCTCAAATCACAACTTTTGATCAATGATATCGACCAATTTTAGATTTCAAACATGTCAGAATCCAGAATGTACGAGAACGTGCTTCCAAACATACGGAAAGGGACGTTTGCGAAATTCACGGTTGAGTGAGCATGCAGCAAAATGCCAAAACAGATTCTCTTTGCCATGATAAAATCTGACCAAAATAGGGTTCATGTCTTATGAAGAGTGTTTAACTTTAATTTGCAAAAATTAAATCAATTCACGGTTGAAGATGAACACAAAAAATCACCATGTAAAAAAAAAAAAAAAAAAAAAAAACACCACTAAGTATTCTTCCATTTTGTACACTAAAATCATGTTAATATTTGTTTTTGTATTATTTTAGACCGGGGCACGGTGTGTACCATATCCTATTGCATTTTTTAAAAATTCATGCTTCAGTGAGCACGTGGCACTGGAAAAGGGGCTTTTTTTAATTTATTTTTATTAGAGACCAAAATTAATATTGCTTTACTTTTGCTGAACCTATTGAACGTAATTTCAATTGATTTCTTTTTGCAAAAAATCCTAGTTTACGGGCCTGGTACGGCCTAATGGCCAGCCGATCTTAATTTGACCAAGTTCCTGTTAATTAATGACTTTTTAATATTTTGTACCAAATTTCAAAATAATCTAGTTATAACAAACAAAAAATGACAATGGAAAATGGCAATATTTACTTTTTTTCACTTTTGTTCAAACTCTAACATAAAGTCAATGGGAGGAAATCAAATTGAACAAAAGTCAATATTGCCCATTTTCATTGTAATTTTTTGGGCGTTAGCTGTGAGTTATTCTTGAAAACTTGGCACTAATCTTAACAATCATTAACTAACCAGAACTTCAGGTCAAATTGATCGGACCTACCATTAGGCTGTGCCAGGCGTAAACTTTCTTCCTTTTTTCATGTTTTCTCATATCTTCCCTGTGTTTCACCGAAGCATGAAAAATCGAAATTTTAGAAATGAAATCAAATGATTAGTTTCAATCCGAATGGTTTATGGTTTAAGCAAAGTAAGCAATTCAATTTTGGTCTCTTATTAAAAAATTAAAAAAAAAAACAGCTTTTCGGCCTTTGCTCACTAAGTATGATTATTTTTTTTAAATAAATGCAATTAGGATCATGTACACACCCCGGTTCATAAAAATAATACAAAACAGATATTCACTGATTTTTAATGTATAAATGAAAGAATACTTATTTATGTTTTCAGCTTATGTTATAGTGTCATTCAGCCTAATTGATTTTCTTTTTGAAAGCTATAAACATTTTCTAGACAAGAATCCCTCATATTTGAAAGTTTTTACATGGAAAAAGGTAACATCGCAGTGTTGGCATTTTTGTGAGTATTTTAACCATTTCCTTCGTTGTTTGGGGAAGCACGATGATACATCTGTGCTAATATTAAAATCTAAATTGTCCGCATATCATTGAAATCAAAGTTTGATTTTTAGGCTTTGAACTTCAACAAATGACCATTTTTGCGTTCAACCATTGCTTCACGATAGCGATGACTAGATTTTTCCGAAAATTGGACAATAATACATTTATTAACCCTTTCTATTTGAAAAAATTATTATATTTGAAAATAAACAACACAAAAAGAAGAATTCCCCTATTTCAATATCAATATTTTTAAAGGAGGAGTTACAAAAATCTAATTTATGTCCATGTTAGGAATTTATAGTACCATGGAGGAATTCGAAGGAAAAATCATGTTGTCATGCTTAATGAGCAATGGTTGATGACAAAAAATGTCATTTTTTGAGTTCGCAAGCTAAATCACAACTTGAACCCAATATATCAGCACCAATTTTTGATTTTAACAGTTCACGACACAGAATGTACGGCAAAAACCTGCTTTTCAACATTCCGGAAGGAAATTTGCGTAAATTTCCACGGTGAGTGCATGCAGCAAAAAATGCCAAATCTGCGATTTACTTCTTTCACCATGGTAAAATTGATCAAATATTATGGGATTCATGCTCGAGGAAGAGTGTTTTAGCGTGGCAAAAAAAAAATCAATATCACGGTGAATGACCACCAAAAATACCATGTGAAAAACTAAAGAAGTATTATTTCATTCTGCTACAACTAAAGATCATATGAATATCTGTATTTTGTTTATTTTAGGACGCGTGCACGTGTATACATAGATCATATTGCATTAAAAATTTTTCATGCTTTCAGTGACGCATGTGGCACTGGGAAAAGCTGTTTTTTAATTTGAGACTAAATTCAAATTGCTCTACTTTGCTTAACCATAACAATTTGTTTGAAAGTATTCACTTTTGCTTTCATTTACGCCAAAATCGCGGATTTTTCATGCTTCAGTGAACACAGGCATTATGAGAAAACATGAAAAAATCAAGAAAGTTTGCGGCCTGGCACGCCTAATGCACGTCGAACTTCTTAATTTGAGCTAGTTCCCATGTTAGTTAAGACTTCTTAGAGATCTGTAGCCAATTGTCAGAATTAACTCACAGTGTAAACGACTGAAAAATTACCAACTTGAAAATGGGCGGGGGCCCCAAATATTTTTGACTTATGGCCAACTATTGATCTTCCTCCCATTACTTTACGTATGTAGAGTATTGAACAAAAGTGAACAAACGTTCAAAAATATTCCCCATTTTCAGTCGTTTTTTTGTCTTAATACTTTGGCTTTAATTCTTGAACTTGCACTATCTTTTAAGAAGTCATTAACTAACAGGACTTAGGTCAAATTGAGGAATCGGACCTACCATTAGGCTGTTGCCAGGGCCGTAAACTTTTTCCTTTTTCAATGTTTTATCTCATATCTTTGTGTCACTGACAAGCATGAAAAGTCGGGATTTTTTGCGAAAATGAAATCAATTAAACTTTCAAACGAATTTATATGGTTAAGCATAAGTAGTAATTTAATTTCGTCCTAAATTAAAAACAGCTTTCCGGTACACATGCCGCTGAAGCATGAAATTTTTAATGAATGCAATATGGATGTACACACGTGCACCGGTCATAAAAAATACAAAACACAGATATTCATATGATTTTTTAGTGTACAAAATGGAAAGAATACTTAATATGTTTTTACTGGGTATTTTATGCGGTGTTCATTCAACCGTGAATTGATTTAAATTTTTCTGCAAAAGTTTAAACACTCTTCCTAGACATAATCCATATAATGATCAATTTTACAAGCTGATAAATGTAAAATCCGCAGTTTTGCATTTTGTGCTATGCTCATCAACCGTGAAATTTACACAAAGTCTTTCCGTATGTTTGGAAGCACGTTTTGTATTCTGAGCGTGATGTTTAAAAGCTAAGATTGTCGATATTCATTGAATCAAAGTTGTGATTTTAAGCTTCGCGAACTTCAAAAATGACATTTTGCATCAACCTATTTCTCAGAGCATGACAACATGTTTTCCTAAAATCCGTCCCTTAGTAGCTAATTAAATTCACACATGGACATCCAATTAGATTTTTTGTAACTCCTCCTTTTAAAATTATGATAACTTATCCTTTTGTTTGTGTTTACTTTTTTTATGATTATATGACTAAATGACTTTAAATACATTAGAACTGTTAATCGCAGGAGTAAGATGGAGTCAAACGAGATATATGGAGTCGAAAATTAGAGAAAATTATATTACCTAATCGACTTAACACCAATTTTTCTATGTCACAATTCGTTGTAGCACGGGACGTTGCACTGCAACGTACCCTGCGTGCAATGCCAGTCGTTGACAATTTCTGCGATTCCTGCGTGTTCGTGTAGTAATGCATGTATTGGAAAAATCTCCTGCACGTCTACATGCAACGTGCCTGCAATGTACCTCGCTGCCTCTGATTTTTACCGAAATTCATCATAGGGAGTTGCACGTCGAAGTCGGCATTGACCGCACGCATTAAAGATGTATCTATGCCTTGCGTCACAAGCCGCCGTACGTTTTTTTTTTTACCTTACTTTTTTGGGAGCTCGGTCGCTACGTTTTTCTGTAAACGTGGAGGGAAGTGGCAAGGCACGTCGAGTACGTCAACCACGGACTGCGCGAGGTGTAACGTACGTTGGCCATGTACACCATGTATGGTAATGGTTGTTGTCTGCATCTTACGTTGCGCACGTTTATAAGTGTAGCTGTACTGCTTATACGTTACCATTCTCCGTGGCGTTGTATCGTATTGTACGGAGGCCTACTTACACGTGCACCTTACGCATTGTTGTAAGATGCGTCAAGTACGAGAACGTAAGTTTTGATCTCGATGTTTGCGGATTATTATATTTTTTTATTCATTTATATTATATTATTTAATCATTCTTTATTTATATTTATTATGATATCATAATCAGTATAGGGTAAATTTGCTAGTGGGACAATGGGGTTAGTTGGCACTTTGGGGAATTAATAATATAATATATCGTTTTATTTACCAGGGTAGCCACTTCCGTTCTAAACTGTTTCTCCAGCGGGCCCTGCATGATTTATTATTCCCCCAAGCTCCTTATTAAAGGCAAATTTTTTTTAGGTACCATTTTTGTAAAGCCTTCGTATGACTCTGCCGGGTTTCGAAACTCACGACTACCTTTCATGAAAGCAAGAAAGGCTACCTTTTACGGCGCTCTAACCGATTGCGCTATCTGTCCGTCAAATGAATTGCTATATGCATATGATTAAGATCCCTGAGAAACATTTATAGCGTGAATAAACGGGAGGGGTCCACAGTCCTCGTCCCACGGTCCCGATTCCCACGAGTCCTCGGCCACGAGGCCGAGTATTTCCACGAGTACTACGTCACGAGTCCTCGTCACAAGCCGATATTTTCCCACGAGTCTCATCCCAGAATGCTCGGTCCACGAGCCTCGTATCCCACGAGTCCTCGGGTCCACGAGGCCGAGTATTTCTTCATACCATATTTTCCTAAATCAGCGATGTTTTCAACATCGATTGAAACATCTTGAAAAGTGTATCGTTCATTGTAAGCTGAATATACTAATATATTAATTAGTTGTGGTTAATACAATAGCACTGCTGCGAATAATGGTGCATCTCATTTTGCGGAACGGTTGATACTGTTTGGGGACTACTTAAAGTCTTCGTCCTAATTCTTCTCAGCCAGTGCGGGCTCCAGGATTACAGATATGGGGGGGGGCGCTACAAAAATTTTGCGTTTAAAGATGAAGCTCAATGAGTGTTTTCAATTATAGGGGTCGTTTACCCTGCCCCCCCCCCCTCCCCCCCCGATCGCCACAGCTTCTCCGCGACGGAATAAATATCGGAGATGTCCCGCCGAACAAGTGTCCAAAACCTTTGTCACAACTCGTTCTAACATAGTTTAAAGTAGTCCCAATTCCGTCCTCAAATCCAATCTTCCGCGAAATAGAACACCATAATACCCCCGGTCCACTGGGCAGAAACAAGACGCGAGGTGAATTGTTGGGTTGTTTATAGCCCCATCACGTTCCATCCGTATTCACTGAAGGATATTGGAACGCTACTTTTTACTGCTTTGTCTTGGCTTTAACCTTACCTCGCTCTTTCAGAGATTTAAATTGTCCGCTTCAAATTTTAGTCGAGACTAAATCTGGACGCGGAAATGAGCTGGCATGACACTTCACTCGCCTTGCTGCAAACATACCCAGCATACCAGCTGACCGGAAACGCTCCTTAGCCTCTGCCACCATCAACAGCTTCCCGCATCTTTGGAGAAGGAATGCGGAGGGCGTCAAAGCAATAAGACAATACACTGAAGCAAAAGAATATTCAATCAAGTGCAAGTTGGCTGGTCTAAATAAGTGAGTTTGCCTGAGTAGCTTACGACTTCATTCGTCGACAAGTGTCGGAAGAGTTAACTTGTACAAGAATGCCAAAAGGAGAGGGAAAAGGGCTTTTGCTTTTCTAAATAAATATTATATTGATCATAGATGTATATGCCAAAGACATCATGAAACAGATTAAAATTATTCAGCGATGAATAATTTACTTCGGCAATCATAAATAAAAAGATAATACTACGTTTATTAATAGTAATTAGAGGCGGCTGAAACTAATTAGAGTGGGCTCACAGTCGCAGAGAACATTTTTTTTTTTTCCTGTAAGAAATGGACACTTTCTGTCGAGTGACAAATAAAGGCAAAAAGTGTAAATTACAGAAAATACGTGAATTCCATTCTTTATTTTTCAGCACTTAGGCCTACATAGTAAATAAAGAAATTCATATTTAACAAATTATATTAAGAGGTGGAAGCCCTGAGCAACCGGTGCGAATCTTCGGCCAAACTTCATCATTAGGCAATCGACACACTATTCACAATATTTGAACCGATTAGAGGGTTATTTATTTCTAGATTCATTTGGTACTCTTTCTTTTAATGCGATGTTATTGAAGTCAGAAAGAGCATTTTCACTTAGTATTTCCCTTTTGCAAAAAGAAATTTAACACAGCTGTTTAATTGGTCTAAATGTTTATTTTTAGTCTGAAAGTTTTCTCCTTTTTTAGTACGGAAAGGGGCATTATAGAAGCTGAAAAAATGTAGAGCACGTTCACTTGATCCCTGGTTCTGCCGCCCTCCATACAGATTGATGCTAATGGGCAATGATTTGGTGATGATTTTACCAACGAGTTTGACGACGGAGAGCTGTAACATTAAATTTTACCTGCTTCTGTCATTTAACTGCATTAGAATATCTCACCATGTTGAATATAAAGCAATGGGAATTTTAGCCCCGTCGTAACTGACCTCCTTTTTTTAGTTAACCAATAAAGACATTGGGGCGTCTGTGGGAGATGAAGTGATTTTTCTCCTTCGTTTTTAAAAGGAGACGGTAGATATTAGTTTAATATTTATTATATATAGACTTTAATATAAATCAGTACAATATTGACATAATGCAAAAATCCCTGTACGTTAAATCGTTTTCTTTCATTTTAAGTTGACAGCGAATTAAATAACATTGATTTATGTTTTAATTTCATATAACATAGAGCATTGCAAATGTAATATTGTGTGGATTTTCCACTCATTTATATAATATAGGCTCCCGGCCAATTTCATCATTTATCATCTTTCATTAATGTGTATTCAAAATTAGTGTGTTTGATTGCGACAGACTGACTTTAGTCAACAATTTCGGTTCATGCTCTCAGAATCTTTTTAGGCACACAAAGAATGAGTTGCAAAGTTCAAATTCGGATATAGGCATTAAATTCATTATTGTGCATTCAATTTTTGTTGCGGATTTCAGTTAATACAGAAGTAATTCGACAATGAAGACGATTTGAATAGCTATTGCCGACAGCTTATGCTTATATGTGAAGTAGAATGCGCAAATACGAAATCAATCCACATCAATCGTTTAATTTTGATGATTGATATATTGACTGGCAACATTTCGAGCAGAGCTTTTTCCGAACATAATGCCCTCTATTGCAATTGATTGACAAAACAATGAATTGGCGGAACCTATACCTCAAATTGTTATTGTGTTCATTAGAAGATGCATGTCTAAATATGAGTTATAAGCCCAACAATATTGTTTTTACTATTTTCTTGTTCAAAAATATCCACTTTGAACGTTTTTTTCCATTCTGATTAAATATTGAATGGTCAAACAAATCTTTAAATTGAAGCTTCTATTCCCCTTAAACACTGCTAATTAACCGGTTTGCAAGCGCCGCGTTTATGTCACGACTGGGGGGGGGGGGGTGGACACCGAGTGAAAAAAAAATATACACTAAAAATTCGCATACTTCGCCATTATACAGGAAATAATGAAAATTTGCCTATATAGACATTTAGCATATTGTATTTGACATCATTTACTTTTATTAGTTCATATTAGCTAATCACTACATAAAAGTACGTTAACTTTACATCGAGGGACGATTCCCACCCCCCCCCAAAAAAAAAAAAAATCGAGGGGGACACGTCCCTCCCCCCCCCCCCGGGGATCGCCGCAATTATGTTTATATTAGAAATCACTTTTTTTATAATGCTATTTGCATACATTTTTTGAAACCAGAAAATCAGGCACTTTCTTCACTCCCTGTTTAACTTTTTATTACTCATACTGTCTGCATAGTTAAATGGGATCTACCATTATCTAGGCCACCACACTACGACCCGACTACCTCACGATACCTCAGATGACAGAGGTCAAAGACGTCACAGCTTCTTGCTAGCGTGGATGTAACTATCAGGATGCCAGTCGGAGGCCAGTCGCAAGGATCGGAATGTTGAATCCTTCGACTGACGCAGGATCGCAGGCTCAATCCAACTTCAACCACTCATGGAAAAGAAAGCACTGTGTTGTATGACGTCATACCGGCCTAAAATCCGAGACCATGTACCAGCCTAATTTAGTTCACTACCCGACTGACGGGGACGGCTGAAAAGTAAGTAAATGTGTTTTCTGCAAAATATAATTTCTATTTCAAGAACGAACCAAGGCATTTTCAGTAGAGCTGGATAAATAGCATCACCTTTTGTTGAAATCGTGATGATTTGTTTACCCCGATTATGGTTTAACGCATAGTAAACGCCACTCACACAGTTTTCCCCAGACTCCACCGATCCCGTTCATAAAGTTCACGTTACGGTAGATGTCTAGGCCTAGATATAGTATTAATAAACAAGTTAGATCTACGTTTGTCGTTGTCAATCTTGTTGTTACTATTACTGCCACTCTCTTCCGATGTGGCAATAGACTTGCTTGCCATTTTTTTGGGTTAGGCCATGCATTCGTAATCATAGGCCTAGATTTAGACCTAGCTCTGTTACTAGCGTCTAAGTAATTTCTAGCCTAACTGTAAGAGATGGGAGCGCTAACTTTATTTATGAGTCGCCGACCGATGATATGTATGAACTGGGGCGTTTAACTTTTTATTGCTTTCAGGAGGGGGCGGGAGGAGGGGGGGGGGCGGGGGGGTGT
>CALNVZ010000313.1:0-48175 GCA_940671915.1 Paracentrotus lividus | reverse complement strand
CCTGAAGACAAGTAAAAAGTTAAACGACCAGTTCATCAATATTCATCGGTCGGCGACTCATAAATAAAGTTAGCGCTCCCATTCTTACAGTTAGGCCTAGAAATAACTTAGACCTAGTAACAGAGCTAGGTCTAAATCTAGGCCTTATGATTACGAATGCATAGGCCTAACCCTAAATGGCCAGCAAGTCTATTAGCCACATCGAAGAGAGTGCAGTAATAGTATCAACAAGATTGACAACGACAAACGTAGATCTACTTGTTTATTAATACTATATCTAGGCCTAGACATCTACCGTACGTGAATCTTTATGAACGGGACTGAGTCTGGGGGAAACTGGTTGCGTAGTGGGCGTTTATATGGCGTTAACCCCATAAATCGGGCGTTAACAAATCATACGTTTCAACAAAGGTGATGCTATTTTATTCCCTCTACTGAAAATGCTTGGTTCGTTCTTTGAAATGAATCATATTTGCAGAAAAACAATTTATTACTTTTTTCAGCCAGTCCCGTCAGCGGGTAGTGCACTACAACTTAGGTGGTACATGGTCTCGGATTTCTTAGCCGGTATGACGTCATCAAACAGTGCTTTCTGATTGAGTTTTGAAGTTGGATTGAGCCTGCGATCCTTGCGATCAGTCGGAAGGATCAACATGTCGAATCCTTGCGACTGGCCTTCCGACTGGCATCTGACTAGCTTACGCTCACGACTAGCAAGAGCTGTGACGTCATTTTGACCTCTGTCAGTCGTGAGGTAGTCGTGAGGTAGTTCGGGTCGTAAGGTGTGCGGTGGCCTTAGATAATCGGTAGATCCCATTTAACTATGCAGACAGTATGAAGTAATAAAAAAGTATAAACGGAGGGTGGAAGAAAGTCTCCTGATTTCGGTTTTTTCACAAAAATGTATGCAAATCGCCATTATAAAAAGTGATTTCTAATATCACAAACATACATTGGCGGCGATCCCGGGGGGGGGGGGGAGGGACGTGTCCCCCTCGATTTTTTTTTTTTTTGTGGGGGTGGGAATCGTCCCCTCGATTGTTAAAGCTTAACGTACTTTTATGTAGTGATTAGCTAATATGAGCTAATAAAAAGGTAAAATGTATGTCAAATACAATATGCTAAATGTTATTATAAGGCAAAATTTTCATTACTTTCTGTATAATGTGCGAAGTATGCGAATTTTTAGTGTATCATTTTTTTTTCACTTTCGGGTGTTCCGTCCCCCCCCCCCCCCCAGTCGTGACATGAAATCGCCGCGCTTGCAAACTGGTTAATTATAGCAGTGTTTTAAGGGAATAGAAGCTTCAATTTTAAAGATTTGTTTGACCATTCATATTTAATAGAATGGAAACCAAAACGTTCAAAAGTAGGTATTTTTGAACAAGAAAATAATAAAACAACAATATTTTGTTTTGGCTTATACTTCATAATTATAGACAATGCACTTCTTCTAAATGAAACAATAACAATTTGAGGTATAGGTTTTCCCGGCCAATTTCATTGTTTTGTCAATCAATTGCATATTAGAGGCATTCATGTTCGGAAAAAACGCTGCTGCATCGAAATGTTGCCAGTCAAAATCATATTCAATCATCAAAATTAACGATTGATGTGATTGATTTCGTATTTGCGCATTCTACTTCACATAATAAGCATATGCATTCGGCAATAGCTATTCAAATTCGTCTTCATCCTGTCGACATTACATTCTGTATACTGAAATTCGCACAAATTTGAATGCACAAATAATGAAATTAAATGCCTATATCCGAATTTGAACTTTGCAACCATTACTTTGTGTGCCTAAAAACGATTCTGAGAGCATGAACACGAAATTGTTTGACTAAAGTCAGTCTGTCGCATCAAACACACGAATTTGAATACACATTAAATGAAAACGGATGATAAATGTATGAAATTGGCCGGGAAAGCCTATATTATAAATAGTTGAAAATCACACAACTATTTACATTTGCAATGTTCATGTATATATAATTAAAAACAATAAATCATGTTATTTAATTCGCTTGTCACTTATAAATGAAAGAAAAAGAATTTAACGTACAGGGATTTTTGCATTATTCAATATTGTACTGATTTATCAATTAAGTTTATATTATAATTATATTAAACTAATTATGCTACCTCTCCTTTTTCTTAAAAAACGAAGGAGAAAAATCACTTTCATCCTCCACACAACGCCCCAATGTCTTTATTGGTTAACACTAAAAAAAGGAGGTCAGTTACGACGGGGCTTAAAAGTTCCCATTGATCTTTATATTCAACATGGTGCAGATATTTCTAATGCTAGTTAAAATGATCAGAATAGGCAGTGTAAAATTTATGTTTCAGCTCTCCGTCGTCAACATCGTTGGTAAAATCATCACCATAATCATTGCCCATTAGCATCAATCTGTCATGGAGGGGCGGCAGAACCAGGGATCAAGTGGGAACGTGCCTCCATCTTTTTCAAGCATTCTATAAGTGCCCCTATTCGTAGCTAAAAAAGGAGAAAACTTTCAGACTAAAAATAAACCATTTAGACCAATTAAAAGCCCTGTGTTAAATTTCTTTTTGCAAAAGGGGAACATACATAATGAAAAATGTCTTTTTGACTTTCAATAACATCGCATTAAAAGAAAGAGTACCAAATTATCTAGGAATAAAATAACCCTCTAATCCTGGGTTCAAATATTGTGAAATAGTGTTGTCGGAATTGCCTAATGATGGAAGTATTGGCCGAAGATTCGCACCGGTTTGGCTCAGGGCTTCAACCTCTAAATATAATTTTGTTTAAATATGATTTCTTTTATTTTTACATGTAGGCCTAAGTGCTTGAAAAATAAAAGAAATGATTTCACGTTTTTCTTCAATTTACACTTTTGCACTTTATTGTCACTGACAGAAAGTGTCCATTTCTTCAGGAAAAAAAAAATGTTCTCTGTCGACTGTGACCCCACTCTTAAATTAGTTTCCGCGCCTCTAATTAACCTATTACTAAACGTAGTATTATCTTTTTTATTTATGATTGCCGAATAAATTTTCCATTCTGCTGAATAAATATTTTAATCTGTTTCATGATGTCTTTGGCATATAACATCTATGATAACATATAATAATTTATTTAGAAAAGCAAAAGACCTTTTTCCCTCTCCTTTTTGGCATTCTTGGATACAAGTTAACTCTTCGACATCTTGTCGACGAATGATGTCGTAAGCTACTCGGCAAACTCACTTATTTAGACCCAAGCCAACTTTGCACTTGATTGAATCATTCTTTTTGGCTTCAGTGTATTGTCTTATTGTTTGACTGCCCTCCGCATTCCTTCTCCAAAGATGAGGGAAGCTGTTGATGGTGCAGAGGCTTTAAGGAGCGTTTCCGGTCAGCTGGTATTGCTGGGGTATGTT
This sequence comes from Paracentrotus lividus, assembly GCA_940671915.1. Taxonomy (NCBI): domain Eukaryota; kingdom Metazoa; phylum Echinodermata; class Echinoidea; order Camarodonta; family Echinidae; genus Paracentrotus; species Paracentrotus lividus. The sequence goes on along the minus strand of CALNVZ010000313.1, from coordinate 44,765 downwards.
TGCAGCCAAGGCGATGAAGGTGTCATGCAGCTCATTTCCGCGTCCAGATTTTAGTCTCGACTAAAATTTGGAAGCGGACAATTTAATCTCTTGAAAGACGAGGTAGGTTTAAAGCCAAGACAAAGCCAGTAAAAAGTAGCGTTCAATATGCCTTCAGTATAAGCGGATGGACCGCTGAATGGCTTAAAAACCCCAAAATTCACCTTCGGCGTCTTGTCTTTGCCCAGTGGACGGGGGGTATTATGGTGGTATCTCATTTCGCGGAGATGGATTTGAGACGGAATTTGGGACTACTTTTAAACATGTTAGACGAGTTGTGAAAAGGTTTTGACACTTGTCGCGGGGACATCTCCGATATTCTATTCCGTCGCGGAGAAGCCTTGTTGGCTTTGATCCGGGGGGGGGGGGGGCAGGGTAACGACCCCCTATAATTTGAAAACCACTCATTGACCTTACATGTTTAAACCCAAAATTTTTGTAGCGCCCCCCCCCCCCATATCCTGTAATCCTGGACCCGCCACTGCTGAGAAGAATTAGGGACGACTTTAAACGTAGTCCCAAATCAGTATCAAACCCGTCTCCGCAAATGAGATGCCACCATTATTCGCCATGCTAGTGCCTATTGTATTAACCACAACTAAATTAATATATGTAGTATAATTCACTTACAATGACGAATACACTTTTCAAGATGTTTCATCGACTGTTGAAAAAACATCCTGATTAGAGAAAATATGGTATGAGAAAATACTCGGCCTCGTGGGACCGAGGACTCGTGGGATCGAGGCCTCGTGGAACCGAGCACTCGTGGGATCGAGGACTCGTGGGAAAAATACTCGGCCTCGTGGGACCGAGGACTCGTGGGACCGAGTACTCGTGGGAAAATACTCGGCCTCGTGGGACCGAGGACTCGTGGGATCGAGGACTCGTGGGACCGAGGACTCGTGGACCCTCCCCGTTTATTCACGCTAAAATAGTTTCTCCAGGTCTTAATCATATGCATATATGCAATTCATTTGACCGGACATGATAGCGCAATCGGTTAGAGCGCCCGTAAAAAGGTAGCCTTTCTTGCTTTCATGAACGGTAGGTCGTGAGTTCGAAACCCGGCCGAGTCATACGAAAGATTTACAAAAATGGTACCTAAAAAAAATTGCCTTTTAATAAGGAGCTTGGGGGTAATAATAACATCATGCAGGGCCCGCTGGGAGAACAGTTGTCAGAACTGAAGTGGCTACCCTGGGTAAATAAAACGATATTATTATTATTATTAATTCCCCCAAAGTGTCCAACTAACCCCATTGTCCCACTAACCCAAATTTACCCTATACTGATTATGATATCATAATAATATAATATAATAAATGAATTTAAATGAATAAATATAAATGAATAAAAAAATATATATATCCACCACAAACATCGAGATCAAAAACTTACGTTCATCGTACTTGCACGCACTTACAACATGCGTAAGGTGCACGTGTAAGTACGGCCTCCGTACAATAACGATTCAAACGCACGGAGATGGTACGTTATAAGCACGTACAGCTCACTTACAACGTGCGCAACGTACGATGCACACAACCACCCATTACCATACATGGTGTACCATGGCCACGTACTTACACCTCGCGCAGTCCGTGCGTTGACGTACTCGCACCGTGCGCTTGCCACTTCCCTCCACGTTTACAGAAAAACGTAGCGACCGTAGCCTCCCCCAAAAAACGTAAGGTAAAAAAAAAAAACGTACGGCGGCTTGTGACCAAGGCATAAGATACATCTTTAATGCTGCGGTCACAACTCGCCGTACCTTCGACGTGCAACTCCCTATGATGAATTTCGTACAAAATTCAAGCAGCGCAGGTACATCGCAGGCACGTTGCATGTACGACGTGCAGGAAATTTTTCCAATACCCTTACTACAGAAACGCAGGAATCGCAGAAATTGTCAAACGACCTGTGCATGCAACGCAGGGTACGTTGCATGCACGTGCCCCGTAGCCTACAACGAGTTGTGATCATAGAAAAATTGGTGTTAAGTCGTATTTAAGGTAATATTTTCTCTAATTTTCACCCCTATATTATCTCGTAATTTACTCTCTCTTTACTCCTGGCTGATTAAAGTTACCTAATGTATTTAAAGTCATTTTAGTCATATTAGTCATAAAAAAAAGTAAACACAACACAAAAAGAAAGTTATCAATAAATTTTTAAAAAGGAGGAGTTACAAAAATCTAATTGAATGTCCATGTAGTGAATTTAATTAGCTACTATGGGACCGAATTTTAGGAAAAATCATGTTGTCATGCTTCAGTGAGTAATGGTTGAATGCAAAAATGTCATTTTTTGAAGTTCGCAAGCTTAAAATCACAACTTTGATTCAATGATATCGGACCAATCTTTAGCTTTTAAACATTTCACGCATCAGAATTAAGCAAAACGTGCTTCCAAACATACGGAAAGGACATTTGTGTAAAATTTCACGGTTGAGTGAGCATGCAGCAAAAAATGCCAAAACTGCGATTTTTACATTTTATCCATTGTAAAATTGATCAATTATGATGGGATTCATGTCTAGGAAGAGTGTTTTTAACTTTTGCAAAAAATTTAAATCAATTCACGGTTGAATGAACACCATAAAATACCATGTGAAAAACATTAAGTAAGTATTCTTTCCATTTTGTACACTAAAAATCATATGAATATCTGTTTTTGTATTATTTTTATGACCGGTGCACGTGTGTACATAACCATATTGCATTCATTAAAAATTTCATGCTTCAGCGAGCATGTGGTACCGGAAAAGCTGTTTTTTAATTTAGAGACCAAAATTAAATTGCCTACTTTGCTTAACCATAACAATTCGTTTGAAAGTTTTAATTTGATTTCATTTTCGCAAAAAATCCCGACTTTTCATGCTTCAGTGAACACAAGATATGAGAAAAACATGAAAAAAGGAAGAAAGTTTACGGCCCTGGCACAGCCTAATGGTAGGTCCGATTCTCAATTTGACCTAAGTTCCTGTTAGTTAATGACTTCTTAAAGATTAGTGCCAAGTTTCAAGAATTAACCCAAAGTATAACGAACAAAAAACGACAATGAAAATGGGCAATATTTGACGTTTGTTCACTTTTTGTTCAAACTCTATACGTAAAGTCAATGGGGAGGAAATCAATAGTGCACAAAAGTCAAATATTGCCCATTTTCATTGTAATTTTTTCAGTCGTTACACTGTGAGTTAATTCTTGACAATTGGCACAAATCTCTAAGAAGTCATTAACTAACAGGAACTTAGGTCAAATTAAGAATCGGACGTGCCATTAGGCCGTGCCAGGGCCGCAAACTTTCTTGATTTTTTCATGTTTTTCTCATATCCTGTGTTCACTGAAGCATGAAAAATCGCGATTTTTGCGTAAATGAAAGCAAATGAATACTTTCAAACAAATTGTTATGGTTCAGCAAAGTAAGCAATTTAATTTTAGTCTCTAAATTAAAAAACAGCTTTTCCAGTGCCACATGCTCACTGAAGCATGAAAAATTTAATAAATGCAATATGATCATGTATACACGTGCACCGGTCATAAAAATAATACAAAAACAGATATTCATATGATCTTTAGTGTACAAAATGGAAATAATACTTCTTTAGTGTTTTTCACATGGTATTTTATGGTGTTCATTCAACCGTGAATTGATTTATTTTTTTTGCAACAGCTAAAAACACTCTTCCTCGACATGAATCCCATAATATTTGATCAATTTTACCATGGTAAAGAAGTAAAAATCGCAGATTTGGCATTTTTGCTGCATGCTCACTCAACCGTGAAATTTTACGCAAATTTCCTTTCCGTATGTTTGAAAGCACGTTTTGCGTACATTCTGATGCGTGAACTGTTAAAAATCTAAAAATTGGTCTGATATCATTGATTCAAAGTTGTGATTTTAGGCTTGCGAACTTCAAAAAATGACATTTTTGCATTCAACCATTGCTCACTTAAGCATGACAACATGATTTTTCCTCGAATTCGCTCCCATGGTAGCTAATTAAATTCCCTACATGGACATATAATTAGATTTTTGTAACTCCTCCTATTAAAAAAATATTGATATTTGAAATAGGGGGAACTTTCTTTTTGTGTTGTGTTTATTTCAAATATCAATAATTTTTCAAATAGGAGGAGTTAATAAATGTAATTATATGTCCAATTTTCGGAAAAATCATGAAGTCATGCTTCAGTGAGCAATGGTTGAACGCAAAAATGTCATTTTTTGAAGTTCACAAGCCTAAAATCACAACTTTGATTCAATGATATCGGACCAATTTTTAGATTTTAAATATTTCACGCATCAGCATGTATCCAATCGTGCTTCCAAACATACGGAAAGGAAATTTGCGTAAAATTTCACGGTTGAGTGAGCATTTAGCAAAAAATGCCAAAACTGCGATGTTTACTTTTTATCCATGGTAAACTTGATCAAATATGATGGGATTCTTGTCTAGGAAGAGTGTTTTAACTTTTGCAAAAAAAGAAAATCAATTCACGGCTGAATGAACACTATAACATAATGTGAAAAACACTAAATAAGTATTCTTTCCATTTATACATTAAAAATCATGTGAATATCTGTTTTTGTATTATTTTTATGACCGGGGCACGTGTGTACATGATCCTATTGCATTTATTTAAAAAAAATAATCATACTTCAGTGAGCACGAGGCACTGAAAAAGCTGTTTTTTTTTTTTAATTTTTTTTATTAAGAGACCAAAATTGAATTGCTTACTTTGCTTAACCATAACAATTCGATTGAAACTATTCATTTGATTTCATTTTCTTAAAAATTCCGATTTTTCATGCTTCGGTGAACACAAGATATGAGAAAAACATGAAAAAAGGAAGAAAGTTTACGGCCCTGGCACAGCCTAATGGTAGGTCCGATTCTCAATTTGACCTAAGTTCCTGTTAGTTAATGACTTGTTAAAGATTAGTGCCAAGTTTCAAGAATTAACTCACAGCATAACGACCAAAAAAATTACAATGAAAATGGGCAATATTTGACTTTTGTTCACTATTGATTTCCTCCCCATTGACTTTATGTATAGAGTTTGAACAAAAAGTGAAAAAAGTCAAATATTGCCCATTTTCATTGTCAATTTTTTGTTTGTTATACTATGAGTTAATTCTTGAAATTTGGTACAAATATTTAAAAAGTCATTAATTAACAGGAACTTTGGTCAAATTAAGAATCGGACTGGCCATTAGGCCGTACCAAGGCCGTAAACTCAGGATTTTTGCAAAAAAGAAATCAAATGAATACGTTCAATAATGGTTCAGCAAAGTAAGCAATTTAATTTTGGTCTCTAAATAAAAAAATTAAAAAAGCTTTTCCAGTGCCACGTGCTCACTGAAGCATGAATTTTTAAAAAAATGCAATAGGATCATGTACACACGTGCCCCGGTCATAAAAATAATACAAAAACAAATATTAACATGATTTTTAGTGTACAAAATGGAAAGAATACTTAGTGTGTGTTTTTTTTTTTTTTTTTTTTTTTTTTTTTTACATGGTATTTTTTGGTGTTCATTCAACCGTGAATTGATTTTAATTTTTTGCAAAATTAAAGTTAAAAACACTCTTCATAGACATGAATCCCAGTATCTTTGGTCAATTTTACCATGGCAAAGAAGTAAAAATCTGTTTTGGCATTTTTGCTGCATGCTCACTCAACCGTGAAATTTTACGCAAACGTCCTTTCCGTATGTTTGGAAGCACGTTCTGCGTACATTCTGATTCTTGACATGTTTGAAATCTAAAAATTGGTCCGATATCATTGAATCAAAGTTGTGATTTGAGGCTTGTGAACTTCAAAAAATGAAATTTTTGCATTCAACCATTGCTCACTGAAGCATGACTTCATGATTTTTTCCTAAAATTCGCTCCCATGGTAGCTATTTAAATTTCCTATGGACATATATAATAAGACTTTTCTTCACATTTCCTATTTTAAAAATTATGATATTTTCTTTCTTTCTTACTTTTCTTTTTGTGTGTGTTTATTTCGCCTCTCCCCCCCCCCTCAAGCTCCCCTTAAATGTCAGTTTTAGAAGAATAAGCTTTTCAAGATGAATCCAGATCCTGAAATTCAGATGGTTTGAACTGTACAGTAAAATAATTATAGCAAGTACAAAACTGAAAATTTCATCAAAATTGGATGAAAAATAACAAAGTTGTGATTTTCTCAAGTTTTGCATTTTTCCGATAAAAACTTATATGCATATTCTCATGCAAATTCAATTACTACAACTATTTGGTCCTACACATTTCTCAGATTTTTTCTTTTTTTTCTTTTTTTCCCTTTATTAAAAAAGAACACATTTACAAGAACCTTCATCCAACGCTAAAAAAAAAGACGAAGAAAAAAAATTACAAATAAAAAATTACATAAATCTTTGTTTGATCAGTAAAGCTGTGGTCGCATCCCGCCGTACTTGCACTTGCGTGCAGTCTACGTGCAAAAACGTGGGCAAAATTTGGAAATTCGTACGTCACGTACGTGGTGAGTACTCGGTACGGATTTTGGAGTACGCAGACACGACGTAGAAATGTTAGTACAGGAGGAACTTTCGCTGCGTGCTGGCTACGTTCGGGCTACGGATTAACCCCACGTGCGCAGACGCACGCCGTCGGTACTGCCAAAGCACACACAGCGCACCAACTCCATGAGTCTTTTTAGATATTTGCGGCGGTCACTTGATGTACCGACGGCGCACTTTGCACGTGCGTGCTGTGAACGGGATAAGTTTTGATAAATTTGAATAAATAAATATAAATAAATTAAAATATATATATTCACCATAAACATCGAGAGCAAAAACTTACGTTCATCGCACTTGCTCGCACTTACAACATGCGCGTGAGTACTAACACCGTACGTGAGGTGCACGTGTAAGTACGGCCTCCGTAGATAACGATGCAAACGCACGGATATCGTACGTTGTGAGCACGTACAGCTCACGTACAACGTGCGCAACGTACGATACACGCAACCGCCCATTACCATATATGGTGTAACGGCCACGTACTTACACCTTGCGCAGTCCGTGTGTTGTCGTACTTGTACCGTGCGCTTGCCACGGTGCCACGGCAAAAAAAAAACAACAAAAAAAAACGTAGGTCGGCTTGTGACCAGGGCTTAAGGCACATTCATAACGATACACAAACGTTACCAATTATGCTGGCTTGAGCAGAGAACCCTCTTCCATTAGTTGCAGCATCTTCATCGTCAAAGAACAAGGTAAAGCCACCAGAAGTTGAAATAAGCTCAGCTGGGCTGCCTAGATCCCCTTGTAATGTGAAAACAGGAGTGCTGGAATATCGGATGTCTTCATGGTCGTAGATCGTGAGTTTTTGCGAGAAAGTAGTATCATAGTGGAGTATTGTGAGACGAATCTGTTTTCCACTAGGAGAATTGATATACATCTTGCAGTTCATGAGAAGATATTCATCTGAAGTTCCACTGTAGAGGGGTGTTGAAAAAGTTGCACTCGGGGTGTTTTCATTCAGCAAAATAGTCCCACCGCAAAATCCACTTAACGTAGAAGAATCGTCTGTAAAAAAAATAAATAAATGCAAAATAAAATTAAATGTGATCAACCAAATTTCTAAAAAATGTATGATGGAAAAACTGTGACTAGTTAGTCTAATATAGCATGTGTTAAACCCATATGGTATACTAACAGTTTGGTCTAACTTCTCCTTTGTCCTTTCCCTTTGTCTTATAAATTCTAGTCATTTTCATTTGGTTTAACCCTATCGAAACCAAGGATTGGTGGGAGGGAGGGGGAGGCAATTGTGCCAAACTACATACCAAACTTGTATACGGCATTAATATTCGCTTTTATCATTTCAGTCAAACTTGAATTGAAATAACATTCTAAACTGAATAACACTCTTTTTCTTTTCATACTTTATGAAAAAATGGCACCAAAGCGAACGATATCGAAATCAATGTTTCGTATCTATTTAACTGCAACTAGCGCCCCCATAATATGATCAGCTTGGAAAATTTAACAATTTGGAGCGCTTGAGTTGCTCTATCATCATGGGAAACAATACCTAATAATGATCCTACGCATAAAAGTTTTCATACTTTTTACATTTTTTTCCTCTTATAACTTTAAAAAAATATATATATTTCTTGTCCGAATTTCTGCAGAAACTGATATTCACCTTCCATTAAAAAAAATACATACAACTACAAACAGAAATTGCATTTAAAACGATGACCCAACCCTATCAGGACCAAGATATTTGGCTCAGTGGATAGAGCATTTGCATCATAATCGTGAGGTCGTAGGTTTAATACTCGGCCGCGTCATACCAAAAGACGTTAAAAGATGGGAGTTACGTTACTGCTACAGGGCATGCGGAGACGGGGGCCTGGGGGGGGGGGGCCTGGGGGCCGGGCCCCCCCCCCCCACTTTTTTGCCAGAAATTTTAATATTTTCTAAGGGAAAAAAGGGAAAAGAAAGAAAAAGAAGAACAGGAAGGAGAGGCAAAATGTGTTTAAAATACACTACCTTCTAATTCATTAGAAGCATTTTTTTTTCTGCTCGCGCATCGCGCTCGCAAGGTTCTCTCAAGAAGGCACATTAACTGATCCCTTATGTCCCATATTAGTAAAGTTATGTAAATTTTTCTACTCGCACAATTTATTTTTGTTAAAATTGAGGTGATCTTGACCCATAGAAGAATTCAAACAAAAAGAGATAAGATGGGAAATATGCATAAAATATAGGCCCTACGGTCTTATTATGTGTCCTTATAAGCCAAAAATTTCAGCTCGCGCTTCGCGCTCGCAAATTCCTCTCAGAAAAAGTTCGCAAACTTTTCTTTAAAAAGCCAATTGACTTATTCCTGGCGTTCCATATAAGTAATGTTATGTAAAATTTTCTGCTTGCGTTTCGCGCTCGCAATTTATTTTTGTTAAAATGAAGGTGATCGTTACCTAGTAACAGAATTCAAACAAAAATAGGCCTACATATAAGACGGGGAAATCTGCGTAAAATATAGGCCTACGGCCTTATTTTTGTCATTATAAGCCAAAATTTTCAGCTCGCGCTTCGCACTCGCAAATTCCTCTCAGAAAGATTCCTGACGTCGCAAAGTGAAGTAATGTCAATTTTCAAAATCTAGAATATACACTGCCCTCAGTTGATTATACATATTATAAGTCAAAATTTTCGGCTCGAGCTTCGCGCTCGCACATTTCTCTCAGACGGGATGACAATTTTCAAAATGTGTCGAGAACACATTTGCCTTCAGGTCATTATAAGCCAAAATTTTCGGCACGCGCTTCGCGCTCGCAAATTTCTCTAGAAACGTTTATTATACTAACCCCTCACTTCGCGCTCGAATATGGTCTGCTCAAATTTCTCTCAGAAAGACTGAATCCTGACATCGTTAAGTGAAGTGATGGGATGTAAATTTTCAAATTATGTCTAGAATATATACTTTCGGTCCGTTAAGCCAAATTTTTCGGCTCGCGCTTCGCGCTCTCAAAGTTTTCTATTTAAAAAAAGTATATTGACTGATCCCTGGCCTCCCAAAACATTTAATGTTATGTAAATTTTTCTGCTCGCGTTCTCAATTTATTTTTATTAAAATAAAGGTGATCATTATCTAGTAAAAGAATTCAAACAAAAATACATAAGAGTAGAGAGGGAAATGTGAGTAAAATATAAGGCCTTTACATCATTGTAAGCCAAAATTTTCACCTCGCGCTTCGCGCTCGCAAATGAGTCTAAGATGGGATGACAATTATCAAAATGTGTATAGAATACACTACCTTCAGGTAATTATAAGCCAAAATTTTCGGCTCGCCATACGCGCTCGTAAATGTGTCTCGGATGGGATGACAATTATTCAAAATGTGTATATATAAAATACACTACCTTCAGGTAATTATAAGCCAAAATTTTCGGCTCGCGCTACGTGCTCGCAAATGTGTCTCAGATGGGATGACAATTGTCAAAATGTGTATAGAATACATTACCTTCAAGTAATTATAAGCCAAAATTTTCGGCTCGCGCTACGCGCTCGCAAATGTGTCTCATATGGGATGACAATTGTCAAAATGTGTATAGAATACACTACCTTCAGGTAATTATAAGCCAAAATTTTGGGCTCGCGCTACGTGCTCGCAGATTTCTCTAAATAGTTGTACTGACCAATGACTTCGCGCTTGAATATGATCTGCTCATTCACAAATGTGCACTTTTTCACATTTCGAACCCCCCCCCCACCTCCCGTAAAACTGCTCATTATTTGGGCCTAATATGTTCATGAATTCTTCTAAAACTTGGCCCCCTCACTTTTTAAAACGCTCTGCCGGCCCTGTGCTACCCTGTTCGCCATTCAACAAAAAAGGGATAGAGCAACATCGTTCTGGCGCTGCACTGTGGCTGCACTAAAAACCTAACCTTGTCCGTCAATGGACCGACTAGCTTTAAAGCTAGTCGGTCGAGACGGACTAGTTTTAAAGCTAGTCTGTCATGTTAGTCCGTCGAGACGGACTAGCATACAACTCAATCTACATCTCTCAGCTTGACGGACGAGCTTTAAAGCTCGTCCGTCGAGCTTCATGTTAGTCCGTCGACGTGACCGACTAGGTAAAAAAAAAGTAGGTCGGTAGGACAGTTTACCCATTAAAATGACTGACTAGCGTTTGATACAAATAGTTGCAATGTCGTTTCAATGTACTTTCTCTATTTATTCTGTTTCCGAGCATAATCAAGTTGATGCATTCTGAAACAAAGGTTGTTTTTGCTTGACAATCTGAAAGCTTACGAGAAATAACATTTATTATGACAAGTATGCAATTCACGAGTACTGGTAGATTCCAAATACTGTTCTCCATTCTTCAATTACAGGCTAATTGAATACCTTGTTACTATAGAACTCAAGAACCCGGTATTTTCTTACAGATTGCTGGTGAATGTCCGGCTTAGCAACAACAGTGAATAGAAGTTGGATACAAGCAACATTCTCAAACAAGGTTGTTTTGGCTTGACAATCTGAGAGCAATACGATAGCCGAAATAACATCAATCGTGACAAGTATGCCATTCACGAGTAGGTTAGAAATATTGTTCCATTCTTTAATTACAGGCTAATTGAATACTTCGTTATTATAGAATCCATGAACCGTCTATTCTTATAGATTGATGTTGAATGCCCGGCTTAGCAACAGCAGTGAATAGACGGGTGGTACAATTGATTGAATAACATGCGCATTGCGAAAAGGACATCATTATTAGTTGCATGATCTGTATGTGAATTCCACTTAATGAGCAAAATGTACAGACGCACACTTTTTTCTATTATAATGGCGATCTCCTTCCTGTGACATGACTGTGTGAGTACTCTTTTTGAATTCCTTATGTTTCAGTTCACAGATAGCGTTATTTTTTCACATAGATTAATGCTAAAATCACCAACGCGAAAAATTATGTCTTGCCAAATCAATTTATAAATTGTGTGTATTTACAACGATAGTAACAATCACATTAAATTATGAAAATTGAAATTTAATTCTAATAATAAATATAGGCGCCACTTTTCTTTTAGATTACTTGTATCTGAAAGAAAAGAATGTTGGATTAGAGGCACGACTTTGGGGTTCTGAAGTGGCTCTCAATACGCCGAAAATGCAAAAGGGGGTAGGCCTACAATAAAAAGTAATGATGATGCAAGCCTTTGGTGGCTACCCCCTGCCCCCATTATTTGATAATTGCCATAATGATAACTAATTGTGCCTCCTACATTAATTCCTGTGTTCTGATTTACATCATCATAATAAAATGTTGTTGTTGTTTTTTTTGCTCAAATTCTTGTAACAAAATGCATGTTTTTAATCGTATCTTTATGATGTCTTCTAATATTTCAGATTTGACGTCTCTGACAAGCTGGTGAAGCCATATTAACCTCGTCCGTCATGCTAGTCTGTCAAGACAGCAGCAAGAACATCGCGGCAGAAAAGCGCGACGGACTAGCGTTTACACCATGACCGACTAGCTGTAAAGCTAGTCCTGCTCAAAAACTCGTCAGTCTGGGTATCACTACGACTAGCTTTTATGCTAGTCCATCAAACTAGTCGGTCAAGACGGACGAGCTTTAAAATTAGTCTGTCGTGATGTCGTTCCAGCCCAGGCGATGTCACCCCTCGGAGTTTATCCAGGCAATGTCGTCCCTCGGTCGGACCAGGCGATATCGTCTAGGAGTTTGTCCCGACGAAATTTAGCAGTCTTGTGTTGTTGATATAAATCGTCTCTCGGAGGTTTTTCCCCAGGTGATGTCGTCCTTCGGATTCGGCCCAGGCGATGTCATCTAGGGATTGGTCCAGGCGTATTTGTATTGATTGTAAGAAATTTTTATTGTTGTTTTAGTAGTCGTCTCTCGGAGTTTTTCCCGGGTGATGTCGTCCTTCGGAGTCGGCCCAGGCGACATGTCATTTAGGGGTTGGTCCAGGCAGTATCGTTTTTCGGAGTTTGTCCAAGCGGTGTCGTGTCTCGGAGCTTGTCCAGACGAGTTAATGAAGCAACTTTGAAGTGTATTGTTTGTGATAAGCAGATAAGTTTGGAAAGTTTCTTCCAGTACATTCCCGTTGTTGTTTGGCTAATGGTAAAGCCAGGTATTCGTTTCGTTAGAAAAATACTGCAAATTTGCATGGATTTAGTTTTATATTGGGTTTTAATGCAAGTTTAAGCCTTATGTCGATTTAATAGTAAATCTAAGGAAAAGGAGATTTAATTTAAGTTTGCGCATGCGCGTAAATAGTACATTTCCACTCTTAACAAGCAGTATGGCGAGGCCGTCTGATCGAAATGATTGTTAGAGAGTGAATGTGAGCAAGTTGAAAGAGTTGGCAAAAAGGTGTTTCAGGAGATGCGCTACAGAAGTACACACACAAAAACATAAAACAACAAAAGAAAAATCATTGCTTTTCTTTGTAAATTGATACAAATAAATAACACAACAAAGAAATATCACTGACAAAGAATATGAACATTTTATGATTGATAAATGTTTAACCATGTTTCCTTTGCAGGTTGATTCTTCATTATATCAAATATGTTATTTGATGGAAAATGTTAAAAATTTGTATTTTGTAAATGATACTTTGTGAGGCCAAAAGCATGATTGGTCCAACAAAAATGGTAAAGTGCATGATAATTAAAATGTATAGAGTATGTAAACCTGATTCTAAGAAAGAAAATGTTATACAGGATATTGCATTTTGTTTTGAATGGTATTGTTAACCATGTCTATTTGGTAAGATAACATAATAGTTTGAAATTGTTAACACAAAATGTAGGGGAGAGCGGGGTTATATGGAACATTTTTCACAAAATTGGCCGTAAAACTAAAGCGGATTTATTTCAAGAAACAATAAACAATCAGCTTTAGTGTATATCTGTATGCTACAAATATACCCTATAAAATTGTTAAACTTAAAGATGGTTCCGGAAAAAATCCATCTTAAATAAGACCATGTCAAGTGTTCCAACTAACCCCAGACACGGGGTTAGTTGGAACAAGGTATGGGGTAAGTTGAAACATTGTGCATGGTATCTTTAGAATTATATTTTAACTACCTACAAACATTATTGCATGGGTTCAGCTAACTTGCTTTAATGATTCCAATTAAAATATCAAAGATTGGTGTTCAATTTTTTTTAATTCATGTTTTATTACACTTGATAGCATCCACTCACATACAGATATTCTAAAGTCCTGTGAAGTAGCATTCTGCAATATATTTTGTTTTTATACCAAAATAAAATTGTCCGATGTGCACTTGTACATGTATAGGAATATTTCGGAACACTTCATTGAATTATATGATTTTTTTTTTTTTTTTTTTTTTTTTTTTTTAATTCAGCTGAAACGTATTTACTTTATTCCAACTAACCCCTTTCAAAATGTTCCAACTAACCCCAGAGGCCCATTCGACATTTGTAAGCTTACAGCACTAAAGAGGGACAACAACATGCCTTATATTTAACCTTGTTTTGTAGCTTGGTATAACTGTTTGTCATACTCAGAAACTGGCCAACTTAATTTATGATCTTCTCTGAGAAAATAAAACATTTTGTAAAAGTGACAAAATTTACTCAGAAGGTGAAAAACAAACATTGCTTTCTAACTTCACGAGGCTTGAAACATTTGTTCTGTCTGTAATGTGGTGGATAGCAGTTGCTAATAGCAACAGCCTGAGGGTAGATTTGCATAAATATGTTTATAGATGTTAAAGAAAATTACAATGTTTCAACTAACCCCGTGTTTCCACTAACCCCAATCTCCCCTATACTGTGAGATAGGTTGTAGTAATGAGGTAAAAATCATGACATTGTGTAACAATTCTATAAAAAGTGTTATAATTTGGTTATGCAACTTCAGAATTTGAAGTGGTTTTGTATTGAAATGTCGCAACATATTCGTATTCTGTGTTGTAAGAAATACTGTTAACTTGTAAAACCATATTGTTCGAAAAGTTTTAGTTATAAACTTTTCTCTTTTATGGGGGGAGGTGTTACGAATATGTACCGGTCTGAAAAGAGACTAATAAAGAAAGACGAGTTCTAAATGTGGCGATCGTTCCGCCTATCATATAACTCCTTGTCGTCTTGAGTTTTCTGTGTTTTCGGTGAGTTTTAATGTGGGATTAGTGTGAAAGTGTGTGTGAAAGTTATAAATGAGAGTGTGCTCAACCTCTTAACGATTCTAAGAAAATGTTATAATTTGTTTTCAGAACTTATTCAGAACATATTCGTATTCTGTGTTGTAAAAAATACTTTTACCATGTAAACCTTATTGTTAGAAAAGTTTTGTTATAACTTTTCTCTTTTATGGGTGGAGGTGTTACGAATATGTACTTGTGCCTGAAAAAAAAACTATTAAAGTGAGCTCTAAATATGGCGACTGTTCCGCCTATCATGTAACTCCGTGTTGTCTCGATTTTTCTGTTGTTTTCGGTGAGTTTCAATGTTAGTGGAGCCTGAAAGTGTGTGCGAGAGGGAGAATGAGAGAATGCTCAACTTTTTGTTCGTAATAAGTTTCAAGACAGAAACCCCATTGATAATTATCGTTTTTATGTTTATCACACTGTAACAGTGAATACAAATGACTCCCTTCACTCATAAACCGGAAATTCATATTGATGTTATTTTATAATTCAACTGATTATATCCCAGATATAGACATTTTAATCATTAAAACAAAGTCATTTACCAAATATGTGAACTCTGGCGTAGAACCCGTGACCATTCTGTGCAAAGCTATCGTCGCTTAACACCAAATTTAACCCCTCGCCTGTTGACAAGATGGTCACTGTACTGTTCAAAGTACCATGTAAGGTTAAAACTTGAGTCGTCAGTGAAGAAAGACTTGGATGATCGTAAATACTCAGTGTTTCAGAGATAAATGACTCAAAGTCCAGCAATGTTATTTGAACCCGTTTTGCAGGTGGGCTAGTGATATACATTTTACAGTACATCACAACACTCGCATCTGAATTAGTGTTGTAGAATGGCGTTGAGAATGTAAGGGCGGGTCTGCTATCATCAAGAGTGATTACACCTCCACAAATTCCCTGTGCATCTGAAAGCTGTCGGCCTGCCATAAATTAAAACATAATAGGAAGAGTTAGAGTTATCATGTCGGCAAATACATATTTTGTCCATTTTCATTATCATTAAGGTTGATATAACTTGATATGCAATGACAAATTTGTCAGTTGTGTGTGTGTGTGTGTGTGTGTGTGTGTGTGTGTGTGTGTGTGTGTGTGGGTGGATGTGTGTGTGTGTTTTTGTGTTTTATTCTTTATGAAGACGATTTATCGAATTTGCATGAGCGTTTGGCATCAGCCGGCTGCTTTTAATGTTCCCTTTATCAGGGGACAGCAATCTTGAACTTCACGAGTCTGCAGTCACTCGCTTTTCTGTTGTTTTTTTTTTTATTTACTTTTTTTCTCTCAATGAAGTTACGATAGTTATTTCGCACTTTATTATTAACATTTCATTCGAATTTATGGAGTGTTAAAATCCGGATGATCTCCAACACATCCATTTTCTCATTGTTAAGTTGCTTCCCTCTTTTTAGCTAACATTGGCAAATTCTTGGAGACACTGTTTGCTCATTCTTTGAGCAATCACTTTGGTTTAATGTCATAGTGTAAACCCCTCACAAAAAGTTCCGTAATCGAATTTGGTACATGATAACCTTTCAGGTACGATTTAGTTATTCCTGATGTTCATACCATTGGAAAGATAATTCATTCCCCTTTTTATTGAAATCCTATTTGTAATGATTGTGTCATGATTCAATGCGCATAATATTAGAATATGGAGAAATGTAAAAAGTAAAATGTTGTACAATGCATTTTTGTGAGGAGTTTATAATGTTACAAATCCTCATTCAAGTCTGCAACGGCTCATTCAGTTTCGTTCCACATATCACTTTCAATTTCATATATAGGCACACTATTTCTTATGTTGAATGATCGAATTCAATTAACATAAACAAGTTATGTATATAAATTAGTATTTGCTTAATTGCCTATCCATGATTTGGGAGGATGCAAAATTGATCGCAGTAATTATGGGACCCCTAATTATGTGCATTCATAATTTTTCAGCGCTAATTTGAAATATCATAGAATGGGATATAATATCCAAATTAAGTATGAAATAGCACATTAGTTTTCAAAACATAAATCATGGTTATCATTCAAATTCGTTCTGAAATGAGATCACGAATTAGACTCGAGTCAATTTAAAAAAAAGTGAAGCCCAAAATGTGATCATTATCCAATAATTGACACGACATTTTATTCCGCTCTATTTCGTCTAAAGGCGGGCTCACACTATGCGACTTGCTGCGGTGCGATTTTTTAAACAAACGGTAGTTTGCATTATTAATGCGACATTTGAAACATGCAAAGTTCTCTTATGATATGTAAAAATTGCAAAGGAACAATTTTATCGAAATTTTATTCCAATGCGGGTCTTTAATTAGGAGTAAAGGTCAAATTACCTTAAAACCGCAAGATCGCAGTGACGTCACTGCGATTTGGAAACAATTAGATTTTATACAGAGAAGGGGGTTCGCAATCGCCTTGAAATTTAATTTTGATATTCATAGGAATACCCACAACTTTGTACATTATGAATTTCCTTGTTTGAATGTTTGTATCAGATAATATTAAAGTTTTCCTGAAAATCGCACCGCAGCAAGTCGCATAGTGTGAGCCCGCCTTAAGATGTAGGATTAAGATGGCAAGACAGTTTCATGTTATGTTTAGGGCTGGGGTTACTGTCAAGTCCATGGTTAAATTTGAATAGGATATTAACAGCGTTGCAATTCTAGCTCGAGCAAATGTAGTAGAATAAGTCAATATGTGTAAATAAATTAATATAATGAAATTAAAGATTACAGAACCTACCAACAGTACTGACTGTGAAATTCATCGAACCACCAAGAGACTTAAAGTTCGAATAAAGTTGAAAAGTGACTTCATTTTCGAGAATGGTAGATCCTGAAACAGACTCCGTATTACTGAAAGTAGAAACATTGTTGCTCGACACGGGAACGAGGCCGTTAAAGACATAGAAAAATACCTCTGGCGGTAAATTGAAGAATTGATAGGTAGCTTGAAGTTTAGTTCCGACGGGTAGAGTAAAATACCAGAAAGCATTCAAATAAGGTTCATCAGGTGCATTGGTTAGATCGGCTGACTCAATACGGATAGATTCAGTTGTCGCAGCAAGTGTGAAAAACCCACCATTGGATGAGATGACACTTGTAGGACCAAACCTCTGGGATACTGTAATGGAATTGTAATTGTATTGAAATCAATTTATGTTGCTTAAAAGTCATGGAAATACCCAATATCAATTGTAAGTCGGAGGGGACAAAATGTTGTTAACGAATGGACACGATATTACGGCATATTTGAGGACAAAACAGGCGCGTATCCAGGATTTGGAACCCCGGGGGGCCGATGTGATTTTGAATTTTGGCCTCCCCCCCCCCATTGGTAGATCCAGAAAGGTACATCCTATTTTTTTCCACGTTACATCGGGCGAGCCAAAAGGTACACTCAAATTTTTCACGTCACGCTGGCTGAGCGAGGGGGCAGGTGGTTGGGAGGGGGGAGAGGTGTTTAAAAAAATGTTGGCCTTCGGCCAACCGGAAGGTCTTATATCAGCCATAGGGGTAGGTTCACGATGTCAATCAGCTAAAATCGTGTATATATATTTTTTTTATTTTTTTTTAACATTTTGCTCAATTCGGCGCCCCTCTAAGTTCGATTTGGCACCCCTTCGAGGTCATTTTGGCGCCCTTTTGGTCGCCTACCCGGTGGGCCCGGGCCCGTAAAGCTCCTCCCAGAATACGCGCATGCAAAAGCCAAAATGTGCAGTACATGCAGTAGGCCCTACTATATCGCTGCACATTTGGTAACGGCACATTTTGGTGAATATGTGCCGTTAGTGGACTATACTGTTACAAAAATGTGCAGTTGTTATTTAATGTTTGGTCAGATAACCCTAAACCTAAGCCTATAAAAAGGGAAAATATGTTGGCATGAAAGTGTGACTACAGGTATGACTCTCGGTGTGATTCTTAAGGTTATCAAAATTTGCCATCAAAGTCCTGCACATAAGCAAAATCATTGTTCCTGAAAAAGCAGTAATGCTGCAGTACAGCATTTCTCCGGTAGGCCTACCGTAAGGCGAGTCGAAAACGGTTCTAGGACATCTCCCCCGGAGGACAACTCCCCCGGGGACAATTCCCGGAGGACAGCTCCCCCGGAGGACAACTCCCCCGGAGGACAACCCTAACCCTAACCCTAACCCTAACCCTATGTCCTCCGGGGGAGCTATCCTTCGGGAATTGTCCCCGGTGGAGTTGTCCTCCGGGGGAGATGTCCTGATACGGTCGAAAACAATTACCTTTTTATGTACGAACTACCTCACTAGACTAGGCTGTAGTTGAGCTAGGGGTCACAAAATGACGGAGAAATTCTAATGTGGCCCGTCTAGACCAATTTTTTACGCTGTTTTTAAATATATGAGGGGGAAAAAAGCCATTTTGGGCCTTTTTTGGCCCATTTTGGCCCAAAATGAAAATCGCCTGGTTTTGGGGCAAAAGAAAACTTCACAGCCTCCAAAGTTTCATTTTTAATGTAAAAATGACCACTGATTCAAAATATGCAAGTTTTGTAGGCCAAGTTTTTTGCCATTTTCTCGAAATTGGCCATTTTCTGATAATTTTGCCCCCAAAGTGTCCAATTTCACCAACTTTTAAAATTGTCGGATAAATATTTGGTATTAAAAATTTAATTCAAATATATATATTTCTTAAAATTTAGGTAAAACGACTGTATCCCGTACAGGGAACTAGGGGCTGGTTTGTGCCAATTTGGACCCATTTTGGCCCAAAATGGGAAATTGTATAATTTGGCCTAAAAAGAAGGGCCCAAAGCCTCCAAAGTATTGTTAATTATGTAAAAATGGCCACTGATTCCAGTTATGCAAGTTTCATTAGGTATATTTTCATAGTTTTCTTGTAATTTTGACTTTTTGACCAAAAATGACCATTTTGGGCCAATTTTATAATTTTTGCCGAAAATTACTATTTGTGTATACTTTTCTTCAAAATCCATCATAATTATATTAATGTAAACACTTTGAGGAATGTAAAATGTCTCAATGACATACTAATGCCCTAAATGGCTACTGAATTTATATAGATATAAATGTGGCAGTACATTATTGTATAAAATTATCAAGGAGGAGTCATATTTCTTCGCAAACTGTTTACATGTTTCCATTGTCATTGTTGCAAATAGATAATGGCCAAAAAGGTAGCATTACAATGGCAAAGGAGCAACATCCGGACTCTGAGAAGATAAACTTATTTCTGTCGTTGCCAAGGAAAAATTTATTCTCGTATTGCAATGACGATTTAATGAAAGTTTATTCCACCGAATTCCCGAATTACAGCTAAGGTTTTTGTAGTGAATATAATATAGCCTACAAAAGCAATCGAAATTTTCACACTTCTATTACATTTTGTTATTCACGACCTCCAATTTTTGCATGCATTATCCTTATATAGAACAAAACTGAAACGTAAATGCAGAAAATAGCTTAACCTAACGCATAGACACACAACCCACCACACACACACACACACACACACACACCACACACACACCACACTCACCACACATACATACACACGAAATCATACAACCCTACACTATTTTTTCAAGCCATCTATTAAATAATTTCGACATTGTTTTCTGAATGTGGATAGTAAAGTGCATTCTTTCATAGAAATTGATAATTGATTCCATTTTTTATACCAGTGACTGTAAATGAATTTAGCGAAGAAGTAAGCCTTAGGGAGACCGGCGTATGGACGTTACAAAATTCACATTTGTGCCAGATAATTCTAATGAAAGAACTCACGCACTCCATATTGGGTCTGTAGTTAGCCTATTATGTTGGCTAAAACCTAAGGCATATAAAAACTTGAAAACATGTAAACACTAATTAACTACAGCTTAATTAGTGAAGACATTTTTTGTAACAACCTACCCATATACGGGGTAGGTTGTTACACCATACGGGGTCAATTGTTACAATATGTAAACATACGGGTAAGTTGACAATGTGTAAATCTCTTATACCATACTTTAATTTCAACTTTCCAGTTTTCTGACATCGATAACAGTAGATCAAGTAGAGCTCTAGAATATACAAAAGTAATAATAAAAAAATAAAAATATTAACACCTGAAAATTGAGACAAAATGTAATTTTACACATGTAATGTAATTGGGTAAGTTGTTACATCAACATGGGGTAGGTTGTTGTAACAAACCTACCCCATGGGTGATTTACACACAGAAATCAATGTAGCGCAGTCATTAGGCAGAATTACAGGGCATGGCTAGGGGGTATATTAGTGACATACATGTACTATGTTTACATCCAGACTATCATCATGTGCCTTCAGTTGTAAGACCTATTTACAAATTTCAATTTTTGTCAAAAATTTACTTTGAACTGTAAAAAATGGTTTTTGTTGATTTACTTTTTATTAAAACAACGGAGAAATCTCACGACCGGCAGTTCATCACAGCTATATAGGCTGTATATAGATGCCAGTTAGCACATCCTCTCTTGTTCCATCTTAGCACACTGAGAACTGTAACAACTGACCCGTGTAACTTCCATACCCGGTCTCCCCTACTTTAGGTTGGTGAAAATGGTCTTTTTGACGAGTTACATACGAATGAACATTTGAATTAATAGTAAATATCCTGCAGAACCTATCAGGAAAAATTTTATGCTTTATGGAGTACATGAAAATTAAAGTATTTAGATTAATCAAATCTTTTAAAGGCAAAGTTTGCGTTTTTATAAAAAAAGGGGTTTACTTGCATTTTGTGGATGTGACTTTGTTATTAAATGAATACATCTTTTCTGTAAAATGCACTGTCCGTCATAAAGGTGGAATATGTTTTTGCCGCTATAGCGACATGATTTTGCTATGACTTTAATGACTATGACTTTTACTTTTTGGGACCCTGGCTATATCTTGGACATTCTCCCAACCCTTCACGTGGACATTTTTCCATAAAAGTTTTGTCAACCCCCGTGATGCCCATTTTTGTCATTTTTTCTCATTTTGGGGCCCCTTTTTGTTTTCCCGGCCAATCAAGCCCCCTCAGTCCTACCCCCAGCAAACGCGACTGAGGTGTACTGTTTTATATTGTTCTTTAAGTTAAATCTAAATTTCTGGGGACAGGCTTAGGTCTCTTGTCTA
The DNA here is from genome assembly GCA_940671915.1 of Paracentrotus lividus. Classification (NCBI taxonomy): domain Eukaryota; kingdom Metazoa; phylum Echinodermata; class Echinoidea; order Camarodonta; family Echinidae; genus Paracentrotus; species Paracentrotus lividus. The sequence continues at coordinate 22,863 of CALNVZ010000313.1, read as the reverse complement.
GGGGAGGGGTTGAAGTAAAAAACGAGATTGGTAAAAATTCGGAATATTTTATTCCATCTTTATGCTGAATACAAAAGAAATGAAAAACCACCTTTAACCCTTAAAGGGATACAGTAACTTTCAAAAACAAGAGCAATTAGATCAAGATGAATAAAATTATATTGCTCTCATAGTAAAAACAAACTACTGAAAATTTCAGATCAAATGGAAGTCATTTACTACCACAAAACAGTGTAACAGCCAAACGCGAGTGAATTTTCAACCCCTTTGCAGCAAACCCTCCAGCCCGCTAGGGTCGGGGGGAACACGACAGGAAGTGGGGTGTCTTGAAAAGCACATGGCAATTTGTTTTCCACCACGAGATGGTTTACTAAATTTGAGTATGAAATCATTGATATCTCGAAAGTAAAGCAAGCAATTAACTTGTAATTTTGAAGAGATACCAGACTGACCTATAAGTTTATAATTATGATGACAAAATGAGCTAAATCAAGAAATTGTGATTTGAATATCATTCAATGTTACTGCATCCCTTTAAATATCATAATTTTCCCCTTAAATCATGTTTAGCCTGGATGACAAGGCTGTAAATAGTCATTATTGATAAGATTTTATTTTGATTTATGTTTGGTTGAGATTTTACCATACAATTTAAGGAAGATAGAAATTTCCATGGTGTAAAAGTGAATAAAATGAATGTTGAACCCCTATCAAATAAATTTTGACCCCTCCCCTAGACAAAAAAGTCGAGCCTGTAACCATTAATCTAGATTTAATTTAAAGAACAATAACAAATCTCCACCTTAGACGTGTTTCCTTGGGGTAGGACTGAGGGGGCATTGGTGGGTCGCGTGAACAAAAAAGGGCCCCCACAATAAGAAAAAAATGACGAAAATGGCCATGTTCTGGGGGTGACAAACTGTTTTGAAGAAAAATCCCCGGGAAGGGTTGAGGGAGCGTCCAAGATATACCCAGGATCCCAGAAAGTGAAAGCGATGACAAACACATTCAAGAAATTAATAACGAAGCAACATAATGTCGCTTGAGCCAGAAAAATATATTCCACCTTTATGACGAACAGTGTATATAGCTTTTTAAGATGTGATTTATAAGTATTACCCCAAATATAATTACAATAATTTAGATGAGGCAAACAAGGCTATTGTATAAAATATGCATTACATTGTTGGGAAGTATGAATTTTAGTTTAGATAGGATACCAGTATATTTGGGAAGTGATTTAGAAATTTCTGAAATATGTATACTCCAATCTAAAAATTCATTTATTGTAATACCTAAAAATTTTAAGCTACTCAACTAAGATATAATAAAATTATTAATGACAATATGCGATAAATCATTAGGCACTCTCTTGTTCCTTGACCTAAATATGACATAATTAGTTTTGTTTATATTTAAAGATAATCTATTTACTTTAAACCAGGTGGAAACCTTTGATACCTCCCTGTTTACTGTCGATACAAGTGTTTTTATATTGCTATCGCTCATTAACGCACATGTATCGTCAGCAAACAGAGAAAATTTTAGTTTTAGTTTTAGATTTTTAGTTTTAGATTTAGTTATATCGTTTACATATATAAGGAATAAGAGAGGGTCCAATACAGAACCTTGGGAAACACCACAGTGGCTGTTTTGAGTAGATGATTTGACACCATTGACCATCACATACTGGTTTCTGTCAGACAGATAATTTTCAAACCAATTCAATGCAACACCTCTGACACCGTAAAAAACTGAGCTTTTGTAATAATATGTGATGGTCAATGGTGCCAAATGCTTTTGACAGGTCCATAGTCTAACACAATATTTACCTTTTTCAATTTCATTTTGAACATGATTGCATAAGCTTGAAACAGCTAAGGCAGTTGAATATTTTTTTTTTTCTAAATCCAAATTGAGAATCAGTTAAAATATCATTAACCTGTAAGAAGTTGTATAAACGCTCATGAATTATTTTTTTTTAGAATTTTAGAGAATAGAGGAAGAATAGCTATTGGTCTGTAATTTGTAATGTCATTTGATTTTCCTTTTTTATAAACTGGTACTACCTGTACTAGTTTCAAACCATTTGGAACATTTCCTGTACAAATTGATAGATTAAATATATGGCACAGAGGCTCAACAAAGCAAAATATACATTTCTTTATCACTTTGGGATCTATCCCGTTGGGTCCACCTAACTTAGAAGCATTTAAAGAAGAAACTATTTTCAGTATTTCATGAGAAGAAGTTGGTTTTATAAATAAAGAATTTGGTGACATATTTCCAGTTAAAAATGAATCAAAGAAAACGTCTACAGCAGGTATAATATGTTCTGCTATTTTTTTGCCAATGTTCAAAAAGTATGAATTAAAATGTTCTGTTATGTCCTGTATCGAGTGCAATTTAACCGTATCAGGACATCTCCCCCGGAGGACAACTCCCCCGGGGACAACTCCCGGAGGACAGCTCCCCCGGAGGACAACTCCCCCGGAGGACCCAACTCCCTCGCAGGACAAACTCCCCAGGCAGCGGCAGGCATCTTTCTTCGCACAGACCACGGAGGAAGGGTCCCCAAGATGAAATGGAAATGAAAGGGAGACACTCCCGGAGAACATCTCCCCCGATGAAAACTCCCCCGAGACAAGTCCCACAGAGGAATATCCCCGAGTACAACTCCCCGGAGGATCAACTCCCCGCAGGACAGCTCCCCTGGAGGACAACTCCCCTGGAGGACAACTCCCCCGGAGGACGACTCCCCCGGAGGACAACTCCCCGCAGCACAACTACCTCGCAGGACAAGTCCCCCGGAGGACAACTCAACCATTCCGGATAACATATCTACATGCACTCGTTAATTTTTTATTTTTTTTTAACCGAAATAGCAATTCATGAAAATACAAAATCTTTGGCAATTTTTGTTTTTGCCGGCGAAGGGTGTTAAAGTTTGGCAGCTGTAGAGGCTTACTGCTATTGGAACCGAATTTTATCGTCAAAAGAGAGAGAGAGATATCAACTTCAATCTTAAATCACCATAGGAAGATGATCTGATTAGATTTAAGAGTATGTAGCTCAATGGTCAGGCCCGTAACTAGCATTTTTGCGGGTGTCCGAAATCTGAAAACAAATGAACCTTTTGAAGGGATGATTCTTGAGCGCAAAGCGTAAGCCGAAATTTTTGACTAAAAATGACCCGAAGCAGTATATTTTTACTTTTATGGTTCTATTTTTGTTGTTGTTATTCTTTCACAAACGATGACGATCATCTTTCTTTTAGGAATTTAGCCAAAAAAAAAAAAGAAAAAAGAAAAAAGAAAAAAAGAAAAGAAAAAAAAAAAAAAAAAAAAAAAAAAAAAAAAAAAAAAAAAAAAAAAAAAAAAAAAGGATTTTTAAGCGCGAATCAATCAAGGTACTATCAGATAATTCGTTTTTCTGTTTTGAAAACGAAAAAAGCAAAAACGGAATATTGAGCAAAAACTGTTTCTGATTTGGTGAAAAATAACAGAAAAACAGAAAAATGAAAAATGTAAAATCAGAAAATTGAAAAACGAACCGCTTTTTCGTTTTACAGTCTTTTAATATTTCGTTTTTCTATTTTGTTGTTGAAAATAAGAAAATCAAACACCCTGAACTCGTTTAATATTTCGTTTTTCCGTTTTCGTTCTGATAAAAGGAAACGAAGTATTGAATTCGTTTCCTTTTTCCGTTTTATCCGTTTGCGATCACGAAACGGAATATTGAAGACTGCCCTCTACGTTAGTTTGTGCACAATGGGAGGAGCCAGAACAGAGACATTCCAAAGGGAAGAGAGGAACTCGTTACCGAGCAATGTAAAACGCTCTAAATTCATTATGACTGTATTTCAACATATTATGCAGCTAATGAGCGGCTTTGCGGAATGTACGTCCCTTGCGCCCCCGCCCTTATCCGCTACTGCAGACCTGTCAAAACTCCTCTTTTTTGGGGGGGGGGGAGGGGGACAGTGGCAAATTAGAAGGGGACCGAAATTATTTCAGACTTTGGCAGACCCGATATTTTTTCCCCCTGCGTCACGCCAGACCGTGCGAGCAAAAAGCTACATCAATTTGTTACACGTCACGTTTACTAAGCGATTTAGGGGGGGGGGGGGCGAGCCCCCGTTCAAAAATTAAAAGAAAAAGAAAAGTTCCTTGATTTGGGGCCTTTGGGCCTCTCTCCCTTGGTATTGGTTATGCCACCCCCCCCTCCCACCCCCCCCCCCCGGTACGCCACCATAAAATAGATAGTACTTATGATCTATGCTCTTCAGGATCTGAGTATTATGAGTTAGAAAACCATGATTCCTCACCTTTGCCAGTCTGTATCCTTCTCCCCACCACCACTCAACAAAGTGTCAAAAATCAAGTGCTCAGTCATCCATGATGAACAGGTACAAGTGTGGTACTGAGGTATCTCACTTCGTTCTTCGCGACGGATAAAAAGTATTAGAGACGTCTCCAATACTTTATTCCCGTCGCGGAGACGTCTCCGTGACAATTTTCATAAACTGTATGAGGAGTATGAGGAGAGTGTCTCCGGAATAGTTTTCACAACGTCTCCAAGTAGTTTCAAAACCGTCTCAAAGTAGGCCCAAATCCGTCTCATATATATTTCAAAGTAGTTTCTGCGAAGTGAGATACTACCCTTACTCTCGTCATATAATAATAAAGGAAATACATATCCCTAATAACTAACACTAGACATACAATCTTAATATAAGGGTCTGAAGGTTGGTTTACTCTTTCTGGGACGCACTGTATACCAGACAAAGACTCCGAATTGCAGAATGCGATCAAACCCCGCGCTTTTGTCATCTTGCATAAAGGATGTCAATGCGCGCGCAGTGGCTATATTTTCAACGTCTATTGTTGTAATTACGAATTTCAATCCAAAGGCTTACTTTACTGGGGATACCTAGTTTTTTTGTTTATCTTTTTCTTACCAGGTTTTATTAGTGTTCCTGCGTTTGAACGGTCGATCGAATCGTCGAACGAAAAACCTATCCATTGTCCAATCACAAGCTCAAAATTGGGAAGCTCCGCCCAACCTGGACCGTCATCTTTTGTTTCGCTTCATGTATTATCATTATTCATTAAGGAAGCGGGGGACATTGCCATGTGTGTTATTGCCAAGGGAATAAAGAATGAGCTCCTTTCATGTGATGGGGGAAAGACCGAATTGGCACTATTCCATAGGCTGCTGGTGAATCAATCCTGCCGTCAGTTTGGTTTCAACATTGGACATTCGTTTAAATTCGAATCATTTTAGGTCAACTTCATTCTGTTATTTCCCATTTTCACTAATCAGGGTATGTTGGCCTAAGGTAGCCCCGACCGCATTAACAAATGTTTTTAAATGTTGATACAGTGATACAACTAAATTAAAGGAGAATTGTCCCTATGTAGATAGTTGGCTTACTGTGGATGCAGAAAAATCAAATAAGCACATTAGTGAATATTTGGTGAAAATCGGATAAATGATAAGAAAGTTAGGTGTATTTGAATATTGAGATCTCTAATGACATAAGAAATCTCCCATTGGCAACGCGGTCACCATTGTGATATCACAATGGGAGAACTCCCCATATGGTGTGCACAAAAACTATTCAAAATGTCTCTTTATTTTCATTCTAATGATAGAACAGCTTTTCTTTTTATGACATATTATGACTTTCATATATTTACAAGTCATCCCATGAAAAGATTTTTTATTCTCCCTTTAGAATAAAGAAAAAAGATGATTTTAGTACAATGTGTACAATAGATATGGGAAAGATCTCCCTGCATTACATCACACATCATGGTCGCGTTGCCAATTGCAGGATCTCCATATCATAAGTGATCTCAAAATCTAAAAATTCATATCTCTCTTATTCATTGCCTGATTTTTCTGAAACTTTCCCTGTATGTTTTGGGGGTTTGTCTTCATTCACTGAAGCTAAGTTTCTCTGAGGGGTAATTCCCCTTTAAGCTTGGGATTAACAAGCAAAGTTTCCTCCTCAAAGTAAATCAGTAATTAAATTATTTGTTTTCTACATTGTATATTTACTTATAAAACTATAATAATTGAAACATGTAACTGGATAGTTTTTATAATGATATTGTTATGTAAACAAAAAAAAACAAAAAAAACAAAAACAAAAAAACAAAACAAAAAACAAACGCACTTCACGTCTACATTTTGCACACTGAACCGGCGTATCCTTAACATAATGACACGAATCACGAATCGTTTGCGCCACGTATTAAACGTATTAGAGACGTCTCCGAAACTTAAGAACTTTAGGAAACTTAAGAGACTGAGCTATGACAAAGCCATGCTGACAAATCTGTCTCAAATTTGTTTCAAAGTAGTTTATGCGAAGTGATCGATATCCCCAAGGGTGGGATCTCACTTCGCGGAAACAAAATTGAGACAGATTTGCCGGCATGGCATTTTACTAGCTTTTTCCGCGACGAAATATTTTGTGCAACGTAGAAAAGGTTACGTGACACAAAAGACGGATTAGCCAGCATGTCATTGTACTAGATCTGTCTCCTGTGGCCCAAAAAAATCCGTCGCGGAGACAGCAGAGGAGACAGATGTAGAGCAATGCCATGCGGGCAAATCTGTCTCAATTTTGTTTCCGCGAAGTGAGATAGCACCCTAAGGAGGTACAAGCCCTAGAGATCATGCAAGCGGGAATCGTTTGATCTAGCTTAAAAGCTGCGAGGAGAAAATATGTCGGGCATGTGCATAACTAGATCTCTTTTGCAGATTGGTAGACAAAAGATCCCTATACCTAGCTGCACTCGTAGGGCCACTTTCAAAAGGAGATATTCTTTTGTAAAAGAAATTTCTTTTCGCTACCACTTGTCTGAAAGTTGTGAGCAATACACAATGCGTATCCTTTGCGAGGCAAGCGAAAAGAAATGTCACAATATTTTCCGACATATAAATCAAAATTCTGGACTGGGCAGTTGTGGGCACTAATCTGACATATAGCTTCATAATTTCCAATATTCCAACTAGCACGTATTCAATTTTCGTCTGCCGGAAATAATCGGAAGATTGTTAAAAAGGGGATTTTAAGATGATCATTTTTTAAACCCTTTTCACAAATTTAAGGTGCTGTCATTGAATTTACCCCAATGTTTAGACATTATATATCGTCGATATATTCATATTTTATCATTTGCTCAATTTTGGCGCTGTTCAGTCAAATGAAAAGTGAAATATAAGCAATATACATGATAGCAATACACAATTCGCTACTCTGTTATCGCCATGAATCTGTCGGCTTTGAGGATCAGACATCAAAGGCAGCATTGAACCTGTATATTCTTTTGTGCGTCTTTAGAAAGTGACAGCTGTTTCAATAAATTAGTTGCCAGTTGGAACTGCATCTTTCGTATCTCCTTGAGATACCACCCTAAATAAAAACAAAAATATCATCATTGGCTACCCCTTTTTCTAGAAGTTAACAAAAAACGAAAGGTCGATGGCTGTCACTAAATCAAAATAAGGCTACCTATAGCGATGAAAGTTCCAAGGTAGGCCCTACGTCATTTATAAATACAATTCTCTCAAAAGCTATACGGAGGAACATTCCAAGGTACGTTCATTTTTCGTTGCCCCATTCATACAAAGAATGTTCTCTCAGAAGTTAAAAAGATAAACATTCCAAGATACGTTCGTCTTATGAATGCTTTTTCGTTGCTCTATTCATACAAAGAATGTTCTTTCAGAAGTTAAAAAGATGAACATCAAGTACGTTGTTATGAATGCTTTTCCGTTGCTCTATTCTACAAAGAATAGTCTTTCAGAAGTTACATAAAGATGAACATTCAAGGCACGTGTCATTTATGAATGCTTTTTCGTTGCTCTATCCATACCAAAGAATGTTCTTTCAGAAGTTAAAAACGATGAACATCCAAGGCACGTTCATTTTTTCGTTGCTCTAGTTCATACAAAGAATTTTTTTATAAGTTATCACGTTGGGAATTCCAAGGTCAGGGACCTACGTTATGCAGCAAAGCATTTTCGTCGCTCTTTATATTCTTTTCAAATTGTTGTTCAGAAACAGAGAGTCGTTCGAAGCATGTATAAAAACACCCAATTCTGTTGAAGAGCTTCAAGAGACTTTACCCATTAATCTCAATTATCACATTATCCACGAGTCTGTCGAACTTACTCCATTTCTTTAATTCATCTTCATGCTCATGCTTTTTTTTTCTTACTTCACTCCTCTTTTCTCTGTCCACTACGTTCTACCTTCTTATTGTATGCCACATTGTTGGTATGTTATATTTTTAAATGATGATCACTCGATATTTTAGATGTTTTATGTTGTTTTAAAAACTTGTATTTTGAAACTGTAATCAGTCCTTGGACTGCCTTTCAGTATTTTTAATATAAACAAATGAATTGAAATTGATTGAAAAAAAGAGAATCGAAAAAAGAAGCTTTAAAGGAAGATTTTTTTTTTCTTTTGTTGTTGTTGTGTTTGTTTTGTTTGCTTAATTAATCTTATTTCTTTCTAAACAAATAATGAATCACATCTTTAGTGCAATTTTTCCTCTCCATATTAGTATATGGTAAACATTAAAACGCCAATCAATATGTTTTTGAGTCGAAATTATGTACGAATTAATTTGGAAACAATGCTTTTTATTCATCAGGACATCACAAATGCATGATTGGTGAACTCATTTATATGGCTCTATTTAAATCTTCAATTCAAACGAATAACAGATTCTAAATAATGCTAACACGGGGACAGTAGATTACGAGTCAAGAATGTAGTAGTTCTTATGGCCATGGCACATTCCTTTAGTGTGCGAAAGTTTGGTTAGGATGGTATCTCACTTCGGGAGACGTCTCCGGGACAGAAAGAAAATTTCGCCTCCGCGGCAGTAAACAGTTTAGAGCATCTCAATTTCGCGAGACGTCTCCGAGAGTCTCCGCGACACATTTATTTTTTAAAATCCGTTCCAATAATAGAACGTCTCCGAGACGCCTCCGAGATATTGGAGACGTCTCTAATACTTTTTATCGTCAAGGAGACGAAATTTCATTTTGTCGCGGAGACGTCTCCGCGATCGTTTGCGCCACATGAGACTCTCTGAAACTTAGAAACTTTGGAAACTGAAGTTTATGGCAAAGCCATGCTGAAAATCCTTCTCAATATTGTTTCAAGTAGTTTCGGAAGTGAGATACCACCTTAATGCTGATTAAAGTATCTAATTTTCTATGGGAAAAAGGTAGATATTTGGGATGTATATAGAATAGTACAGAACATTTTGAAACGATACGTTATGACTCTGTATGTACGTAACACTAAGGTGGTATCGAATAGACCCGGAGACTACTAGACGTATCCGATATTGTTTCCATCCGGAGACGTCTAAGAGATTATAATACTTTGCAGAGGAAACTTAAGAAACATTAGTTGATAATTCCCCCCCATTTTAATTTGTTGTATATTGTGATCACAATAAAAAGAATGTTTACTTGGTCGGGGCTACCTATGCCAACATATCAGCAAAAGAAGGAAGGAACAGAATGATTTGAAAATACATGTTCGAATTTAAACACAATTTTCAATGTTAAAAAACCTGAGCAGAATAAATGCTAGTCAATTCGGTTTCTCCCCCCCCCCCATCACAGAAAGAGGCTCATTTTTTATTCATTGACAATAAAACACATCGCATGTCCGCTCCTTAATGAATAATATGAAGTAATCATGAACGAAAAAAGATGAGGTCCAGTTGGGCGGGCTTCCAATTTTGAGCATGTGATTGGACAATGGATAGGTTTTTCGTTCGATGATTCGGTGGACCGTTCAAAACGCAGGAACACTGTTGTGTCAAATGCGTCTATGCTTATAACAGCTGACCTAAAACTTTGCTGATATGAAAAGAAATAACCTACCGCCCAGCCTTTATGATTAGTCAAATCAAATTATGCTTCTTTTATGTTTTAGCAAAGGGGGAAATACGTGTATACATTCCTATAAAAGCGCTCGCTTATTAGCTTATAACCGACTTACGTTCTCAGCTGAGAACCTATACGTTCTACGTTTCGGGAGAACGTACATTTCCCCAAAATAGCGTTGTAGATTTTGACAACGGGGAGCTATCTCTTGTAACTAGGGGAAACCCTCGTTTGTGCACACGAAAACTTTTAATTTAAACGCTTGCCAGCCGTTTCTACCAAATACGAGTTTTACACACTCTTTTCCCTGTACTAACAGTATGCAGGCGTTTGGGGTTTGAGCTATTTTGAAAATAAAGCCTTTCATAATGCTAAAGTTCTAGATTAGCTCCTCCGTAGTCCAGCGAAAGCACCCTATTGTATTATCGGATACCAGCTATTGTTAGCCTATTGTTAAGGGCGTGGAAGCCCTTAAAAGGCCTGTCCCACAGAAGGCGATCGTTGTGGCGACAGCCTATGTATGTTAGAACCTGCCAGAATCGTGTCAGAATCGTAGGTGACCGAAGATCACATGCGTATCTACGACTCCGTCTACGATAGGCTACGACAACGACTTGCTTCCACGCAAACAATAGGCTAACAATAGGTGGTATCCGATAATACAATAGTCTCGACCTCCGCGCATCTTACGGCTCGACTTCTCTTGTCGCAGCTTAAAATCAGCCAAAATATAAACTTGCGCACTGTGGCGATCCTTGCGACTGACACAGACGATCGAGTGTTTTCTACCTGATGGCGGCCTGTCGCCTTTAGGTTCGTGCTAGTCCTCTCAGTCGCGCATCATAATTTGGGTCGTGAATGAATTTTGAAAATTTCAAAAATCAGCGGCGACTGTACAGTATCTGAATGGGAGGCCGATCCTGATTTTGGTGAATGTTGGTGGCGACAAAGGCCGTAGCGGCTTAAATTTCACTGGCTGTTAGTTCAGTGATGCGTGCAACGTACGCATGGAGCGCGACAACCTACAACTGGCCGCCGTTCCGCTGTGCTAAACAAGTTCTATCTGGCGACAACCTACGTTAGCACCTTGTCGCGACAAGAGAAGACAAGCTACGGTCATTGACGTCAACCAAACTGACGCTAGCTATTGTTTAACTTGTTGAGAAACTAGCGGCGAACAAAATTTTACTACGTATTTGTTGGCGACAGACGCGATAATTCACGATTTTATAGGCGATTGGACCTGCGCATGATGGGAGGGTACTAAAAGGTAGTTCGTAGGTTGTCGCCACAACGATCGCTTCTGTGGGACAGGCCCTTTATTGTTAAGGGCGTGGAAGCCCTTTAAGGGCCTGTCCCACAGAAGGCGATCGTTGGTGGCGACAACCTAGACGAACTACTTTTAGTACCCACCGCACCATGCGCAGTCCAATCGCCTATAAGATCTGGTTTCTCAACAAGTGTAAAACAATAGCCGGCGTCAGTTGGGTTGACGTCAATGACCGTAGGCTGTCTTCTCCTGTCACGACAAGTGCTATCGTGTAGATTGTCGCCAGATAGAAAATGTTTAGCAGAGCGGAACGGTGGCCAGTTGTAGGTTGCCTCATCCCAGCGACGTTGCACGCAGTCCGCTGATCGAAACAGTGCAATGAAATTTAAGCCGCTACGGCCTTTGTCGCCACCTACATTCACCAAAATCAGGATCGGCCTCACATTCAAATACTGTACAGTCGCCGCTGATTTTTGAAATTTTCAAAAATCACTCACGATCCAAATTATAATGCGCGACTGAGAGGACTATCACGAACATAAAGGCGACAGGCCGCCATCGGGTAGAAAACACTCGATCGCCTGTGTCAGTCGCAAGGATCGCCACAGTGCTCAAGTTCATATTTTGGTTGATTTTAAGCTGCGACGAGAGAAGTCGAGTTCCGAGATGCGCGAAGGTCGAGGCTAGTGTATTATCGGATACAAGCTATTGTTAGTCCATTGTTTGCGTGGAAGCAAGTCGTTGTCGTAGCCTATCGTAGACAGAGTCTTAGATACGTATATGATCTCCGGTTACCTACGATTCTGACACGATTCTGGCAGGTTCTATCATGCATAAGTTGTCGCAACAACGATCGCCTCCTGTGGGACAGGCCCTTTAGTGTGTCGAACAATATTCTCGTTCCTTTTCTTTTCGAGTGCATTGGTTGTAATTTCCAGACGAATCCCAAGGGGTATTATTCATAATGCGAGCTGCTCGATTTTGAATCTTTCGGAGATTATTTTAAAGGCACACGCCACAATTTTTCCACACTACATCGCAATATGAAAGATGGGATAATACCAAAGCATTGTAAAATAGAAGCATTGTATCTCTATCAACTATATTACGTATCGTTTGTAACATATTTTTCGTAAGCCGTTACTAAATTTCTTTTGAATAGATACAATCTGGATTGCAATTTGTCCAAGATACGGTTTCATCAACAATTATTACTCGTCTACTATTGTCGTCTAATGCTAATCGGTCCAATGCCATTTGGTCCAAAAGCCATTTGGTTCAATAGCCATTTGGTCCAATAGCCATTTAGTCCAATGCCCATTTGGTCTAATGTGCATAATCTATGCAGGAAATAACAGGTGCGCATGCCCTACCCTCGGCTCTTGCCTCTCATACACCACACCCCCATATTATTCGCCCCTTGTGTGAACACTATGGACTTTCCTTATATCAGATATTAATGTACAATGATTTTCTCCTCAGATCTCAAAATTGAAAATTTAATTCTATTCGTTTTTATGAAATTATTTCTCGCTTGCCATTCATGTGTTGGCTCAGTGGATAGAGCGTCCGCCTCATAATCGGGAGGCCATGGGTTCGAGCCCCGGCCGCGTCCTACCAAAAGACGTTAAAAGATGGTAGTTGCTGCTTCCCTGTTTGGCGTTCAACAAGAGGGGGATATATAATAGAGCAACGTCCTTCTGGCGCTGCTCAGTGGCTGCCGGGCCCACGAGAAAAGGGGCAAAATAAATATCCTTTCCGGACAATAAAATTTGGAGCATTAAAACAAAAACAAACAAAACAAAACAACAGCAAAAAAAACAAACAAACAAACAAACAAACAAACAAGCAAACAAAAACAATTCCATAGATTACACATTAAAAAAAATATATATAAATAATTCGATGTCCCAATTAACTGACGCCTTGTGCAAGAGATTTAGAGATTTAGAGAGAGAGAGAGAGAGAGAGAGCGCGCGCGAGCGTGAGAGAGAGAGAGAGAGAGAGATAGAGTGAGGGAGATAGAGAGAGAGCGAGCGGGAGAGAGAGAGAGAGAGAGAGAGAGAGAGCAATAAACATTTACTTTAGAAAAAAAAAGCCAGCTCTTCGAAAATATTAAAGGAATATCAATATATTCAATATCAAAGTAATGAAATACACTTTTTTTCTTTTCTTGTCACGTTGGCACGGCGCGATGCGATAAGGGGGCGGGGATGTAAGCGTTAAATTTGTATCGGCCATAGGGATAAGGTTCATAGTAATCGGGTCTGTCCTCCGTTTCTCTGTATTTCCCCCTTTTATCAATTTATTTATTTATTTTTATTTTTATTACCAGGGGCCCGGGGGGGGGGGGGGGGGGCAAGCGCCTCTTGGATCCGCGCCTGCCCCCACAGTAATGGTTATTGGACCAAATGGGCATTGGACCAAATGGCAATTGGACCAACTGGCTATTGGACCAAATGGCTATTGGACCAACTGGCAATTGGACCAAATGGCTATTGGACCAAAGGGCTATTGGACCAAATGGCATAGGACCGATTGGCATTAGACGACATGTCTATTGGACGAAATGGCATTGGACGTAGTGGCAATTAAGGTACCATATTTACTAATTAGTATCCCTAACTAGAGGTTCATCTGTGAAAAAATTTTAAAGAAGCTAATTTCAACTGATTTGGGTAGATATGGGTATAGAGAACTACCCAAAAAAAAGAAGGGAAGATTGGGGCTGGGGAAATTTTTTTATTGGAGGTCAAAGGTCATTGATATCTCCCTTAATAGCTATGAATCGTATCTCAGCAAGAGAATATGGTATATAGATGAAATTGGTGTCAAAATGCTCAGAATTAAAAAAGAAAGAAAACTTAAAATGAAAGTCAACTCTTTGGACCGACCCTTGACCTTGAAAAATGAGGTCAAAGGTCAAATATTGTCATTTTGTCACATAAAATGGTATATTGATTGTATTTTAGCACCAGAATATGGTATATAGACGACATTAGTCTCAAAATATGCAGAATTAAAAGAGGAAAAAATCTTAAAATAAAATCCAACTCTTTGGATCAAATCTTGACCTAAAAAAATGAGGTCAAAGGTCAGAAAAGGTTATTTCATTTATTAAAATAAATGGCATATGAATCATATTTCGGTGTCAGAATATGGTGTAAAGATGGTATTAGTATAAAAATGTGCAGAATTAAGAGATGAGGAATAGTTTAAAATAAAAGTAAACTCTTTCAATCATATCTTGACCTCCAAAAGTGAGGTCAAAGGTCATAAAAGGTCATTTTATCATACATAATGAATGGCATATGAATCGTATTTCAGCACCAGAATATAGTATATAGATGGTATTAGTATCAAAATGTGCAGAATTGAAAAAGGAAGATTATTAAAAATGAAAGTCAACTCTTTGAAACAAATCTTGACCTCTAAAAATGAGGTCAAAGGTCAAAGATAGTCATTTTATCACATGAAACTGTACATGGTATACTTATCATATAGAATTGCGATATAGACCTAATATAAAAATTAAGGGGGGAAAGGGAATAAAAAGTAAAGGGCTAAGTGCAACATATTGAGGCAGGTATAGTGGAAGATAACGAGATGGAATTGTCTAATCTAATGAGTTTAAAGGTCATTGACACGGACTAAAACGATATGAAGTATATCTCATCAATAACAAAATGGTTTACCGACTATCTTCTTGTCAAAATGCGGCGTAGAATTATGCTAAATTTGCTGTCAATGTAGCCTACAAAAGGAATTAAGGTATATGTATAGAATAAATATTCAAATTTGAGCTGATCCCTGTCTCAACATCTCTCTTCACAATAGACCACATAAAGAGGAAACTTTTAAAAACATAAATTTGGCAAGAGGCTAAAGAGGAAGTAGTATAATTATTCATTTCTTTGGTGTTGATGATAGTTTTATCAGTTTCAAGTTGTTATCTGCATCATATTGAACTTGTATTTGGTTGTCAAGTCTTGGCATTAAAGGCATTGTCAAATTTGGCTTGATTCATTTTATAATTTTGTGCATTGTGAAACCATGAATTCATCAAATGGGCCATTCAACATTACCTAAGTTAAAGTTCAGACAAAAATATTGACATAACATGTGTTTTTCTTAATGGATGGCATGTGAAGTTTATTTCTTATATATATCCTAGCATTATTATAATTTCTAATTTTATAAACAATAATAAGCTCTCTTGGTCAGAATTAATAAGAAATCAATCAACGTTGATGCGTTATGTACATGTACATGTAAGTTATGTCACAAAATGGGGTCATCTACCTCTTATTTAGAAATTAGAAATACTTTGAAGTGCTTAGTCTTCATGATAAATTTTATAACAGATCAAGAGAATAGATATAAAACTGTATTTTCAGTTGGAATTATGATAATCCTATCACCATATTATGAGATCATCCTCATGTCATGCAAGTTACAGTTGATCGTTATGTTAGTTACATTGTCTGAAAGTCAATAACTTTTCAGCTCCCGCCCGCCCCCTTAATTGATTGGACTTTGGAATATGGGGAATTAATTCATCTTCACCTCTTGGCAAACTTTCAAAGAAAAATATTAAAAGAACCTTTTGCATTTTAGTGAATTGTGTAATAACCAGCCCACATGCCTTTTAATAATGGTTTGAGATTTCAAGGAAATACATAAAGATTGAATGATTTTTTAAAACTGAATTTGAAATACCTTAGTGACTTTTGAAGTCCATGCTTTAATTAATCAAAAAACTAACCTTAGAGGCGATTTTATTTTAGTAGGTAAACCATTTTGTTATTGATGAGATATAATTCATATCGTTTTAGTCAGTGGTCAATGACCTTTAAACCCATTAGACAATTCCCTCTCCTTATCTTCCACTATACCTGCCTCAGTATGTTGCACTGAGCCCTTTACTTTTTATTCCCTTTTCCCACCTTAATTTTATAATAGGTCTATATCGAATTCTATATGATAAGTATACCATGTACAGTTTCATGTGATAAAATGACTATCTTTGACCTTTGACCTCATTTTTAGAGGTCAAATTTGTTTCAAAGTGTTGACTTTCATTTTAAATAGTCTTCCTTTTTCAATTCTGCACATTTTGATACTAATACCATCTATATACTATATTCTGATGCTGAAATACGATTCATATGCCATTCATTATGTATGATAAAATGACCTTTTATGACCTTTGATCTCACTTTTGGAGGTCAAGATATGATTGAAAGAGTTTACTTTTATTTTAAGTATTCTTCATCTCTTAATTCTGCACATTTTGATACTAATACCATCTTTACACCATATTCTGACACCGAAATATGATTCATATGCCATTTATTTTAATAAATGAAATAACCTTTTCTGACCTTTGACCTCATTTCTTGAGGTCAAGATTTGATTCAAAGAGTTGTATTTTATTTTAAGATTTTTTCCTCTTTTAATTCTGCATATTTTGAGACTAATGTCGTCTATATACCGTATTCTGGTGCTGAAATACAATTGATTTTATATGACAACATTTGACCTTTGACCTCATTTTTCAAGGTCAAGGGTCGGTCCAAAGAGTTGACTTTTATTTCAAGTTTTCTTTCTTTTTTAATTCTGAGCATTTTGACACCAATTTCATCTATATACCATATTCTCTTGCTGAGATACGATTCATAGCTATTAAGGGAGATGTCAATGACCTTTGACCTCCAATAAAAAAATTTCCCCAGCCCCAATCTTCCCTTCTTTTTTTTTTGGTAGTTGTCCATACCCATATCTACCCAAATCAGTTGAAATTAGCTTCTTTAAAAAATTTTCACAGATTGGCTCAATATATGGCTAATTTAGGGTTACTAAATGATTATATGCTACGGTTGTATGTCAATCACGCGCTTATGTGCCAGAAAATAATTTACATTTAAATAAAGAAGGGGAAAGAAGAATATAAATCAAAGTGGGGATTAGTATTTACAAATTTAAAGACATAATCATGCACACTCTCACACACATACACACACACACTTTCCCTGACACACATTCCCTTTCTCTCACATATACACACACGCACACACCCGATCATATCCCCTTACACAATTTTCACACACACACGCGCCCACACACACATTCCCGACGCACATACGTCTCTCTCTCTCTTACAGACGCACGCACGCTCTCACTCACACACACACACACACACACACACACACACATACACACACACACACCCACACCTATCCACACACCCACACACATTCATGCATATTTATAGTATGGCATTAATTCCATAGCTGCAAAAGCAGATAGCGTTTTGGGTTCGAAAGGTATAAGCTAAAGTGAAAGGGATATTCCATTTGATGATTTTTAAACAATATGTAGATTTATGAGGTTGGAAGTTTCTAATATCATGTACATTTCCTGATGATGTCTAATAAACATCAGTTCAAGTCAATTCAATTCAAACCTCTAAGACTTGAATGATACAAAGATTTGAAGTGTACATAGTAATGAGATTGAATAAGTACGCTTTAATTGGAAAATTCCCTGGTGAATTGAAATAACAAACTAAGTGCAAATTCTTGCTTGACCGCTCTTAGAAATTGAAAGTATAAATTAAAGTGAATGTTACGTTTCTTGAATTGAAGAGAGGGTTGACCTTATTACATTCATTTAAGATTGAAGGAATATTCCCTTTAAGATTAGATTACTTGTTCTTGAAACTGCTTGAATTATGCATGAAAGCGGCCAAGTAAATCTATTGTTGGAGTATTTTACAAAAGACCAATACCATGAATACAAGTCATATTATTCAATTTTACTAAACTTGTTAGCTCAGGAAGAAATGAACAATGCATGAGTCTTGATACTGAAAAGAAGAGGGACAAAAGCAACCATACTCACGCATAAAACTCGCTTCAAACTTTATAACCGATTGACTGACTGTCGACCTTCCTTTAAACTCCACTCGCCCACCATTTGATCCTACATAGATCGGGCTTGGTGTTCGCCGAAGGTCATGAGTGTCGAATAAGATGGTTGACGAAGTACCGAGAACCCGCAAAGAATCTTCGTCGTAGAGGTTTAGCTCAAAGAATCTGATGATTATTTCCGTGTTGGCAGGACTTGATAATGTCCAGTAACAACGTGCTGCACCGCCAGGGTTTGAGTTTGTCCCAGTGATGTTCATTGTTGGCACATTATCGTCAATAGCCACGGCACCCCCGCATGGGTCCGAGGCATTGACAAAGAAAGGCCCTGCAAAGGAAAGTGATCAATTAACATTTACATTACATTGAATAACGTAACGACTGTCGTTTTCCCAGTTCATAATACTTGATTGAGTGAACTGTAAAGTTTCTTGGGAAACGATCAAATCATTTTCATTGTCACATTAAAATAAACGCTTTTTATTTAATCTCCTGTCTTCTCTTATCCTTTTTGTTGTTTTTTTTTGTTTTTCTTCTTCTCCCCCATCCCCTTTTTCTCAGTGCCTCATAAATTATTTATCAAATAGAAAATAATTTGTCAGTGTCAATGTCCATTATTTGCACTCAAAACTGGTCACCTGTTGGCTCTTGAAACTCTTGAAACTCGAATTAAAGAACTTGTTTCTGTAAAGTGAATTTCAATGATTCAGAACTAAAACAAGTTGCAGATAGCCCTAATTTTATAAAACTTTATATTGACAGTGATTTATCTCGGCAGTCCAATATTATTTTATGAGCAAGGACTCAAAAAACTTACTCACACACCTAGGAAGATATATTTTTACTTTAATTACTCCATGACTCCATAACTATGAAATTCTTACATTGGGTATTGGCTCTGGAAATTAAACTAACGTTTCCACTTTAAAAATCGTGCTATGAGAAATTTTAATAATGTGGAATATCTGTTTCATATTTAAAAGCTATTTCAATTTACTTAAATATCATGAAGGATCTTTAAACTATAGTTTAAGATTCTATTTGGAAATGAATGTATCTTGAACATTGAGACAGAAATGGTAACTAAAAGAAATTTTAAAAAAATTCAAGTACTGACCTGCAATTGTCAAAAGAAGCAGGACCACGCCGACACCCTTTCTACCTTCAAGAAGACTCGCCATGGTGGAATGATTTGTCCGCAAAACTTGTGTGATAATTATGATTTCATGTTCATAAATATAACGCGATGGTGATGAGCTGTACGATATGCGCCAGGAGCTTCTAATTGGTGATAAACTAGCCAGTGAAGGAATACTTATTCAGGCACTAATCCAGAGGGGACGTGGGTGGGTCCGGTGTCCCCCCCCCTCCACCACGATGCAGAATTTCGGAAAATGTGCCTAAAAGTTGTTTTGTTGCCCCCCCCCCTCTCCTCTCTTCCGGATGATTTTTTTTTTCCTTTTTTTTTTAAAATTATTTATGACCGACCCGATTGAGGACTTACTTCTACCCCAACCTCCCCCCCCTCCCCCCGCTTATCTCCTAACCGGCGGGACAGAACAAAAAAAAATGAATTGTACACACACACACACACACACACACACACACACACACAACAAACAATCCAATTCCCATTCAATATTCTTGAAGCGTTGTGGAAATTGATATAGGATGCGTCATGTACGACAAGAACTTAAGCATATTAAAAAAAAAAAAAAAAATCAAATCTACCTCTGTGCACACGGTGGCATATCGCCTATGGAGACTTTTTAGAGACGAGAAAATCTCATATAGACATTTTTTTTATTTTTTCAGTGACTCATAAAACGATGGGATACGTCTCCAAGACGTCTCTGCGACTCCTGAAAATTATTCGCAAACCCGAGTCATGCCAAGTAAGATCTAACAATAACATGGAGGGCATGTTGATTTTATTTTTTACCGAGGGGTGAAAAAACATTTTCCCTGGGTAATTTTCTTATTAAGCAATCAATATCATCTATATATGAAAGTTTTAATCAGTTTATTAGACGTTCATGATTGAGAATGTTACAAACCCGCTCAAGATATCCTTATCGAATATTGAATTATTTTATCTAGGTTTCAGTTTCGGTTTAAATTTAGTTTGTATCATATTTCACACAACAAAATACACTGTTGCTCATAAAGGTTGGATATTTATTTATGTGATCAAGAAACATATTTTTGCTCCAGCTTTAATTTCTTGGATCTGTTTGTCCCCACTTTCACCTTTCGAAGCCCTGGCTATATCTTGGACGTTCCCCCGGCTGACCAAAGGCCCCCTCAGTCTTACCCCCACGAAACGCGACTGAGGTATAGGATTGTTTTTGTTCTTAAAGTTAAATCTGCGTGTGGTCACAGACTTCGATTTCTTGTCTAGGGGAAGGATGAAAGTTTATTTCGATTGTTGCTTATTGATTTTATTCATTTTTACAAAGATGAAATTTCTGGCCTTCCAAAAAATGTATTGCAAAACCAAAGCCAAACAGAAATCATAATAAAAAAAAGACTATAGGCAACATTAATAACCTTGTCATTGAGGCTGAAACAGAATTAGGTGGGAAATGATAATTAAGTATTCATCGTTGTTTTCTATTTCCTTTTTTCAACCATAAAGGTAGGTTAGAATATTTCATTTTTTCACCGATCTCACTTTTTACTTCAACCCCTCCCCTGACAAGGGACCAAAGCCTTTGACCCTAAACTTTGATTTAATGTCAAGAAAAATAACACCCTATACTTCAGACGCGTTTCGCAGGGATAGGATGGAGGGGGCCTTGGTCAGCTGGTAAAACGGATAAGGGGCCCCAAAATGAGAAAAAAAATGGCAAAAATGGGCATTGTGGGGGTTGACAAACTTTTTTTTTTAATTCCCAGGGAACGGTTGGGGAACGTCTAAGATATAGCCAGGGCCCCAAAAAGTGAAAGTGACGACAAACAATTGTTTTGAAATTAAAGCCGGAGCGAAAAGATGTTACTGAAGCACACAAAAAAATATCCAACCTCTATGAGCAACAGTGTATAATTCACAACATTAACAAAAAACTACTGGCATAAATAATGTTGTTCATCGGAAAAAATAAAGAATTAAACATTATGGCTCATATTCACAAATGGGGCCTAACGTTAAGCCTGCTTTAATTCTGTGGTTTAAGTATGGCTAGCAAAATGGGACACAATCTAGAAAAGTGGATGTTCGATTTATCAGAATTTTTGGTAGCAAACTATTAAAACTGCCTGGGAATGATACAAGTACAAAAGTTTTCCTTACCAGTAAAACACAATTCTATAATTGAGTATATGAATATAAAAAAGGCCTAAGTCCATGGGAGGCCATTTCGAGATAATCGAAAAAAACTGAATAGTTTTTTAATTTGGGCAATTAAAGTATATTTGGACAAAAGACATCAGAGAACATCATAAAACAAATTTAAGTGTAAATTTTTTATGAACATAAATTTTCAAGTTACTTGTGGGCGGGGCCTTTTGTCTGGTGGACTTGGGTCGTTTTTAGAATCATATGGACTTAGGTCGTTCTTACATTCATATACATGGTAGACTTCTGTAGTACTGAATGTACAAGAATGATACACAAGAGATTTCTTTTATATATCAGACAAAAAGGGCCCCTTATCTTTTTGTATTTTAGTTTTTTTTTATAGCTGATGTGTTTTGGGATGAGTGAGCGGGTGTGGGTGTGGGTGTGTGGGTTTTAAATATGAGGACATGTGTAGGTGTTCAAATACTGAAAAAAATTGCAAAATTATGTATTATTCACGTTTTACAGTTCACTGTTCTTCCATCCATGAAACCAAGAAGTCTTAAGCACACAAACAACAGTTCAAGAATGGGGGGGGGGGGTGGGTATGGTCCCTCCCTTTTATTTATTTTTTTTTTATTAAATAGAAAAACAAGAAATATAGAGGGCGTCCCGACTTAAGCTAAGGTTGGGGGTGTAAATGCAGTGAGAACTTTTCCTTAGCAAGGACCTTTATTTCATGTTTGCAAGAGATCTTGGGGTAAAATGCTTTTGTAAATGGGCAGAATTTTTTATTTTATTGATTATCAGTGAATTTTGGGGTAAAATTCTAAAAACATGATTCAAATATGGCTAGCGAATAGGACACATTTCTGCCATGTGCATATTCCATAAAAGTTTACAAATGTGAGTACATGAATATAAAAAAAGGCCTAAGTCAATTTTTGGCGAAATTGAGTTATATATGGGAAATTGTTCCTTATACATTACCCATCATGTGCATAAAGATAATCTGAATCATCTCAGAATGCCTTAAATAAAGGATGAACATTTTTGGTATGAATGTAGAAAAGCCTAAGTCCAGGACTTAGGCTTTTCTTACATTCATATCTAGCGCCCTCTCTCATTACTTCTTGTTTAACCTTGAGTACCTCGAAAGGTGCTCATGAGTTACATGCGAAAAAAGTAAGAAGTTGAAGTTACTTGCAGATGTTTTGTGCTTCTCTGTGTGTGTGTGGTGTGTGTGTGTGTGTGTGTGTGTGTGTGTGTCAGAGGTGTGTGAGGGTGTTTGGGTGGGTGCTGTGTACAATATATATTAAAAAAAAGAGCTCTCAAAAAAAAAAGTAATTCCTAGCTGATGTGAGTGTGAGGGGATGTGGGCATGCAGGGTGATTCAGGATTGATGTTTCTTACAAAATTCGCTCACAACACAATTACAGTTTTTTTTGTTT
>CALNVZ010000311.1:0-11835 GCA_940671915.1 Paracentrotus lividus | reverse complement strand
TTATTTCCCGGTCTCCCCCTACCAATCAGGGGCTGCGATTTCAATGTGATGACGGTCCAGGCGGAATCTAGGGGAGAACGGAGACCCCGGAATGGGAATTATTATAGACTCGAACGGAATAAGCTTCCCTAAATATTTGGTATACCCAAAAATTCGTTAATAGAATGATCTTATTTCACATAATTATTATGCGAAAGGTTGGATCAAATAAAACATATTCCACAAAATACGACACTTGAAGACATTGTTAAATCATTGGATTGTTATTTGTTTGTGAGCGCCGAAGCGCGAGCTAAAAATTTTGCTCTATAGATAAACATACTCAATTGCTATTCATTAGCTGATTAATCCACAAATAGAAAATACAATTCCGAAGGAAAAAGCGACGCTGAAAATCATTAATCAACGCTTTCTACCAATACATATACATATGATTGGTAATCCCTTTCTGAATATGGTCACTTTTCTATAACGTACGACCTGAAAACAAAGAATTTAAGAAACATTAAAAGTTTATTTCCATCACATTTGACAAGTGGGCAAATACAAAATTTATTCCAAATTTTTAGAAAATAAAAAACAAAAATAAAGCTGTGGAGAGCATTAAATTATTACAACTGGATCGGAATAAATAAAGCACCCCAAAGAGACAATATAATATGGCTTAATATCCAAAATTCACAATAGAATGACCTACCGTTCACACATAAGGCAAGTAAAAAATAAAGGTTGTAACAAATAGAGAATAAATGAATATAGGGACCTGAAGAAAGATTAGTAGGTTAATTATTGGCTGGTGTTTTGTTTGACAAGCTCAAGCGAAGCGCGAGCGAAAATTTGCTTTTATTGGACCTGAACTTGGTTCACTTTTACGCTCACTGTGCCTCTTTCGTCTATTATAATGTTTTTTAATTTTAAAGCTAAACAAAAAAAATATGACATATTACTGTACATATTTTTTGTTAAGCTTTAAAAATCCGAGGGTGGGACCGATCCCCCAGAAAACACAAAAATCGATTGGTGGGGGGGGGGGCTCATCTTTTCACCCCCTTCCATCTGGGACGCCGCCAATACTACCGTTGGCTGTTAGATTGTCACAGGATATTTTTTCTAAGGGATATTTCTTACAGGAATGATTAGACGAAATGAGGATTAATTAGACCAATTGGTAATTGACGAACTTCGATTGAGACAAACATCCAAACAGGAATGAAACCAACGGGGCATTAGTCCAAAGTGGTTTAGGCAGGTTACTGCGGAGTTTCGGTAGTCGTTATGGTATTCCTGTGCACTTTCGTGTGGTACTATGGAAATTAGCTCATTGCATACAATGTTTTTGTATGCAGCAAATCAGTATTTTGAAGTGACCTCATTAACTAGTAATTGCCTGCATATTAATATTTTTTTATTTTAGGGAAATATATTCCGAAACACAAAGTAACATCAAGAGCGATAGTTTTGACCTATTTGCAATGTTATCAAGAGATATAGAAAATAACTAACTGGGGACCCAAAAATATATTTGCTAAAGGTTAGTGGTATATATAACCCAGAGTATGTCATCCTTGGGTGTTCTAGCGGCAGTCCTGTGTAACGGGCTTGTGGTCATCCTCACATAACGCGTGTGGTGTTCGGTCACGTAACGGTATAGTCATGATCTGGTAACTGTGGCGGTTGATGTGTGTGTTACTAGTTGGAATAATTGCTAGTAGGTATTTTTCTATATGGTATCCTGCTATGTATTTTTTTTTTTATTTTGTACTTTTGCTAAAATTACATAGAAAAATTCCTGTGGTATTTGTGCGAAATACCATAGGAAACATATGGGTATTTTGCTGTATGGTATTTTGTGTGCGTATTTGTGCCAAAAACCATTAGGAAATCCTATGCGTATTTTGGCTGTATGGTACTTCGGTATGGTATTTTGTGGGTAGTATGTGCCCAAAAAACCATTAGAATCCTTATGTATTTTGGCTGTAGGGTTACTTTCTGATGGTTATTTTGTTGGTATTTTGTGCCAAAAACCATAGAAATCCATATGGTATTTTGTTGTATGGTACTTTCTGGATGGTATTTTGTGGGATTTGTGCCAAAAAAACCATAGGAAACCATGGTTATGTTAGGCTGTATGGTACTTCTTGTATGGTATTTTGCTGTGGTATTTGTGCCAAAAAACCAAAGGAAATCCTATGGTATTGCTGGTATGGTACTTCGTTGGTATTTGTGTGTATTTGTGCAGAAAACCATAGGAATCCTATGGATTTTGGCGTATGGACTTCAGTATGGTATTTTGTGTGGTATGTGCCCAAAAAAACCATAGGAAATCCTGTGGATTTTGTATCGGTTACCGTGCGTGTACCACACGACATTTTTGTAAGGGTTGTGCAAAAACCATACAGCGATTACCATACACTATGGTATTTGTGCAAATACCACAGCACTGCTGTATGGTATTCTATATACCTTATTCCTGTGTGGTATTTCTTGTGGTCTTCTATGGTATTTTATTGTACCATAGAAATACCATAGGAATACCACAGGACATTCAGGAAATTACCATATGAATACCAAGACATTCAGAAACGCATAGAATACCACAGGACATTTTTGTTAAGGGCTGTACCCTGTCACCGTAAAGAAAAACGATCAATTGTAAATTGAAAAAATAATTCTGATTAGGATTACAGTGAGTCTGTTAGGAAAACAAGCAACATGGCAACAACCAAAGTGGATAAACGTTATCTTTTCTTACAGGGCACTGGAATTCTCATCTCTAAACTATTGCATCAGATGCATACAGCCCACAGAGCAAATTGACGGCTATTATATTAAAAAGATATATCTCTTGTTCTCTTGATCTCTGTTGTCTCAGACTTTACCAATGAATATCCATGTTTTGCTATCCTGCACCAAAAATGAAGTTCAAGTGCTAAAACACTTAGGCCCGTATTCGTGCGTGTTGTAGGATATGTGCTGTCGCACGAAATAGGTAAGGGGTAATGAGAGCAGAATGCAACCGATGATTTTGCAACGCTTCTCTTTGCAAGCGTCGGTGAAGCGTGCGTCTATAGTACGAGTAGATTCAGATGACGTCATTGGCATCATTGGATACAAAAACATTTGTAAAGGAATTCTACTACGGTATAGGTGCGTTAGAATATATTATTATGTTGCGGTTTTATGTCGGAGGAAGCTTAAGTTTAATCTATTTTTCTGTTAACTTAAGAATAGTGTTAAAACTTTAATAAATGAGGTCCATTATAGAACTCGTCCACATCAGCATTGATTAACTGCATGTTAATCATCAAAATACATTTTCCGACACGATTGAAGTGTTTAAGTTTGACCTTGACATATTTTGAAGCAATGACGCAAAACCAACAATAAACTAATGGTGGCAAGTCACTTGTCATTACACTGGAAAAACGGATTATGGAACTAGTTTGATACTAATTTGAGAATGTTTGAAATTGTTTTGGAGGTTTTTTGTCGCAGACGTCTCAGAGACTTCCGGATATTCCACGACAAGCGCGGCGATTTCATGTACGACGGGGAGGCGGAGAGGGGGGGACAGAAACACCCCAAAAGTGAAAAATAATTACACTCAAAATTTGCATACTCGCACATTATGCAGAAAACTAATGAAATGATTGCGGAGCGCGAAGCGCGAGCCGAGAATTATCCTTATAATAACTTTTAGCATGTATTTGACATACATTTTACCTCTTTATAGCTTCACAAGTAATCACTCATAAAAATTGTTATTTTAAAAATCGAGAGGGGACGATCCCCTTAAAAAATCGAGGGAGGGGGGACACGTCCCCCCCGTTCCCGGATCGCCGCGAATGCTCGGCGACAGAAAAAAAATTTATTTATAATCGGAGACGTCCTGGAGTATCCAAGGTCCGGGGACAAAGTGAGATACCACATTTGGTGGTATCTCAAGGTATTTGCCATGAGATGATTTGAGACTGATTTGGGAGGGTTTGATACGGTCTTGACGATTTTTGTCGGGGAAAGATCTAAAAGTGGTCGCACAGACGTCTCAATGAATCTCCGCGATATCTCATGAGTGAGGGAAAATTCGAATCTTACGAATCTGTGTGGGTTTTTTTTCTGTCGTGGAGACGTCTCTGATGATACTAAAAAATTATCGGAGACGTCTCCCGAGTGTTCGAGTTCAGAGACATCTCCGCGACGTCAGATACCACCTATACGTCCATAATTTCTACAGAGGAAAAAACCATTATCATTTCAACTGAAATGTAAACTAATGTTTTCTTTCAAGACTACTGAATTAATTAATGGCACTTGACATAAAATAGGCCCACTCGATATTCTATTTTGCATATATTAGTGTGTTGCTATGTGAGACAAGAAACGTGTTTGTCAGTGAATAGCAACAACAGTTATGCAAATTGGATTCAAATACTAAACGAGTAGTTCATTCAGGCAATTGGTTCCGCCCTGAATCTGAAACCTTTGTGCCGTTGTCATTGTGCATGTCAGCATAACCTGGAAACCGCTAAGCTTCTCAAAGAAAGATAATCCGTGCTTTGATAATATACTTGTGTAAAGCATGGATTAAATTTTTCATCAATCAACAACTTTGGCCCTCCCAAAATAAGAAAAAAAAAAGAAAAAAAAAAAACAAACAACAAAATAGTATAGGAAAAGATTGATGCGCATGCACTAACACGTGAGACTTTGGCATGCTGCGTGCGTGATATCGGATCAAATTCAACGTTTATCTGCTTTTGGGCCAAATATGGACACTTCACATTTGTGAAGAAGAAAATTCGTGGAGCTATTTAAGGAGATTAATTCAAAAGAATAAACTCCTTCACCTACGTGGTTAATTATTGCCTTCCCAGGCATGAATTGTTAATGAATAAGACGTGATATTTAAAATGCATGACATTGACGAATGCACAACACTCGGCAGTCAAAGGATAAAGGCGGCTACAAACAATCATTGTGCGTCATTATTTCAATGGATTTCGCGGTTTTATCTTGTGCATTTCCGTGGCACGAGAAACTTCCAGCTGTACAGAAGTTGTCACGTTTGGGAGGTTTTTTCGTGCTGGGAGTTTTTTCTCGTACAGGTTGCTATTGGTTCGATTCTATTGTCAATTGCGTACAACTCTAAAAACCACATAACAGAAACGGCCGCACAATTAACCAGGGAGGCGGCAGGAGTTTTATTTCCTTTTGAATTAATCTTCCGTAAATAGCTCCAGAATTTTTTCTTGTCCATATTTGGCCAAAAGCATGAAAGCGTAATTTTTTCCGATTCAGCTTACACTGCATGGGCAACAAGTCTTCACGTTTTTTTTCTTTATTATCTTTTCTCTTATTACTATTTTGTTTATTTGTTTGTTGTTTGTTGTTTTTTCTTATTTGGGAGGGGCCAAAAGTTGAAATAATGGGAAGGGGTGAAATATAATTTTTCAACTATTATAATATTCACTCTTTTCAGAGCATACACATAACACATAAAACGTCAATGTCATTAACATATCCACTCGGTCGAAAATCCTACATCTATCTCAAATAATATGCACATTGAGAATGGTGAATTTGTTTCCATTCGCTTGTTTGTGATAATTTTTGTACAGTTTGTATTGTATGTATCTCGATATAGTTTGAAATGGAGGCGGAAATTCTTTATGAGATGGAAAATTAATCATGCTTAACAAGGTTATTATCAAAGACGGATTATCTTTTCTTTGAGAAGCTTACGGTTCCAGGTTATGGCTGACATAGCACAATGACAACGGACAAAAGGTTCAGATTCCGGGCGGAAACCTTTGCCTGAATGACTATCATGTAGTATTTGAACTCAATTTGCATAAACTAGTTGTTGCTATGACTGACAAACACGTTTCTTTTCACATAGCAACACACTGATAATATATGAAAAAAAGGGAATCGAGTGGCCTATTTATGTCAAGTGCCATTTAATATTCAGTAGTGCTTGGAAAGAAAACATTAGTTTACATCCAGTTGAAAATGATAGATGAGGTCTTTTTCTCCTCTGTGAAATTATGGTCGTATAGGTGGTATCTGACGTCGCGGAGATGTCTCTGAGACTCGAACACTCGGAGACGTCTCCGAAAATTGTTTTATGTATCATCAGAGACGTCTCCACGACAGAAAAAAAAACACACACATTCGTAAGCATGTTCTATTTTCCCTCAACTCGTGAGATGTCGCGGAGATTCATGAGACGTCTGTGCAACCACTTTTAAATCTTTTCCCGACAAAAATCAAAACCGTATCAAACCCGTCCCAAATCAGTCTCAAATCAGTCTCATGGCAAACACCTTGAGATACCACCACAAATGTGGTATCTCACTTTGTCCCCGCGACTCGGATACTCCAGGACGTCTCCGATATAAATATATTTTTTTCTGTCGCGAGCATTCGCGGCGATCCCGGGGAGACGGAGGGGGTGGACGTGTCCCCCCTCCCTCGATTTTTTAAGGGGAATCGTCCCCCTTCGATTTTTAAAAATGAACAATTTTTATGTAGTGATTAGCTTCTGAAGCTAATAAAGAGGTAAAATGTATGTCAAATAAGATGCTAAATGTTATTATAAGGCAAAATTACCGGCTCGCGCTTCGCGCTCGCAATCATTTTCATTAGTTTCTGCATAATGTGCGAAGTATGCAAATTTTGAGTGTATTATTTTTTCACTTTTGGGTGTTTGTGTCCCCCCCCCCCCCCCCCCTCCCCGTCGGGACATGAAATCGCCGCGCTTGGTCGTGGGAATATCTCGGAGACGTCTCTGAGACGTCTGCGCGACAAAAAACATCCAAAATAATTTCAAACCATTCTCAAATTAGTCTCAAACTAGTTCCAAATCCGTTTTTTCCAAGGTAATGACAAGTGACTTGCCACCATTAGTTTATTGTTGGTTTTTGCGTCAGTTGTCCTTTCTACAATATGTCAGGTCAAACTAACACTTCAATCGTGTCGGAAAATGTCATTTTTGATGATTAACATGCAATTAATCTAATCGTTGTGGACAGTTCTATAATGCACCTCATTCTAAGTTTTAACAACCTTTAACTTCAAGTTAACGAGAAAATAGATAAACTAGCTTCCTCCGACATAAAACTCGCAAAGCCATATCAAATTCTAAACCACCTATGCCCCTAGTTTAGAATTCTTTACAAATGTTTGTACCAATTCGATGCCGAATGACGTCATCCGAATCTACTTTCGTACGATGAGACGCACGCTTCACCGACGCTTCATAGAGAAGCGTGCAAATCATCGTTGCTTTCTCGTTTCATTACCCTTACTATTTTCGTTCGACAGCACAACTCTAAACCTGGTAACAGAATACGGGCCTTAGGCCCGTATTCTGTTATGAAGACTAAGTTTGTATGCGTCGCAATCTTGTACAACTCTATTGTGTGACCCGCATCAGACAAAAGGATCGCAGTTCATTGACAATAGATTTTACGAACTTGCGACGCATACAAACTCAGTCTTCGTAACAGAATATGGGCCTTAGTAGTCAATATTCTTATTTTGGAAACTTTGAGAATTTTCTGACAGCACTGCATTACTATTTTCTGTGCTGTCTACTTGCACTTGTCCTAAAGAAAATTGCCTGGTATATCTTACTCTGTATCGGTTGTAACGGCCTGAATCTGGATACGTCTTAGACTTTCTCCACGTCAAATTAGAGGCTTGTTGAAATTCGTCTAACCACTTCTGAACTTCTGTTTCTGTTGTTAGTGTCATTCTTATGACACTTCTGAAACTGTTGTCATCAATGGGCTGAAGATCACAAATTTCATGATGATAGCCCGTTGGAAGCATTGCCTGTATAAACGTCACAAGAATAAAGAAGGAGATTATCATTAAGATTTGGATTTGTAAGTTTAGACCTACTCTTGACTTGTATTATTATAATCTGGAGGTCTATTGCATTGTCTTTAAGAACAGAATTTTGATAAAGAAATTTAAGTAGATTTAGATCTTGATCTAGTAGTAGTAGAGGTAGATCTACTACTACTATTACTACTAGGGCAGCCATTCCATTGTGACTCACGTGACATTTACACAAAATTTTAACTTGTTAAGGCTAATTACTTCAAAATTTCATAATGCAGACCTGTTTTTCTTACTTATTTCAATCAAGGTAATGACATTACACTTTGCACAAAAAAAAAATTGGGTTGCAAAGACATTTTTGTTTGAGATATTTCAATTTGTTTCCTGTGACTCGCGTGACGTGACACTATTGAAGGTTTCTGAGCTTACTGTAGGCCTACTTTAGTGAAATTTCCTCAGAAGTTACTTAATTATCTGATGTACATAACATTTTCTGGAGATAATTTAAAAACATTAAGCAATGATCTGGTAAAATTTCATTATCCTTTGGCCAGTCGTTTTAAGTTTATCACCATTTCAAAATGTGACTCGCATGACAAGTGTCATTTTAGATTAAAAGTTGAGCCAATTATCAAGATTAGTAGAATGGGCCACAATTCAACCAAGCAAAAAATTAATAGTCAGTTGTATCTCATAAAACTTAAAACAAAAGAATAATTGATAATTCGAGATAGATTTGGAGGTCTTGGAATATGCAATGCATATTTGGTGATTTTCCCATTGACTTGTGTATTGTAGCAACATTTATTCATAATGAAGGGGTCTGCACTTGAAATTTTCTTTGGTGGTGGTATGAACTATGATGAGGACCCTAAGGCTTTGCTCCTTACTTTTTATCAACTACAAATCATACACTGTACTACTTTTTAAGTGAACAATTTGAAATATTGTCAAGCTTGATTCATATCTAGATCTAAAATAAATGCAAGAACCAATATGATAATATAATATATTTTGTTTTAGTTGTTAAATTCTTGCTATGCAGTACTTGTTCAACTTTTTAATATTCCTTTTGTTCTCTCTTTATCTCCCTCTCTCTCTCTCTCTCTCTTATTATTTGGTATGATTAACAAAAAGCTTGTTAAGAGTAAAAAGTTCTAACCAATTCTATTTTATTTCAATAATTTCCCTCTGGCAGAGAGAGAGAGAGTTAGATATAGACCAAAGAGAAAGAAAAAGGAATTGAAAAGAAAAGAAAACAATTTTATATTATTCTGTAATGCCGAAAAGGAGTTACATGTAAATTTGCGATAGTGAAATGACTTCATTATGTATACTTTCATCATGATGTCTAAAAATGGTTAGTAATTTGTTTTTATAAACCATTTGCATGCTTAATGTGAAAAAAATCAACAAAAAAAACAACAAAAAAACAAAAAAAAATTGGGGGGGGGGGGGTGTCAGGATGCAACATGAAATTCTCGTGTTTGCAACTCAGTGCTTTTTCAGAATGTTTTTCTATGATTATTTGTTTTCCTTTCAATTTTTGTTTCAATTAAGTGTACATCCTCAAGTCTATGCATTCATGTGTATGTCCAATGATAATTTTTATCCTTTGAATATCGTGTGAAATCTTCCTTTTTTTTCTTCTCTTTTTTCTCTTGTTTTTTTTCCTTTCTATGTATAACTAACATGTTAAAGTTTAACTTTTATAATTTAAGGTCATACAAATTCGATCCGTCTTCCACCATCTATTACTTACAACGTTTTCATTTGGGCCTGCAGTTTCACAAGCTTGCTTTTATGCAGGTCCCATCATATTTCTTTTGATTTATATTAAGCTATGACTTTATTACTTGACTGATTGTATATTTATGTTAATTGTAAACTTTTCATTTGTTTGTAATCTTATATAATGCATTATTGTTGTTATTTTCTTCATTGTCTTTAAAAGAAATGTAAAATGAGAAATATGAAAATAAATGAAATGAAATATAGCCTAGGCCTAGGCCTAGACAAGACGGGTATAAAGTAAATCAGATTACATCTAGATCTAGATCCCCCTAGATCTACTAAAACTTATGAATCTACTCACTGACACTATCACTATGGAACATGCTTTAGGCCTAAATAGTATTACTAAAATCATTGGGCCTACAATAAATCATAGAATCTAGATCTAGACTCTAGATCTATATATTTTTTTTCATTGGTTATACCAGTATTTTAAGCAACAGCCAACAGGCGTCGTGTTACACGGAATGGCTGAGGGATAGACCTCCACAGCCAGCTATGAAACCCCTTCAAGTTACGCTAGACTCGAGTCTACACTAACTTGACTAACATTGTTAAGTCTAAGTAAAGATTCTACTTTTGTCTAGATATCTAGATTTAGATTTCAGTACTACCGAGTGAGTCAAAAAAACCTTTACACCTAGAAAAATGTCAATAAAAAGAAAACCAAATTATAAACCCCAAATTATTTTACATATTCTAAAAGGGTAACTTCTCCCGCATCCTTTGGTACCATTATTGTGTGGTATGTCTTTACGCTTGGATGAACACGACGCATTGTTTGCGAACATGTCAATTGCGAATTGTGCCAGAATTGGAGTAAAATCAAAGCAACAAAAAGCTAGAAAAAAGCAACTTCATCCTGATTAAAATAGCATAACTTTTTAACTAAAATGTCTTCCGCTTAATAACTTGACAGGGGTATTGTTTTATATATTGACTACATTTTGAGCCTACATGTACACGTGTAGCACTTGCTGTAATTTTGTACAACAGCCTAGCCAATACACCAGTGTGGAGTTCGAAAGATATTAACTCATCCCCTTTGTAAAACATCTTCATAGGAGTTAATTCAGCAGTCAACTGGTTAAACCTTAAACAATAAAAACGTCACTGGTATCAGAATTACCATTGCGTACAGATAGGTAGTTCAATGAAAAAAAACAGAAAAAAAGAAAAAAGAGAGATATGTTAATGCACATTCTTCAGTTACTCCTATTTATACATCTTTGTCTTTATTTATTTCTTTATGTATTCTTATACATCATTTTCACAAAGGAGCCTATAATGTAACAAGCTTAGCTTTTAACTTAGGCTCATTCATATTTCTTTCTTTCTTACGCTACTGATGTCATTCGTTTTATGATTTATCAAATAATGTATAGGCCTAGTATTGAAATGACATAAAATTGTTGTTGTTATTATTGTTTGATTGGAATATGTAAATAAACTGAACTG
Source organism: Paracentrotus lividus (assembly GCA_940671915.1). Taxonomy (NCBI): domain Eukaryota; kingdom Metazoa; phylum Echinodermata; class Echinoidea; order Camarodonta; family Echinidae; genus Paracentrotus; species Paracentrotus lividus. The sequence continues at coordinate 732 of CALNVZ010000311.1, read as the reverse complement.
AACTGTACTGAACTGAATCATCAGTGTTGATCAATATTGAATGTAGATCATAAAAAAAAAAACAACACAAAAAATATGTTTTCGGTTACCCTGGGGAATTGAGATATTTCAAAAGAATTTAGTTAAAAGAGGACAAAGCGCTACATCACATGCACGAACAAACATCATGAGACGCATTCCATTGCAGGAACAGAATAAAAGCGATATCCCAGCAAGGTGCCATCAAACTTGATCTCTTCTATTCAATTTTTCCATTTATATAGAAAAAGAAGAAGAACAAAAAAAAATCACGCAACATTATTCTTGCCAAAATAGTGAAGTATTAAGCACTGCTAGCATGGGTAGTGCAGAGCGTAGGCTGGGATTTGGGAATTACAACTGATCACGGCAGACAGCGTTTTAAAAAATTTACCTGAGAACATATTCATAAAATCTTACTAAAGCTAGTTGACGACTAATTACATGGGGAGCAGTACACAGTTAGGGGATAACTAGGCCTATGAAGGTTTCTTTTTTGTGAACATATGGTCCCAGGCAACTATCAACCACATATGTACATTATTTACTATATATATATACTTTTTTTTATTGTTGGATTATCAAAGTGAGTGAAATGAAAGACTAGAGAGAGAGAGAGAGAGAGAGAGGATATTCATTTTGTAATAGCATGAGCATTAGACTTAATATGCCGCTACATTAAAATCTTAATTCAAATGATGTATATGTGTGCTG
>CALNVZ010000309.1:0-12237 GCA_940671915.1 Paracentrotus lividus | reverse complement strand
ATTTTTTGAAACGTATAGACCAACACCTCCTCCAGCCTTTTCCTTCCTACTGTTGAAAATGAAGTCATGCCCATCTAGGGCAAATGGTGGTTCACACCTACCCGATCAGGAAAAATTATCGTTTATATGCACGCAAAGAGCTCCGTTTGAACTCCTTCCATCTACGCTGCCTGAGGCGGATTTTGGAAATCAAATGGCAGGACCGCGTCCCAAAAAAGAATGTACTAAAGAAAACACCGATTTTGTAAATGGTACAGTAGAGTACTGTACTAAGTTACAGTAGATACTGTGTTAAATGCTGTAATCTGTCATCTGGGATGCCAAATTACTACAGTAATTCAGTGAACACTTTTGACATCTCAGATGACAGAATATACACAGTAGTGTACTGAGTATAGCCCTGCATTTTGTCATCATCCGCGTCATAGGCTTACTTGTAACTGTTAGTTTGTTATTCAGACCCCGTTCTAATTATTTTCCTATTGACGTTAAAGAGGCTTGGATATCATTTACAAATGCCGAACCTTGATACTTTCAGTAAGAATTATTTTATTTTATTTTGAAATCTATGAATCTTGGTCTTCACAGGGGAACTATATTCTTACCAATGTTTAAACGTGTTTGCTTTGTGAGACTACAATTCGTTATGTGTTGTTTTGAAGTCGCAGACGTTTTTCTTTCAGTGGAATTGGAAAGTATTTTATTATAGGTCTGTAAAATTGAGACAATCAAAAGTTTTGTTTCTTTGTAATTATTTGTCACCATGATAAATAGGGTCTATAAAAAAAAAATATATATTTTCTGTACATATTTCATTTCATGTGATATTTTTTTGTTCATTTGGTGTTGATAGTTGTAGACTAGCTTTTGTTGCCGGTTTAGTTATGATAAAACTAAGGAGATGGAATTATTCAATTTATCCTTTTTGTTTCATTTTTGTGCATAAAATATTATATAATCAACATCTTTATATTTTTATATAGATAAATGATTTTAAATTTGATGTCATTGTTGTTGTTGATGTTGTTTTTAGTACTAGTATTTTTCTTTGAACGGCAAGAAAGAGCTCAAGAGAGATCGAGAGAAAGGAGAGGAGAGGAGAGAGCGCTATGATGACCTCTTTCAGTTTGTTTTTAGTTAATTTCAAAATAAAATAGGCACAAATAAAACAAAATATCTTTAAAAAATGTTATTGAAATTGTTATACTATGTAGGTCTACATATCATTTCCTTCAAAATCATGGTACAGGCCTACTAAGTTAGTAATCAGCTTTTCGATATCGTGTTCTGATTTAGGCTAGGGAGAGTTCTGATATATCGATCAACGCGTAGACCCGGTTGACCATGGCCGTACCATAGACTGGTCCTCGGCCGCATGCGCACGCCGCACATAAATGCGCTTTAAGCCAACACCTGCCGCCATTACCCCCCCCCCCCTCTCTAGTTGTATAAAGTAAATTAAAAAGAAATGTGGGGTGATTTCAAAATCATGCAATCGCAAGATCTGTTTTATTTCTTTTCGCTCATCATCATCAAGGTTGTAGAATTATGAACTTTTAAGGAAGCTCCCCTCTACAATTTGAAAACCACTCATTGACTGTAGGCGCCTACATGAAATCGAAACATTTTGTCGGCACCATCACCCCCCCCCCCCCCCCGGCGCTCACTTTATTTTCAAACCCTGCATGGACCCACTGTTTATAAAAAAATAATTAGGCCTATATTATCATCCCCTAGGCCTATAGCCTATATGATCTTAACATACGTCCCATTCTGAATTCCATTTGGCATTCTTCTCTTCAACATTTCTAACAAGACATAATTTTTTATTATTGGTATTATAGGCCCTATAATTATTTTTTTTCCTTCTTTTATTAATTTGTTTGTTTGTTTGTTTGTTGTTTTTTTTTGTGTGTGTCAATAACTCTGCCTAGGCCTACATCTAGCTAGTTAGCCATAGAAATGGAAGTTAAAATGATGCCGTATGTACCGGTTAGATCTAGATCTAGATTTTATTTTATTTTTTTATTTTTTTATTTATTTTTTTTTTTTTAATCCACGCTACGGTACCGGTAGTAATCTGCATGGTACCGGTGATCGATATGATCCAGAGGTTTAAATAAGTCCATGATCCAACTCAGCTCTAATCATGCCAGTTGTTTATCGACGAGACCTAGTGGGATGAGAATTTCCCCTATCTTTTCTCCACCACCTTCATTATTACACTTTAATTTGAACGAGCCCTGCATTCTGCACATACAGCCTGAGGAGGAATTCGAATCCACTTCAATCAGCAACTTCGAGCTGCAGAGTGCAGTGCATGCAATGGCAAATACCGGTACATCGCATCATGCAGAATAGCCCTCGGGACGGACGCCCGCTGGGACGCTGCCACAAATACATGTACGGTCTGCCGCAGTAAGATGCAGAACTTTAGACCACAGGTCAAAGGCCTGAACTCTGCTTAGTTTTTTATTTCCATGGTCTCCGACTTGGGAGAATTTAGATATGTGCTAAATATCTTGACAATATATATCTTAAACAGAAATGTCATGTTCCCCCGTCTGAAAATTGTGCACTTCTGTGTAATGGCTAAAAAAACAAAAGTAAGATTTGGTTGCCTGGTTGCTAAGGACTTCTTTTTCCTGAGCAACCACAACCTAGAGAGATAATTGCTACATTATTTGGACAGGAAATATGATTATCATGCATTTAATTGCTCCTCTGGGAAGCGTAATGTTAGAGGATTAAAACTAAATATATATTTCTTTAATTTAATTAAATAATAGTATCCGTTGCTAAGGTAACATTTATCCTTAGCAACCATGTGTGAACAAATATATATTTTAGAGCTATTACCCAAGCAATTGAAGGAATCAGATGATAATATGTAATCATTGACAAGGTTTATGATTCCCTACAACTAGGAAAAGGATTTAAAGTAAATTTGCCACATATTTTGTGAAGGACCCCCCCCCCCCCCAGAACACACAAGATAATATAGGATAATGTCTTGTACATGAATTTGGTGCACTTATTTTTTTTAAATAATGATCACACATCTACATCAGGGGGGGGGGCATTTCATCAGAGGACTTTTCGGACGTTTTATCCGACAAACTGTTATAAGCTACTGAAATGCTGTCATCTGATTGGCTGAGAGCAAATTTGTCGGATAAAATGTCCGACAAGTCCTCTGATGAAATGCTCCCCAGGTTCTGAAACAGCACAAACACACCCTCACACCCCCACCCCCACCCCTGCCTTATTTATTTTCAATCAAACAGAGAGCTTCTACCATGATACACACAACATAGAAATTTGTCTTATATCTTTCAAAACGCTTTCATGTTAGATGAAATCTTTAGTTTCATTTGAGTGGCAGAATTAGGATTTTACACTCGGGGGGGTGGGGGGGGGGGGGGGGGCAGGTGGGGCAAACTGAAAATGCATATGGGTCATGCATTCCCTGTGCCCCCCCCCCCACTAGTTTCAAATCCTAACTTCTGCACTCAAATAAAACCAAAAGATGCACCACTTTATGCACACCAATTACCTGACGACAAGTAACGACACACCAAGATACAGACACACACGCACACATCCATCCACAAACACACTAACCCCCTTACCGCCGCCCCCCCCCCCTCCTTATGCGTGCATAATATAGTGTATCCCTTGCTAATATCACTCTTGTTCCGGCTCATTCCAAACTTCTTTAAATAAATAAGAATTATACATGTTGTTTTCATGTTCTGGCACTTTAATATGTGATATTTTGTAAAGCTTCAAATACATGTACCTTTAATCATATTATTGAAAATCATTTTTTTTTTTTTTTTTTGTATTTATAACATTAAAGGAGTTTTATATTCTGTTAAATGAATAACCTTCATATCCAAATAAGAGTAAATTTATGGCACTGGTATTGTCAATAATATCTTACACATATTCCTTTTTTTAATTGAAGTGTACATGTACTATATCTCGAAATTAAATTATAATTGGTTATTTCCTGTTACTTTACAAAGGCTTATGAAAGAAAGCATTATTGAAACATTGTAACCCCATCAGTGTCAAGCACTGTTCTCCCTGGGGCCATGTCAACATGAAACATATTTGAAGTAAACATTATCAAAATACATTCTAATCATACATATGACGTTCAATAATTATAAACACATATTTTCTATTATAACTCTTCTCCAAGCATCAAAATCACGGATAAAACAAGATTTCGTTACTTAGCAAAAAAGTTCTACCAGTTCCAATTTTACACATACTTGACTTTGTCAGATATGTTCAGTATATCCAAATTTCTTTTTAAAGAAATTGTTAGATGTGTCCCAAGTACCTTGATATAACAGATGTGAACGGTATTTCAACTTTTTGTCTTTTTTTAACATTCCCCTTTGGACTGAATAGAAATTATCTTTCATATAATAATACTTTTTAATACAATATGACCACCCTCAATATTCATAAAAAAATACACAATATTCAAATCAAGGCTTTGTTACTATGTGTACAATTCCGGGATTATGATAAAGGTTGGAACAAACTCACCAACACTTTCATCTTGTTCTTCTTAATTATTCAAGTGTAATTGTATGCAGCAACATTGTTACAGATTGCTTCATATACCAAAAGGTAAATTGTGGAATCTCATTCATCCTCTTGTCATTATTACTATGTACATGTTACTTTAAAAGATTGTTGATTCAATTTTCTGTTTAAACATTTTCTTCAGAAACAAGTATAATTGAAACATGGTAATCCCATTAGTGTCAAGCACTGACCTCCTTGGTGGTCCTGTCAATATGAAAAATAAATAAAGTAAACATTATTCAAATGAATGTGAATCACATATGCAACTTTCCATAAAAATAAGCATGTATGATTTTATATCATGATTCTTATTCTCCCATCATAACGAGCACAGACAAAAAAAAATTATGATATTACCCTAGGAGCCAAGGGCCTTTAATCAGAATTTTTGCTGGGGAAGGTTTGAAGGTCCTATCTAGGGTAAAATTTTGCGCTGATTCCAAAAATGTGAGTCTTACTGACCGTACCCATGACTCTTTGGCCATTTTGACCAATTTTTGTCAAAAAATGACCATTTTGGTCACTTGCGGTCAAGGATATTTTATTTCTATATTTTTTGCCAAAAAATGGAATTTTTACAGCCTATCTGATGTAAAAATGCACGCTGATTCTAGAAAAAGTAGTTTTATTGACTCTGTGGGTCATTAAAGGGCTCGTTTTGGTCAATTTCGGCCAAAAAATGACATTTGTATCATTTTTGGGGCCAGAATAAGACCAAAATGACCATCAGAGTCATCCAAGTGATGGTTTTCCCACCTCAAAACCATTAAAAAAAAACTTCCTTGGGTCTAAAACAATAACTCCATACCATTTTCCTTAAACATTTGGACAGCCCTGGTCATATAGGCCAGTTTGACCGAAAGTGACCATTTTGCAGTTTTGCGGCATTTTGCTATACATGTATGTATTAGTGAATACAATGTGTATACATTTACATGTATTATCCTTTCATTCAAACACATTTCATTGAGGAGTTGACTTGTAGAAGTGGGAACTATTTATTTCCTGTACAATTTGATGCAGATTTCAAAAATAGAGGTCTTATTCAACCTACCCATAAGGAACTGGTCACTTATTGGTCACTTATTGGCCGAAGGTTGACCATTAGCCCAAATGAAATAAAATACTATTTACACTGTTCGTCATAAAGGTGGAATATTTTTTTTCTGGCTCAAGCTACATTATGTTCCTCCGTTATTAATTTCTTGAATATGGTTGTCACTGCTTTCACTTTCTGGGATCCTGGGTATATCTTGGACGTTCCCTCAACCCTTCCCGGGGATTTTTCTTCAAAAAAGTTTGTCACCCCCAGAAGATGGCCATTTTCGTAATTTTTTTTTATTTTTTTATTTTTTGTTCACGCGACCCACCAAGGCCCCCTCAGTCCCACCCCAAGGAAACACGTCTGAGGTGGAGATTTGTTATTGTTCTTTAAATTAAATCTATTTTTATGGTTACAGGCTCGACTCTTTTGTCTAGGGGAGGGGTCAAAATTTATTTTGATTGGTTTTCAACATTCATTTTATTCATTTTTACACCATGGAAATTTCTATCTTCCCTAAATTGTATTGTAAAATCTCAACCAAACAAATCAAAATAAAATATTATCAATAATGACTATTTACAGCCTTGTCATCAAGACTAAAAAATATGTAAGGGGAAAATGATGATATTTAAGGGTTAAAGGTGGTTTTTCATTTCTTTTGTTTTCAGCATAAAGATGAAATAAAATATTCCGAATTTTCACCAATCTCGTTTTTTACTTCAACCTCCCCCCCCCCCTAGACAAGAGACCTTAGCCTGTCCCCAGAAATATGGATTTAACTAATTTAAAGAACAATATAAAACAGTACACCTCAGTCGCGTTTCCTGGGGGTAGGACTGAGGGGGGCTTGATCGGTCGGGAAAACAAAAAGGGCCCCAAAATGAGGAAAAATTACAAAAATGGGCATCACGGGGGTTGACAAAACTTTTTTTGAAAAAGGTCCACGTGAAGGGTTAGGAGAATGTCCAAGATATAGCCAGGGTCCCAAAAAGTAAAAGCAGGGACAAACATATTCAAGAAATTAAAGTCAGAGCAAAATCATGTCGCTATAGCGGCAAAAAAAATATTCCACCTTTATGACGGACAGTGTACAATTATTTCTACAGCGCCCAAAACATAGTTTTAGACTGCATCTCTAAGCGCTTTGCAGATACTGTTATATCATCCCGGTCATCAGAATCCGATTTACCCACACAGAATATGTGCACATTCTCAACTCCCTACTTAGCATTCCTGTCATGCACTATTAAAAGGAAAAAAAGTGTGTGATGCTTGTTTTCACAACAAAAGCCATGTACAAATATGACAAGTCTGACAATCTGTCTATTCAATGTCATTTAATCATTTGTAATGTCCACTTTGGCGGTTCTTACCATTTTGACCCGCACTGACCTTTTCCATATGCGAATGGTCAATGTGGGTCAATGGTAACAATCGCCAAAGTGAATAAAAGTAATATACCATTTAGTTTATAATTTAACGCAATACTTGTATTTAATGTTTGTAAATACTCATCCGCATTAAAACTAATAATTTTCCCCAATGATTAAGTACTGGTCATTTTGGCAGCTTTTTTGGTCAAAGGTACGCAAGCACTTTTACGTCATTTTTATTCTATATAGAATAAGATTTCAATCACTAAGCCTATATTGTAAAAGTGTATACAAATAATAACAATCGTATGATCGCCATGATGTTATAAGCAAAACACAGAAAGAGTAAATTCCAAGCTGACCACACTTACCCAAGCTGACCAATAATTGTATGATTTCCATAGCAACATGAAATCTATATTGTATATCTGCATGATCTGCTGATCATTTGGAATATCACCAAAGAATATAATAATTTAAGAAGAATGTGATGAAAAGTAATCTTTGACTTAACTCTTAACTGTCATGATGCTAGATATGTGTCCTGAGCGAGTCCAGTATCCTTAACCAAGTTCCTCAATGCATTTCAACTAGGCGGAGGGAAGTCATATCCTCTTGACAACTTATCGTTCGAAACATATTGAACTCTTCTTGTAACGTGAAGAGGCAAATGAAAGCTACTACAGTCATTTGGTCAAAATATTGAAGGATGTCCAGTCATCTCCATCTCCTGAAAGGATGGACGAAAGTGTCTATAACTCCTTCATGGTCGTCTTTGATGGTTTCTGCAAAGACACCACGTTGACAAACGTGGTGTAAATCTAGGTTGGGATGAAAGTAGTGGACATGGTTTACTCTGTGTTTACTGTTAATTACTGAGAGCTGTGAGAACCATGTTGATCTGTTCACATTCATGACAGGAAAAAAAATCATAGGATACATGCAGGTAATATGCGCCCCCTAAGGCGAGGGATCAAAAATATCGATACCATGCCCACCGCGGCCTCTCTTACTTTGGCGTCCGGGCCGCATTTTTGGATTAACCCCGGCAGGCGGCGGCCAGTAGTAAGCTACCGGAGAGCAAATATGTATGCGCTGGCCGCGGCCTGCCGCTCAGAGTCTGGCTTTAGTAAAACTTTGTCCTAATTAGGTCGTTCGGCCGCCGCCAGTAGGCAAAGCAGCCTCCCCCCGCCAGCCGCTTTAAATATAATGAGATCGTCTGGCCGCGGGAGGACATTGGGGAGGAATATTGCGCTCTTCAAGCTGGTGCAGATTTAGTGTGTCGTTTAATTGTTTTATTTTCTTACAGAGTTTGATCTTTTCTTCAAACATTTAGTAGTACCCAAAACTTCAAGTCATATTTTGATTATAATCATAAACTTTTTCCATGTATTTATAAACAGTTAAAAAAATATATTGAGTTGCCCCAAAATCTCGATTGTTGGAGAATGATTATCCATCCATAATCAATCCTTGCTTTCAGCCACCATTGACAATTGGTAATCTCTTACATTGACTCCCACCCAACCCCCGCCCCCGATCGATGAGCCACCCTTGACAACGGGTTGATCTCTCCATTGAAATCCCCCGGAAATCCACCCAGGACAATGCGCTAATCACCCCTAATGACTCCCGGCCCCGATCGATCAGCCACTCTCGACCATGTTGACAATGGGTTCATCTCTACATTGAAATCTCCAGGCCTCGGTCACTACCAAGGTCCGGCTTAGCGGGGGAATAAAAGGAAACATAACAGGGATGTTTATGCCTCTTTCGATGCCAGAAGTCAGCGCCTTGGTAATGAAATAACTTAATTGATTTTTATTAAGTACACTTTACTCTTAAAACAGATATATGTCACTATAACATAATATTATTATCCAAAAACTTAAATTATATATCTCCTCATTATCTAAAGGGTTACTAACATAGAGTCACGTTAAGTTTCCGAGGAGATATCTATCCTCTGACAATGCATGTCCCCTTTTCAGATCACCCGAATAACGAAGAAGTTTGCAATCATGGCCCAGGTAGTTCTTCTTCTCGTCATTACTTTTTAAAAATAGATAAAAACAGCTCGCGCTTTCCGTCCGATAACACCTGTTATCAAGTTCATATGCACATGACAGCTTTGCGTACAGTAGAATTTGATATAATTAACCACATCAATATTAAAAATGTAACGTCATACACAATATACAACAATAAACATGTACCTAACAGACTGAAACTATACCAACAAGAACAATTATACAAAAGATCTTGGTCAGTTCAAAAGCTTTTAAACTATAGGTCTCCGCGACGAAAATGTATTAGAGACGTCTCCGCGACAGTTTTCAAACACTTTAGCGGTTCTTTGGAAGCGCTTTCAAAGAACCGTCTCAAAGTAGTTTCTGCAACTCATGAAACGTCGCGGGGACGTCTCGGAGACATCCCGGAGACGTCTCCGCAGCATCGGAGACGTCTCTAATACTTTTTATCCGTCACGGAGACGTTTCTGCAAAGTGAGGTAACACCTAAAAGCAAAAACTTTGACAATGAATAGGTTGATCTCACCATTGAACTCCCCGGTCAGCCACCTGGAACAATGCGCTTATCACCCCCATTGACTCCCAGCCCCGATCGTACAGCCACCCTTGACCCACGTATGTTCCAACCGCTCGTTTCCTGGGCGCATCCATGTTGAAATGTTATAATTAGCATAACCACTGAACCGGTTCCGTGAACTTCCGTGATACTTTTGCGAACTTTGCCCGCGTGTATATGCTCCTCCCGTTCGCTCTATTATGCAGACAAGAATAACCTCTCAAAATATGTTATTTTCCGGTGTGCGCGTCCGGAGTGAAGCAAATACAAATTGTAATATTTATTTGAGAATGATATGAATCAAGCTCGTTTATAATAAATGAAAAGTTACTTATTTCTCAACAAAACTGACCCAAAGTAGGACATATATTCCAACAAGAAAAAAGTTTGGTAGATTTTTGAATATTCATATGAATATATATTTATTTTCTCATTTTTTTTCTTTCCTTTCCGAATTTTACATGACTACCCCCGCTTTAACCAGGACCTTTAATATTTAAAAACTTATGATAATTGTTTATATAATTTCCATCATCATCTCTCGCAGGAGAATGAATATGAAAAAACGTTGATGTTAGCAAGCTCAGTAAAACAGGTATTTTCATCACAAACGAAATGAAGACAGCTGCTTTCCGTATATCCATGGAGTCTACTAAGTTATGAGTATTCACTGCTATATGCATGTATCTAGAGGGTTAGGCTTATAATTTAAAGGTAGTTATATTAAATATAGTTCAGTGTAATTGAACATACAGTTACTTGGAGGAACACGCGTATATTTTCGTGGATGTATTTTAGTAATTTAATCATGGGAGCCTTGCGCGCGGTAGATACCATGGAGCTACTCTAAATTAAGTAAGCCTTACGGTAGTAATCTAACCTATAATTTATTGTCATTAGTTTTACAAACGCAAAGTCTTGACACATGTTTGTAGATTATGTCGCTAACTCATACCTGGCCTTATTATTATATTATTAATCGATTATGAAATTAAAAAATGACAAAATGCTTTACTTTTTTTATATATCATATAAAAATATAATTAAAAAAAACACTACAAACAATCATTGGGCAGACAAAACAAAATGGATAAACCTTTCTCCCTTTGCCATGCACTTGTAATTATTTCGAATTAATAAGCTTTCAGAATACTTATAGCTTTAGTTTTAGCACACTCTATTACTATGCAACAAAATACACTGATTTCTCCAAGTTGCTTAGTTGTTGTTCATACACCCAAGGGCGTAAATCCCGGGGGAAGGGGGGATACCATCCCCCCAGATTTTGGGGATCGGGATCCCTTGTACAAACATCCCCCCCCCCCAGTTTTCAAAAAAAGAAAACATAAAAAAAATACACTACGATAATTGTGTTTAATTGTGTTTAAAATAGCCGCTTCTCATTACTCTAAAATGCCTCTTTTTTACCCCCCAAACCCCAAATTTTTCTTGCTCGTCGCTATGCGACCTTCGCACTCAGTAACAAACAGTAACCTAAGTATAAAATAGTTGGATCCAATGTATTTGATTGCATACACGTCTGCCAACAACCCCATACACTCTCCTCGTCTGGCGGACAATCCTTTAGGGAAAGGGTTGTTTGTTGATCAATTCAACATTAGTTGTGTTGCGATGGTTATTGGCGGACTGCAGCCCACAAAATTTTTCGATAGCAAAGATTGTGGATTCGTTCTTCTATCGCTGGTTTTTTCATAACAAAGTATGTACATAATGTATCTTCTAAATGTGATACTTAATTATTTTTCTGCTTCGCCCACTTCGCTCTCGCTGAATATAAATAGGATTTATAATCTCCAACATTAATCTTATAAACATTTGGCACTCGCCGCTTTCGTGCTCCGCATTACTTTTTTTTTATTATTTAAATGAACAGGAACTCAGGCTATTCATTATGATTCTTAAAAGCATACAAATTCAAGACCAAATTCTTCGTTTACACCCTCCCTCTCTTCGAATTACATTCTTCTTTGGGTCTCTATAATGCCTCTGGAAAGTGTTCCCCTTCTTATAGACAAAAAGTGCCCTTTTTTCCATCCGAGACCCCACTTTCAAATCGTACGCCGCCTCTACTGTGTGTTTTTTTCCTGTTTTGTTGGGGTTTTTTTTCGGCGCCGTAAGATACTATAAAGACCTTTCTAACTCCGTATTAAGAATTTATATTCAATTTTCAGCCTAAAAAATTTTCGGCTCACGCTTCGCGCTCGCCTTGATAGTAAAGTGGAAATACAATGGCACAAATATCTCAAACCCTTTACCTCAAAAATTTCGGCTTTGCGCCTCTTCGCGCCGCATTACCTTTTCAAATTCCACTAAATAAACTGAATCAAGGCCAGTCATTATGATTATTTAAAGTTACATTTCAAGACAACTTTTATTCGTATTCGTTTTCATGTTCTCATCTCCCGGAAATGAATGGACGATACAATATATATTAAATCGCAACACTCTATCCCATCCTGTGAGTTCGTCACCACAGTACAGCATCCCTCTCACAGCTATAATCTAATACCTGGTAACAGCATGGGCAAACTTTCGCGACACAGTGACAGAAGTGTAAACAATGCCATACTCGTCAGTACGCACTCGCTCACTCTACTCTTTTTT
>CALNVZ010000308.1:69439-89141 GCA_940671915.1 Paracentrotus lividus | reverse complement strand
TTGGGGTAGAGAGAAGGATAGTTGGGGGATTTAATAGTATTCATGCAGTCATTGATGCAATCCAGTGAGACATCTGTATACGAATGATATAAAGTGGGAAAGAATACATGGAATACATTACAATTAAAAAAACAAACAAAAACAAACAAAAAATCAACTTACATACATTAGCAACATGACTGTTCGGCAGGCCAAACTTCAGACCCCCACTCCCAGAGGAAAATTGATTCAACCTTTACCATCACCCAATTTTAACCATGTTACACTAGATACCTACAGCGGTAAGGAATAGACGCATGGCGATTATATGTTTACAATTTTCTAGTTTGTCAGAATTAATCCCTGCCACGAGGCAAATATGTAACCGTATCTTAAAATGATAAATAAGTATGCGATTTGTGGTAAAAAAGTGATACCTACTTGCTTGTTGAGCACCTGTTGAAATCACAATAAAACTGACCATCCCATACAGGAGATAGTAGATACGATGCTCCAGTCTAGATTCAACGTATAAAGCATGGGTAGTGCAATAACACAAATTCACAACAGGAAGCTGTTATAGGACAGCTTCCTGTTCACAACAAGGAAGCGATGCACAGTCACCCTTTTTACCAATCATAAGATAATATCTTATGATTGGTAAAAAGGGTGTGCATCGCTTCCTAGTTGTTATTAACAACATTAAACATTCATTAAACATTAATTCTTAAGAAACGTATTTCTAATATATATATATATATATATATATATATATATATATATATATGTCATGAACAGCTTATGATAAAGACCATATTGTTTATAAATATAAACAATGTTTGTGTAATTCGGAGGATCATATCATAATTTAATAAAGTATATATGTATTGAGAGTATGGAAGTAAAATAGGTTTCCTTCTGAAAAAGTACTTCATTGACATGAAAAGAGAAAAAAATAACGCCATAGTGAAATACATACAATAGGAGTAAAAAAGGAATAGTTGTTTCAAATTCAAGTTTCAAGTTTCGTCAGTTATGTTGATGTTTACTACTGTTTTCGGAAGTGCGTCCCAGAAAAAAGTATACCGAACTTTGAGAGCCTCATAGTAACATATTATAGCTTGTGTGACCTTGAAATATATATTATGATAAAGAGCAACTCATATTATTTTCAATGATACCAAACTTATATCTGTGTTGTGACGGATTACTAAGCAGGTGGGCTTTAAAAAACAAGCGTAAAAAGTGCCCTGTCCGAAGTTTGAGCAAAACCAGCCCTTGCATTTCAATAGATCAAGTAATCCTTTGTGCCTAATGAATGGACTCAGGAAGGCTGACCTCAAACAAACAATGAATGATCAGAAAGCCAGGGCTGCTTCTCAGACAACTTGGTACAGATCACTTTTGACCAATGTTTTTAAACACTCGAGTGTTCAGTCATCCATGACAGTATTGGTATGATTTTGGTATCATTAGATAGAATGCGAGTTACTCTGTGTCATGAAATAAGAATTAATTACACATAATTTATACAATTTTAATATGAGGCTCTCAAAGTTATGTATACTTTTATCTGGGACGCACTGTATACTTAACAGTCAATTGTGCATCGACTGCTCTATAATATTAATAAATACAACACGATTCCTTGTTTACCTTTGTGACGTATGAAGTGTAGTTGGATTAATATCGATCATGTCGATGATCATAATGACAGCAGCACGCTGCCACCCAGAGAGGACCACGTGGAGGTTAACAGCACCCTCTCCAAGATTCTATAAAATAGTTTTTTTAAACTGTTAGACCAGGGATTGGTTAGGAAATGTAGAAAGGATAGGAATTAACCGTATCAGGACAACTACCCCCCCCCCCCGGGGCAATTACCCCGGACAACTACCCCGGACAATTACCCCGAAGGACAATTACCCCCTGCGAGGACAATTACCCACGGACAATTACCCCGGGCAATTAACCCCCCCCCCCGACAAATACCCCCGGACAATTAACCCCGGACAATTACCCCCGGACAATTACCCCAGACAATTACCCACGGACAAGTACCCCGACAATAACCCCCCCCCGGACAATTACCCCCGGCCAATTACCCCCCCGCACCGGACAATAACCCCGGACAATAACCCCCCGGACATAACCCCCTGGACAATTACCCCCCGGACAATTACCCCCGGACAATTACCCCCGGATAATTACCCCCTGCGAGGACAATTAACCCTGGACAATACCCCCCCCCGGACAATAACCCCCCGGACAATTACCCGGACAATTACCCCAGACAATACCCCCCGACGACAATTACGCGTCGTTGAATAGGATCAAGGTTCAACTTGCACGCTCATGTAAATATGGAACCCTTGCACTCAATTACATTGAATATTGCTATAATAGTAAATAGTGGTAGTATTTTTACGAGCTGTGATTGGTTGAAAGGGTGTCACGTGTCGTTCAACTTTCTGGTATGTTGAACGCTTTTTTGTTATGTTGAACGGTTTTTTGTTATGTTGAACGGTTTTATCCTGTGTGTTAAAATGAATGGCGAAATCCAGAGTGGCGTCACGCGTATCCAAAACTAGGTCAATTTTTATGGAGCCAAAAGTGGAACTTTTTTTCCAATGCGTTTGGCATGGGCTGATCTAAAAAATAGTTCCACCTAGCTTGACCTTAATTGCGCGCAACTAGTTTTGGATACGCGTGTCGCCACTCTCTCTATCTACCCGTACCCACTCTGGCGAAATCGATTGCTTTGTTGCGCTAGCGCGTAATAACAGTAAAATGGTGCGCACAACAATAGATACGCGGAGCAACAATATACGTCACAATAGCTTAATTAGCACCAAAAGTTTGGCAAAGATAAAACCAGATTAGGCAAGGTCAAATATCTAGGGGTCTATTTACTATTAATAAATAGTGCATGCTCTATTAATGCAACATTACTAACTATGTGAACTCCAAATACTAAATTATCCCTCGTGCACATCTGTTTCAACTCGGCCTACGGCCTCGGTGAAATAAATGTGCCCTCGGGATAATTTAGTATTTGTCGTGCACATAATCTAGTATGTTGCATGGTAGAGCATGCATTATTTATATATTGGGATGCTTCTGTATTCCTATAGATGTTCGAATGTATTGTGCTTGAGTTTCCTATGTAACTTCGCGGAGACGTCTCCGCGACGGATAAAAAGTATTAGGGAGGTCTCCGATACTTTATTCCGTCGCGGAGACGTCTCCGCGACAATTTTCAAAAACTGTCTCAAATCAGTTTCAAAGAACCGTCTCAAAGTAGTTTCTGCGACTCATGAAACGTCGCGGAGACGTCTTGGAGACAAGTTTCAAAACCGTCTCCAAGTAGTTTCAAAAACCGTTTAAAGTCTCAAATCCATCTCAAAGTAGTTTCCAAATAGTTTCCGCGAAGTGAGATACCACCCTAACCTTGCTAACACATCCCTGGTTAGACCACCTCATATCATATTCTTGAATAGCATACAAATAAAATCATTGCAAATACACTCCTCTCTTTACAAACAAAAATTCCAGCAGCTGCCATGTAGGGGAGACCGGGGACAATTGTAACACTTTTTCCCCCCAAATTTGACTTATCAACTTTATTATAGTTAAATACTTGCTTGAAACTAAGTAAAACGAAAAAGGCATATCTTAGCTCGACATATGAATAGGTTTGGGTTAAGTAAAACTATTTATTTTGAAGCTATTATCATTTCAAAACAAGAGTGCGAGTGTTACTTTTGCCCCTGCACCCGGGGCAATTGTAACAGACATATGGGCATTTGTAACACATGATATTGTAACATTTAGTTTTTCTTTATCAAAGCTATGCCATTGACAGATCCAAGATTTAAGCAACATTAACCACATAAGCTAATTATAATAAAACATGACAATGCTTGGCTCAAGTTACATTATATTTTCCACTTGCTATATGCATGACGTGGGGTTATTGCAGAAGTTTACGTGCTCTGTACGGGCGATGACAGCGCGCTGAATTGTACGGGGCAAAGGTACTTACTTCAGGCGCGGATCCAGGGGGAGGCCCAAAGGGCCCACCCCCCCCCCGCCCCCCCCCCCCCAAAAAAAAAAAGAAGAAAAAAAAGCGAAGTAAAAATGGACGTGCAGGCCGATTGGCCCAACCTATGGCTGATACATGATTACTTCTTTGATGGCCGAAGGCCAAAAAAAATAACATGTACCCCGGTCACCCCTACTGAACATTTTCGGGTGCTCAATGTTTCCCAATAGCTGCACCAAAGTTCAATAGCACCTTTCTGGACTTGAAGAGTGCTAATCAATACCTCAAGGATTCTGAGGTGTTGTGAGCATTGAACATCCTTCATGCTGGGATGGTGATTATAGCACGAATATTGCGACTATTGTAAATAAAGGTGCTCAGGGAACCATTTTCTACATAGTGCTGCGGCTTGTCTAAACACAGAATTTCTTTAATAAAGTGACCACACTCTCTTTTCTTTAAAAGTTAATATAATTCTTTCTTCGAAAATTCCTTTCTAACCTGCTCAATCATATATCATTTGTAATTGTACTGTCTCTTTTCCAAAGAAACATACAAGGCGCACACATCCCATTGCAGGGGGTATCCAGGATTTCCAATGGGGGGGCGCAAGGAAATTTTTATCGCCGTCAGGGGAAGGGGAGGGGTTCTTCTAATTCATATTGTACATGAAATTCCACATTTTTTTTCAATTACACAAAGTTACATAGTTTCTATACCTAAGACAATGTATGTGCGTAGAAACCTATTTATGTGTGCATTATATACCCTTCTTGAATTGGAATCGCAGAGCGCCGAAACGGAGTCGAAAATGTTGAGTATTAAAGTTATTATTGAATAAATAAAGGCATTTCTAGTATAGAAATGGTAGATTATATGTAAGGGTCGATTTTGCAATGAAGCGTATAATAACCCAATTAGTATCCGCGAGCGCGAAGCGCGAGCTGAAAATTTTTTAAGGTAAAATTTGGAGTTATTATTTTGGCATATAGTGTTGGTATCAGCGAGCGCGAAGCGCGAGCCGAAAATTTGGGGTTTATAAATTTTTTTAAGGTAAAATTTAGAACTATTATTGTGCATTTGATTTGGTGTCAGCGAGCGCGAAGCGCGAGCCGAAAATTTGGGTCTTAGAATTTTTTTAAGGTAAATTTAGAGTATTATTGGCATTTATTTGTGAGCCTCAGCGGACGCGAAGCGCTAGCCAAAAATGTGGGGTTTCAAAAGTATTTTGAATTAATAAAGGGTACTTTCTAATAAACCCTATGAGGCAACGTATGTTTCCAGGGCCGAGGGCCAGGAGCAGAGGTCCAGAGGCCTCTTTTCTTTGTGAAATTTTGAAACTTTAGTTTTAAATATTTTACTTTTCGTCACTAATGTATTTCTTTTTCTTAGAAAAAGGGTGTTTGAGCAATTATTTGCAAAAACAATATTGAGAAAAGTCGGCCTCGTGGGCCCTCCCCACATTAAAGCCTTAGTTATGCGTCGTTTAGAACCAAATAAAGCCTATTTCGGCTTTTTATTGAATAATTGGGGCGAAAATTGTACAAGCATCGAGCCTTATTCCCTTCTTTTCTTTCTTTTTTCTTCTTTTTCTTTCCCTTTTTCCTTCTTCTCCCTTTTTCTCCTCCTTTTTTTTTTTTTTTAGTTGGCCAATAGGGGGGGCTGCCGCCCTGTTTTGCGCCCCCCCCCCTGGATACGCCCCTGCATTGACTATCCGAAATAAAACCCAGGGTAGGATGATGAAGTAATGGTTTAGAAAAAAAAATCTTATAAAACTATTTTTTTTAAATAGAAAAAAGTTTTTATAAAGAGTAATCATTAGCACTTTGAAATGAGTCCATTTTGGGTGCTGCATTGGTTCTCTCACAAGCCATGTCTTTTGCCCCATATCATGAATATAACAAGTGGAATATATAATATAAATGCGTCAAGCATTGTCATGCTTTATCATAATTAGCTTATGTGGTTTAAATCTTGGATCTCCCAAGTGCATAGCTTTGATAAAGAAAAACAAAATGTTACAATTTCATGTGTTACAATTGCCCCGTACGTCTGTTACAATTGCCCCTGGACACGGGGCAATTGTAACACTCGACCTCTTGTTTTGAAATGGTAATGGCTTCAAAATAACTTTTTGTACTCAGCCAAAACCTAATAATATGTCAAGCTAAGATATGCATATTTCATTTTATTTAGTTTTAAGCAAGTATTTAGCTTTAATAAAGTTGATAGATCAAATTTGGAAAAAACTGTTACAATTGTCCCCGGTCTCCCCTACCTATCCTCTCCTAGTACATCCATGGTGAAAGGAATGGAATTCCGGACTATGGAATAGCATTTCAGACTATATGCATCTCAAGCTTATGAGATCGCATATGCTGTTCGTTGCATGATGCATAGATGTTTTTATGTTTGTTATAAATCAAGCATAATTCAATAGTTAATTATATTTACGATTTTTGCTTCGTCAAATATTATGTATCCACAGACATGGAGGCTTACAACTACATTCCAAGGCAAAAGGTGGATCTGCTCACGGTTTATATATAGCTGCTTCCCTAGCTCTGCCTTCATCGCACTGAATCGGCGGCCATTTTGTAAAGTATTAATAAACCTATGGCTGCCAATTCGATCTTTCCTTCATGATTCGATAAAAGTCTTATATTTACAATTATATTTCATGAATAATATTTCATTTGCATGTGCACATTGAAATATAGGGCACAAATTGTCATACATATCATTTTATATAAGTTTGATTTTCTTAATATGCCACATCCAGGCGCGGATCCAAGAAAATCGAATTGAATGCATTCCGGGGGCCCAATTGTCTGGGAACAAAAGCGGCTCTATTATGTTTGCACGTGGGCCCGGTAAATTCATTGTGTGACTCCGGTCTGCTTTCGCTACAGACATCATCGTAGTCAATCAATCTGATTTACCCCTCATCTTTGGCATTTGGTAATGAGTGAATGCATTTGATTTCAATACTTTGATTCTTCCAGAAATGGATAGTAGACCATGCGCGTATTCTGGGGGGGGGGGCTTTACGGGCCCGGCCCCCCCCCCCGGGTAGACGCGCAGGGGGGCGCCGAAAAGAGGAGGGACAAGGGAGAAAGGGAATGGGGGAAAAAAGGAAACAAAAGAGGGAAAAAAGGCGCCTAATAGAACTTGAATTTAGGGGGCGCCAAATCAATATTAAACTACGGGGGCGCTAAATTGAGCTTAAACGTAGGGGCGCCAAATTGATATGAAACTTAGGAGCGCCGAATCGACCTTAAACTAAGGGGCGCCAAATTGAGCTTAAACATAGGGGCGCCAAATTGACCTGCCACATAGGTGGGGCGCCAAATCGACCTTAAACTTAGGGGCGCCAAATCGACCTTAGATTTAGGAGGGTGCGCCAAATCGATCTTAAACTTAGGGGCGCTAAATCGACCTTTAATTTAGGGGGCGCCAAATCGAACTTATACTTAGGGGCTCCAACTTTATCCTAAACATAGGGAGGGGTGCCGAATTTACCTAAAACTGAGGTGCTCAAAAAACCAGAAGGGGTCTTTAAAATGGTCTCTATCTAGAAATAGTAAAATTTTAAAGTTCCATGCCTCCTGGTTTGTATCGCGCTCACATTATCTTTTACCATTGTTTTTATTGTACATTGTGTTCCTGAGAAACGCATAAAATGTCCCGTTTCCTAATTATTCGAATACATCAAAATTTCCGTTCCCTCTTCGCACACGTCTATGTTTTTCCTTTTACCAGAATTTACATTATTACCAGAGCCATGGTTAAGGCGGGGGATAAACTTTTTGTGTTTTCTGGTCACTTGTGTGACATTTGAAGGTAATTAATTTCCATAATCATTTATCTTAATATAATCAATTTAGCAACATTATTTTTGGAGTTAGATTATTGAATAGAGATAAATGATATAATGACAGTAATTCAAGCAGTAAGGAAGTCAGCATACCCAAACCAGTCAGGGAAAGAAAAAAAATTATGTACCATTTTTCTATCTAATTATCAGTATGTTAATTTATGCAAATGAGCATGAAAAATTGCAAAAACCACGAAAAAATTCAATTAATGAAACTTCAAACATTGCTCTATTTGAATAGGCAGCTTAAAATCAAAAAGCCAAAACTTTAATTTTTCCAAAAAAGATTCACTTTTCAAAGAATGGCCTATATCTCGATCAAACTTTGCGCTCGCTTTTCACCGTTTTTTTCTCCCTAAAATTATTCATTGAAAGTGTAAAAAGTGTTTTTCAAATTATTTTTTGGGGTAGCTTTATTCCTTCATTTGGGAGCTCAAATATTATCCTCTTTCGATATTTGCACTCGAAAAGAGGGTGCAATAAACACATAAATAAATCGATAAATTAAGAGAGAGAGAGAAAGATATATAGATAGAAAAAATGTCAATTTCAGTATTAAATTCTAATTTGTTGCAGGTTCCCTCTTTATTTCATTACCATGATTATGCAACTATGGAGGAATTTCAGGCATGATAGAAAGCATGGTAACAAGCAAACAAAAAAGACTACACGCTTGAAACGCCCAACAACAACTTTCAATAGCTTACATTTCTTATAATATGTATATTATTCGTTAATCGTTGTGTTATTTACCATTGGGCTATTTTGAATAGGACTAATTATTTATTAACATACTAAGTCCATGGTAAATCGTTTCTAGAAGTTTTTTTTTTTTTTAGAATCATGACAAAGTCCATCGAGGCATTTAATTCATACATTTATTTTCATCTTTTATTTTTCCATTGATAAGCACCAGCTGTCGCGTTTCACTTCTCCCGGTAATATTTGTTTTCTCTATTCAATATGATACATGATGTAGGAGAGATTGCCTTTGTCAACGTTGTGTGACTCAGAATATAATTGTATTCACAATACTTCTCTTATAAATGCACAGATCACACACAAATCGATGCTCCTAGACCTTTAAATTTTACATAGTAAAAGGGTATTTACAGCCTGTTATTAAAGAATGAAGTACAATGATAAAAAATCTAGTTTGTATACAATAGCTGTTGCTTTGTTCAGAAAATGTCTACAAAAACGCGAAAATGACATTTATTTGTGATCTGTTTTTAGTTTGTTAAGCCCCCCTACTTTCGGCTTAATCCTCTACTTTTAAAAACTCTCAGCATGCTCAGCGGTCCCTGATAATTAAGTTGACTGACCGCCATACACATTTTTTTTTAAACGAGACAGCTCACAACTAGTCTCAAACCCACGGGCGTAGACACGCTTTTACTTCTTTTGTTAGTGGGGGGGGGGGTGGTGGTGATCTATTCATCATCGGTAGAGCGCAACGGTGTCGATTTGTTTTGGCGATTGGGGGGATGATCGTCGATAATTCCTCTTTTCCTCCATGTGACACATTACGATGGTATATGATTGCAGTGTGCTTGTATACACACATGCATATAAATATGAAGAAAATATATAAATGCGAGCGCGAAGCGCGAGCTGAAAATTTTCTCAATAATAGTGACATGAAATTGGATATATTGTAGAATAGTGCGAACGCGAAACGGGGAAGGCACTTTATCTGGTTTATTAAAGGGGGCCATCATGATGTAATGTCTATAGATGTATACACATGCACATTATGCATATGAGCACTAGGATATCGTAGAATTCATAGGGGCAATTCCAAGGTAAGTTGCACACAACCAGAATTTTCGACATTGTTTTTACTGTAGTTACACAAATAAGAATACATGGGTCTTCAAATTAATATACCTAAATAAGTCAGTGTAAAGGAAGAAGTTGAGTAAAAAAAAATCCACCCAAACATTATTTCCATTGAAACGCCAAGCAAAAACGTGTCGGTAACTGACGTTACAGAAAACGGACATGCAAAATCATGGTGTTTCATCAAATCTCAATAGGGAGCTTTCGCTGGACTACGGAGGAGATAATCTAGAACGTTAGCATTATGAAAGGCTTTATTTTCAAAATAGCTCAAACCCCAAACTCCTGCATACTGTTAGTACAGGAAAAGGAGTGTGTAAAACTGGTATTTGCTAGAAACGGCTGGCAAGCGTTTAAATTACAAGTTTTCGTGTGCACAAACGAGGGTTTCCCCTAGCTACAAGAGATAGCTCCCCGTTGTCAAAATCTACAACGCTATTTTGGGGAAATGTACGTTCTCCCAAAACGTAGAACGTATAGGTTCTCAGCGGAGAGTCAGCTATAAGCCAATAAGCGAGCGCTTTGATAGGAATGTATACAGGCATTTCCCCCTTTGCTAAAAAATAAAAGAAGCATTCTTTGAGTTGACTAATCATAATGGCAGGACGGTAGGTTATTTCTTTTCATATCAGCAATGTTTTAGGTCAGCTGTTATACGCATAGACGCATTTGACACAATAAAACCTTGGTATGAAAAAAAAGAAAGAACTAGGTATCCCCAGTAAAGTAGCCTTTTGATTGAATTCGTATTGCAACAATAGACGTTACAATATCTCACAAGCCTAAGGGAACATGTGCGGTTACCATTGGAAACTTTTATTCAAAGTTATTGAAGAAGATAGAAAACGAGGATTTGCAGGCATTTTGAAAATAGTGCCCTCTTTTATGCTAACGTTCTAGATAAGCTCCCCGTAGTCCAGCGAAAGCTCACTAATATCTCATGTCCACGACGTGTTATAACCATAAGTCTTATATGACATAATACCTAGGTCCTTATGAACAGATTTGCACAATAAAGAGAGATTTTCATAATTTTTGTTTATCCTGGGGAAACTTTTGTGAAGGCATGTCGGTAACTGACGTTACCCTTACAGCTTCCATAGACTTTACACATGTAAAATCTCAATTTTTATTTGGATCAAAATATTTTGTGTTCCTGGCTTCTGAGAATTATGTGTTTGATATAACATCATACCTATGTTCTAGGCAACAGACTGCCAAAATAAGAAGTAATGTAATCATTTTCCTCTTATTCAGTTAAAACTTTCCTGTGAACATGACAGTTTTACACATATATTTCCTATATGGTTTGTACAGAATACTTTTAATTTTTTTATTTCTTACTACTTTAAGAACTAAATTCCATCACATACACTGTAAATATGGGAATACGTATTAAGATATTAGAAACTCTAAAATAGCATTTTGATTGATTACTACACGTTGGATGTCCCACACATGTATTTTTGTGTGTAGTGCATGTTAATCTTGCCAGAATCAGTTTCATTTGTTATAATTTGCTGATTCTAAATCCTCACACTACAACAATTCTTAGGTGAATTAATTTCTAAAATCACTTTTAAACAGTTTCTTCCTCAATTCAAACTTATAACTGCAACAGTAATTTCCACTGAACTCATTTTGTACAGAGTTATGATCCGCAGTCATAAAATGCAGAATTTCAAAGCTACATGTACATTGTAGGTAATGAAATTTGATGAAAATTACTGTTTGTCTTTGGCATCAAAATGAAATCCTGTTAAAGTAAAGTGTTTGTTCTATACTTTGTTTTACCACAAATCACGTACAATTAAGCAGATGCACAGACATTGGGTCATATTCAGACTAAGTGGGACATTTAGTTGAAATTTCAATGTGGCACTGTGCCTTTGAAAATGCAAATTAGGATCTGAAATCAATACAAAAGCTTCTTTACAATACAAACAATTATTTAAGTTCAAACATTATGTGATCCAGTTTTCTTACGCTGAATAATTGAGCAAACAGGAATTTGCACATATGGGACTATGGTGCTTTAAATGCCTCTTATTCTTAATACCAATCACTTTTTTCAGATTTTTTTTGCTTAAAGTAATTTTCATGGACTACTCTAAC
This sequence comes from Paracentrotus lividus, assembly GCA_940671915.1. Taxonomy (NCBI): domain Eukaryota; kingdom Metazoa; phylum Echinodermata; class Echinoidea; order Camarodonta; family Echinidae; genus Paracentrotus; species Paracentrotus lividus. Next base: position 77,283 of record CALNVZ010000308.1, on the reverse strand, counting down.
ATGGCATATAAATACAGGTAATTTGGATTTAGTTATTTACTTGAAATGTTGAATTTAAGGCACTGGTCGTGTCACTCACATTTTGGATGTCGTTTCTCTCACGACACATAGAGGTGGACCATTTTGCAAAGAGAGAGAATGATTGATAAACACAATAAATGTCAGATAGGTACACTATTCATATACATATACCAGCACTTATGGTACCCTTTAATAGAGATCTACTTGGGCAAAAATCCAACCATAACCAATGATGGTCAGAAACCCATGTCTTTTTTCTGTTGTGTCACTCACGCACTGTTTTTTAATCATAATTTCCAGGACCAATTGTAAAATTCAAATCCAAGTGGTAATGACACATGCCACTCCTACATTATACATAATATGGTAGTCATGATCCATTCATAACCTACAAGTGCAAAGATATGCGCCCTTCTATCAGTCCAAATGTCGTGTCACTCACGTTTGAATATGACCATTGGAGATATGATCATACTATTTTCTTTTCTTTTCTTTTTTTTTTCTTCATTTATCTATTTATCTTTTTGTTACAGAGAGAAGTTTTCAAATACATCTTATAATTTGATTTAGATTTATCATAACATTTAAAATTATAGGCTCATATTCCAAATTCAGAATATATAACAATGAAACCTTGATCACACCAATAGATAATCAACTGAAAATCTAAAGCAGATTTGGAGGAGCTTACATGTACACTGCATGGGTTTCCTCACTCTAAATCATTACAAGAAGAAGTTACCATTGACACTGGCAGTCTTTTTATGGCTAGATGGTTAGTTTAAGCAGTAGTAATTAGTTCAGATGCATACAGTAGTTCAAATTGTAATTGTTTTCTATGAAATGATAATGGCATCATGGTAACTGACGTTACACTAGGTCATGGTAACTGACGTTACACAAATTGGTTGTCTATTTTTACTTGATCGGATGTTAAATATCCATAGCTTTGCTATTGATAAAGATCAGAGGCAGTTATACATTAGAAATCTTAATTGGCATAGTTGATGCTGTCTTCGTTGCAGAAAAAAATTAACAAGTTCGTGTTTTCGGTAACTGATGTTACATTCCAAATGAGGGTTGATTAAATCTATTTTTTTTTTTTACTAAAGTCACAATTGAACCAATTTTTTTGAAATACAGATTGATAAAGTGTCTCTCTAACAACTTTATCCATATAAAAGATTATCAGGAACAAAAACGGTATAGTTGGGAAAAAGAAAATGAGTTTCTTGTAAATATACCTTTTCTATACCAAAAAAATATTGGAATACTTTGGCATATGATTAGAAAGTGAAAATGGCCGCCATCGGAACATTTTTTATTGATTCTTAAAACTTCAACTCATGTATTTTTTGAAAATCAAAATTATTTTAACCAAATATCATTTTGAATTTCCGGCACCCGTGTCCGGATTTCTGTGGAATTGCCCATAGGATTGTAATGCATATATCAATTCATCAATAAAATATAAACGTTTGCAATATTCTGTTAGTCATGCAGAGTCTCTATGGCTCCAAATTGAAGTTAGTGGAGATATGAAAATTACTGTTGGAGTGATTTATAGAAAACTGAGACCTAATACAATTGTAAAGAATGTGAAGATAGCCTGTTGAGAGTATTGGAGACAATCCGAGTAGATAGGCAGAAGTGTGTACTTTAGGTGATTTAATATCAATATTTAAGTTTTGATGACACAGCTGAAGGGTTTCTTACATCATTGCAATGTGTAGTTTAGATCAATTGATTTCATTGCCTACTAGAGTGACTAGTGATTCCTCGACATTGATTGACCACATTTACTCAAATATTAATTTGTCTGAAACTCACTCGGGTACTATACAATCTGATGTGTCGGATCATTTTACAATTTTTGTTATTTTCAAGAATATAATAAGAGTGCAGCCTGAAAGAAAAACAATTCGATATCGAGTTTACAAAGAAGTATGACGTTAAAGAATTGCTACGAGATCTAGATATGTATAACTGGGATACAGTTTATAATTCAACGAGGTCAATGCAGCTTACTCCAATTTTTGCAGTTCTTCTCTAACATATGTAATAAACATGCACCTTTGGTACTAAACATTAGGAAAGAGGAAGGTTGCTAAAAAGCCTTGGATATCCCAAAGAATCATGAAATCTATCAGAGTAAAGCACAGGTTGTTTCACAAGTGGTTAAATCTAATTCATCGTCAGGATCTTGTGGATAAATACAAAAAGTATGAAACGTATTGACGACTCTACTAAGAAATGCAAACGAAACTACTATTGTAATTTGTTGGAAAATAACATGAATAACTCAGGAAAGACATGGGCTGTAATCAATGAATTATTAGTAGGTCGAAATAGATCACAAAAAGATCGTGAAGTGGACATCTATCAGGCAGGTTGATGGCAAGAAACTCTCATCTAAGTGTGATATTGTAGATGAATTTAATAATTTCTTTGTTAATATTGGACCGAATTTAGCTGATGCATTACCAAACGGAGATATAACATACAGTGACTATTTGGGGCAGTATAAGCAGCAATCTTTATTTTGGAAACCAATTACAGCAGATGAAGTTAAAAGTCAATTTTCTCTACTAGACGTAAAAAAGGCATGTGGCCATGATGAAATCCAGTGAAACTACTTAAAGATAGTGCTCCCTACATATCGCACCCGTTGACATACATATTTAACTTATCCTTAGAAACTGGTGGTGTTCCAGATGAAATGAAAATTGCAAAAGTCACCCCCCTTTATAAAAAGGGTTCAAAGGATGACCCAGGAAACTATAGGCCTATATCTGTCATCCTGTAATAGGTAAAATCTTTGAAAAGTTAGTAAACGGTAGATTAATACAATTCTTAGAAACTAACAATTCATTATATGACCATCAGTACGGGTTTCGGAAGAATATAGTACAAAATTATCCTTAATCAACTTAACAAATGCAACATTAAAAGCTATAGATGAAGGGAAAGTGACACTTGGCAATTTTATAGATTTTAAGAAAGCATTCGACACCATTAATCATGATGTACTATTCGGGAAACTGTCAAATTATGGGATCCGAGGATTACCTCTCCAGTGGTTTCAAAACTACCTTAGTAATAGATATCAATTTGTTCAGTGTGGTCAAACCAGTTCAGCAAGGAAGGCAATAAGATGTGGTGTTCCACAAGGATCAGTATTGGGACCTACATTATTTTTGATCTATATAAACGATTTGCCATCGGTCACTAATTATTTCAATTTTCGGCTGTTTGCCGATGATTCCAATCTCTTTCATACTTTTCCAGCTGGCCAACTAGAAATTGATGCCAATGAAGTGAAATATAATATACAAAAGGTACAGGATTGGTGTGTAGCTAATAAGCTTACAATCAATTCCATGAAACCAATTTCATGTTGATTAGTAGTAGAAGAAGAAAAATACATATCAATGGCAAACTGGAAATAGCTGGAAAGGAAATGGAAGAGGTTGATGTTGCCACTTTGTCGGAATTAATATTGATAGACATTTATTTGGAATAATCATATTCGTTCAGGTAATCAATGTATAGGAGGAAAGTTGGCATTCTCTTCGATTGCGTCACTTTGTACCCAGGCACACTCTGATCTTATTATATAAAGCATTTATACAGCCTCATATTACTTATGGAATAGAAGTTTGGGGAAGCACTTATAAGACCAACATAAAAAGCATATTTTATACCCAGAAAATGGCAGTCCGTGCAATTACGTTTAGTGAATGGAGAACTCATACGAGTCCATTATTCCGAAGTTTACGAATCTTAAATGTGTATAATTTGCATGATTTAGCCATATCTACTTTATGTTTGATTTGTTTAATCAGAACTTACCGCACTCCCTATTAGATTACTGTGACATAATATTACATAGGTATTCCACAAGACAAAAAGAAGATAAACAACTACGTCTACCAAAATGTAGGACAACGCAAGGTCAATTTCACTCTCGTTTGTGGGTAGTGAATTTTGGAATAGGTTACCCATCAATATTAGACAAAGCAAATCGAGGAACATTTTCAGGAATTCTCTCACGACACATTTGTTACATATCAATGAATGAGAGCAACTTTTCAAATTACTATCATTTAAATGCATGTTTTTTGTTTTACAATTTTGATATTACTTGTATCATATGTTGTGACAAACCTAAATTTATTGATTTACTATTATCATTCTTTCTTTTATAGTAAAAGTAGGTTATACAATATTGATGTAAGGGGTCAGGCTCGACTAGCACTTGTGCTATTATCTGACTCCTTTTACCAGTCAATGTTATTATTGCTCTGTGAAATGTATTGTACTGTTTTTGATGTTGTTGGTAAATAAATAAATCAAATCAAATCAAATCAAATGCGAGCGCGAAGCGCGAGCTTAAAATTTTCTCAATAATATTACTGAAACATGGTAGTTGTAGCGTAACATGACTTTAAGCGCGTAGGGCTAGGGGGATTTAACTGGTGATTAGAAGCGGAACATCATGACGCAATGCCAACAGAAGCAAATCTATAGAAATATGGACGAATTCCAGTAACGGAAAATTTGTGCGAGCGCTAGCGCGAAGCGCAAACTGAAAACTTTCTCAATAGTAGTGACCTGATGAAACAAGATACTTGTAGCCTCATGGGAGCACGAAACGGGGAGGGAGTTGGTGTTTTAAATGTACCATCGTGACGTTAAAACATGCATTAAAGATGAACAAATCTTAAATTATGCGAGCTCGAAGCGCGAGCTGAAAATTTTAGGCAATTTTTAACAGTTATCTGAAATTTGAGAGCAAAGTAGCAACTAATTTGAAAAGAGGACATTTAGCCCCTGGAGAATAGTGGAAGTGTATTATGTAATGAATGGTCCGAGTCCAGAAATATTACCTTCTCGATGAAGAGCCGAGATAAAAAAAAGTGTTACAGACTCTTCAATATTCATTATTTATTTTATCAAAAACATCGTGGATTTTTGATGGGGAATACCTATGCCTTCAGTTTTGCTTATCGAGGCACCTGTTCCCTGTGCCCCCTGGGATCGGTGCCCCTGATTATCATCGATTATAATATTTTGTTTTTTCCCCCAATTGTAAATAGTGAAACATCTGCGCTTCCATTATCTACACGGTGTTTTTTGTATTACATGGTTACTTAAGTATATCAGGCACACACGAGGAAGATTAACGAAAGAGTGAGAAAATTTTGGATTTTTGAATGTCAGAGATATGCATTTTAGACTGCAAAATGATATAATAATGTTATAAAAGTGTTTTATATGATAACGAAATTGTAATGGGTAGATTTATATGCATATAATATGTTATTTTTTTATTTTCTTGATATCAAAATATTGGGGGATGATTGTACACACCATCCCCCCAACGAAATTATTGGGGGATGCATCCCCCATCCCCCCACAATCGACACCCATGGTAGAGTGGGAATCACTTTCTTTTGTTAGTGGGGGTATGCTCTACGCCAGTGCTCAGACCCGTCTCAAACCCATTGGAAGACACGTTGGAAGCCATCATTGGGGATGTAGAAATGATCAGCCCTCAGGAGACTCAGTGGTAGGATTATGGTTTCATAATTATAGATCTATCAGTCCCACGACAAATGCATGTAGGCCTTCATTATGATAATTATTTTTCACTGATGGTCAACTATAACTACATAAAGACTATCCCATGATGAAAACATGCTCAGATTCTATAGCAAAATATGTGAAGTCGAGTGGAGTTGCGTTTATAATTTTAATAAATCAAATAAAAGTCAATCTGTACAGTGAATCTGCCAAATTATTTTGGAACTTTAACTCAGGTATAGTAACAGTTAATAAATAAAAAAAATAAATAAATGAAAACAAAAGACATTACCAATTTTTTATCCGTCATAATGAGATCGGAGCAGGTGATTGGTCTAAACCCATTTTTGATAAATTACGATGTAATATAAAATTGTTGAAATAAAAGAGTAAAATAAACACCTATGACTTGGAAATGGAACTAAACTGTCAAATAAGGGCTAATTACACCATTCAATATACATAAGGTCACACATGTATTCATTTACAAAAACACTTCTCTTCATTTTTTTTTTTTTACTTGTAAAGCACATTATACAGTTTTATAAAATGAAGAGAACAGCAAAATATTTTCTTGGCTGAATTTTCATCAAATCTTGGCGTAGGTATTAACCCCCCCCCCCCCCCCCCCCCCTTAATAGTCTAAAAAGAATGTCCATGTATTATTGATGGAAAATTTATGAAGATTACGTTAAATGAAAAAAAACAAAGGGAAGATTTATTGCTGTATTCAAATCATTTTTTATTTATTTATTTATTTTCTTTTGTTGAAATGCTTAGAATGATTTGAGCTGTACTCGAATTTAGCCAAAAAGTTTTTTTTTTTTTTTTTTTTTTTTTTTTTTTTTTTTTTTTTTGCATTCGCTTAATTTCTTAATGCGCGAACGTACGCGCGGCAACATTGATATACAAGTTGTGCAATAACTTGAAGTTTCATGTCTAGAGATATGAAATTGCAGTGACTATTATTCAGAGTTATTAGAGATATGCTAAATTCACAAAATAGCGTCTAGATGACGTCACATAATAGTAGTGACAAAGGATATGAGTTAGTGCTCAGATTATATCACCGTCTATCACTGCTGAAAATTTGGAATAATTTTGTTGAGTTATCATCTACACAATAATGACAAAGGGAAAAAAATGAAGAAAAAGAAAAAGATTCTGATGAATAAAAATATGTACATAAAGTACAAACCACCTAAAAATATCGCAAAGAGACCCGCCTTGTTAGGTAATTTCGGTAATACTTACTGTTAGAGGATAGAAGTGGATATGGCATAGACGTTGACTCAATTGTTTTTCCGATCAATGTTGACAAATATCATAGCAAAACAGAGGACAGCAGCCATGCCTGACACCAACTAATTTTTCCAAAACTATCATCGTGAACGTATATTCCAAAACGCCGCACACGCTAACTCATTCTTGCTCGACTAGATTTATACGATTGCGTTGTAGTTTGGTGAGCTGCCACATACGGTTGCTTTCCAACAAAGGCGCAGAGCTTTGAAAATCCCGCTCGTTCAGACAATACACATACCAATCTGTACATTCACTGAGCTCCTATTTACGATGCCCTCGTGCGTTGTGAAGTATTTGGAATTGCTTTGTTTGGAATAAAAGCATAAAACGAGAGGAACATACTGGAGAGTTTGACGGAATTGGTTTAAAAAATTAATAATAATAATAATAATAATAATGATAAATAAATAAATTAAAAAAAATAAAAAATAAAATAATAATAATAAAACTTTTTACAGTTTTTATTTTGTGAAATGTCATATATTCTGATACACGCATTTGTGAAATAGATATTCGTTCATCAAGAACAGTGAGAAAGTAACTGCGTTACTTACAACCTTTGCTTTCTGCTAGTTTCCTTTATTTCCATATCAATGAATCTCATCAATTATGGATTTATATATTATATACATATATATTGTATATTTTTAAAGATCTGGAAAATATTCTAAGCTATAAAGTCCTAAAAGCTCACAGCACAACAATAACTATCCATAAAGTTATCATGGTTATGACGTTTCGAATGAACAGGAGGGTGCGAAATCCCATAGGCCCGTATTCTGTTACGGGTTTTAGAGTTGTACGGCAATTGACAATAGAATCGAACAATAGCACCGTACGAGGAAAAACTCCCAGGACGAAAAAAACCTCCCAAACGTGTACAACTTCCGTACAGCTGGAAGTTTCTAGTGCACTGAAATGCACTAGATAAA
>CALNVZ010000308.1:39516-62272 GCA_940671915.1 Paracentrotus lividus | reverse complement strand
CAAAATCTTGACTTTAATGGGCTATAACTCTAAAAGTTTTAAATATATACTAATGTAATGTTTATATTACACTAACATATTTCGTTGGCTATCATTTAGAAATATTTTTTGATGTTTATAATATGCATGTTCAAGGTCCGAGGTCAAAAGATGTGGGTCACGTGTGTGACTTCACAGAACGGCATGATTTTGAAAGTTCAATTTCATTTTGAAATTCCTGTGAATTTTAAAATAATGAAATGTTCTTAATGCTGTGAGATATGCATTATGGATTTGTTAACCAAAGAAATACCACTGGATAGGAATCATCTCTGAATTTTTTTTAAAATCTATTATTTAATATCGTGATGTCGGGTAACGTGTGTTACATTATAGCAAACTGTACCGGAAAATGAAAATATACATATACAGTAAATGTACATTTAGAGCAATTATTACTATATCAGCTGTGGAAAAACTTTTATGAACTTAACGCAAATGAGACTGGGTTGTTTTGGTAGCTGTCAAGACGGGGGGGGGGGGGGGGCTGAGGGGCCATGATGCCTCCTCCAGTAAGATCTCGGCTGCTGATCGAGCGAGCGCGCGAAAAATGCACGATGGTGGTGTGCATGTAAACTACAAGACAGTATTTTTTTTTTTTTTTTCCTTTTTTTCCTGAAATGATGTATTTATTTTATACGAATTAATTATGCTAATTTATGCATGAATCAACTTTTTGCTCTAATTGAGAAAATAAAGCTTCTGGAATGATGAAAAAAAAAACACTACACGTTTGAAACGCCAATATCAATATATTTTATTTTTATTTATTTATTTATTAGAACATATTTGATTTGATTTGATTTGATTTGACTTTATTTTACATATTTCACAGGTACAAACAACAATATCAAAAGATTCGAGATAATACAAATCAGACATGGCATAATCATTAATCTAAATTAAAGAAAACAGCGATTTGGATTTAAAGACAATTTAAAAAAGAGAAATATGAGGGAACCTGCATAAAAAAGCAAAGCTTGTTAAGTCTGCAGGATCCAGAAAAAATATCAGTCTTAATGTGTAGGAGAGGACACGTAAATAAATTGATTATAACGGTAATGCCAAAATACAACAATTGTGAATATGTAAAGAATAGGAAAAAATTTAAAAGAAGTTTGCCACCATTACTCTACGACTGTTATTTACTACTCAGCCAGAGCGTATTAACAAAGTACATGGAAATAAAAGTTTATACAGGGAAATAATAAGAATTGATCAGCATTGCTTTCAATTTACGTTTGAAAATATTAAGTGAGGCACTATGTACCATATTATGGGAAAGATCGTTCCAAAACCTGGGCCCTTCAAAAGCAATTGTTCTCCGAGCAAGGAGAGTGCGAGTACGTGGAAGGTGATAGGAGTCACTTAGCCGGGTGGGATATGTGTGGATTAGATTGTTCCTTTGAAACATAGAAGCAAAAATATCAGGCAATTCATCTTTTGAAAGTTGAAACATGAATATACCAACTTGAAATGCATATAAATCAGAAATTTTGAGTACTTTATTTTGGAAAAATAATGGATTTGTATGGGAATAAAAACCAACTTGATTGACAACCCTAATTGCTCGTTTTTGTATCGTGAATATTTTAGTAATTAAGGTTGTATTGCAATTACCCCAGGCCAGTATTCCATAATTCATATGAGATGCAACAAGTGTGGAATATAATGTTTTTAAAATGTAATCAGGGAAAAAATATTTTAGTTTATTCAAAATACCAGTGTTTCGAGAAGATAAGTTACATATATAATCAATTTGACACTTCCATGATAATTCATGATCAATGTAAAGACCGAGAAATTTGGTAGAATCAACTTGTTGCAAATTGACATTGTTTACAACTACATGGTCCGGCAAGGATTTCAAAGAGTTACTGAAAAGCATAAAATTTGTTTTGTTTACATTGAGTGACAACTTGTTCGCTCGAATCCATGTCTGAACCGATTGCAATTCCCTATTCAAAATGGTAAGTAGTGAATTTGGGTTACGGTGTGACAAAAAAAAGGTTAGAGTCATCCGCGAAAAGAATAAATGATAGGTCATTTGATGAATTATTAAAATCATTAATATACAGTAAGAATAGCAGTGGGCCTAAGAGTGATCTTTGCGGTACACCGCATGAAATAGTTTTTATTTGAGATGTATGATCTTCTATTGAAACAAACTGTTTTCTGTTAGTTAAGTAACTCGTGAACCATTCCAAGGCCTTACCACGCACACCATAATCATGATAATGGGATAACTTGTAAAGCAAAATTTCATGATTGATCGTGTCGAAGGCCTTAGAAAGGTCCAGGAATACACCAACTGTGTGCAGGGAATTATCAATAGCATTTGCCACCTTGTGAATAAAAGAAAGTAAAGCGTGTACATTAGAGATGTTTTTTCTAAAACCAAATTGGGAATCGCATAAAAATATGATTTTAGATAAAAAATCTATTAAACGAGAATAGATTAATCTTTCAAGAATTTTAGACAGGGAAGTAAGGAGTGAAATTGGTCGATAGTTGCTGACAATTCGTCTTATCGCCTTTTTAAACACTAGGAACAACCTTGGACTTTTCATATTTTGAGGCACCAGACCAGTTACCAAGGATTGGTTGAATATAAAAGTCAAGGGAGTTAAAATTTCATTAATGACACGTTTTATGACAAAATTCGTAAGTTCGTCGCATCCTGGACTTTTTTTTAGTTTTTAAATTATTTACAATATTTTTAACTTCATATTCAGTGATCGGAGTAAGGAAAATTGTTTTAAGGATTGGGATTTTTTAGAAAGTATTGGAATCTTTTGTTAGGTTCTGGAATATTTCGGAAAGAGTCTACAAATATCCACAAAATAGTTGTTAAACACATCAGCCATTTTGCAGGATTAGCAACAGTTACATATTTATTTACAATTTCTTTAGTGAACTCCTTAGATTTCTTTGTGTGTAAAACGTTATTTATCACCCTCCACGTACTCGATGTCATCATTTTTTGTACTTATTAAATTGATTAGCAAAATACTGTTTTTTAGCTAAACGTAACAAGGATGTAAGATTATTTCGAACGAACATATTTTCTTTTAAGTTAACTATTATTCAGGATTCTTTTTGTATTTTACAATATAACTTGTTTTTACGATTTATTGACTTCAGTGAGCGATTTAGAAACCACGAAAGTCTGGGTATTTTTTTATAATTAAAGCGAGAAATTTCTTAGTGGTATAGTTTTTTGAATAAATCGACATAAATATGTCCATAAACTTGTCCAAAAACAATCATTAACGGTTGTGGTTATTGTATATTCACTCCAGTCAACGATGTCAATCCTCCCGAAATCTAATAATATTTTCATCCGATAAGTCACGAAAAGCATGTTTAATATTTTTATTATCAGAGACTTTATTAAATAAAATTTCAACAAATATTGGGAAATGATCGGATATATCCGATACCAAGATGCCAGATGATGTAGTGGGAAAAGTCGTTAACAATTTATACAGGATAAGACATGATCAGCAACAGCTGTTTTCCATCATGGTCCTGATATGGACATAAAGAACATCAAAATAGCAATATACATGAATTAATTTATCATTATATAAATAGGGGCTGCATAGAAAATTAGAAGAGAAGGAGAATAGAGAAGATGCAAAATTTTGAAGAAAAGGCAGAGTAAGAAAAGGAGGAGAGAGACAAGAGAGAAAGAGTGTGTAGTCAAGTAATATATAGAAGTAGAGAGAGAGAGAGAGAGAGAAGGAGAGAGAGAGAGATAGAAGGGGAGAGAGAGAGAAGGAGAGAGAGAGAGAGAGGGAGAAAAGAGGATAGAGTGCAACACCATTATACAAAGTATACTGCAATTAAAAGATAAGATATTACATAAAAAATCAATCTACTGTTTATGGATAAAATACATATTCTTGTATGAACGCTTAAAGGATACGAGGTATGGAGTATTTTGGAGTTCACTTGGCAAGGAGTTCCATGTCTTGATTGCACTATATTTAAAAGATTGCTTAAAACATTCAATATTAGGCTTAGGTAACACAGCATTAAGTGAATCTGCATTTATTGTATTCATTCCATGCCTATCTATAAATAATTCAATATCATTACAAAGTCTAATAGGTGCAGACCATATATACATTGGTATGCTAAAATACATAAAAAATAATCCCTCCTTGTATCAAAAGATTGCCATTTCAGATTCTTCATTAAATCGGTACAACTTTTAAAAAAATCATATTCCTTCAACACAATACGTGCTGCTCGTCGTTGTAATCTTCTAATAAGTTCCCTGTTTTTAAGTGAGCAATTTCCCCAAACTGAACAAGCATAATCAATACATGGCTGAATAGTTGTTTTGTACAAAGTGTTAAGTAAATCTGTTTTAAGAGTTGAACTTAAGTGTCTAAGGGCATGTAACTTAAATGATATTGATCTACAAAGATTTTTAACATGAACATTCCATGAGAGATGACTATCAACTTCAACGCCTAAATATCTTACATAATTAACTTGTTTGAGTTGTTCTCCATTAAGGTTTACCTCTAGCTTTCCTTTGTTTTTCGAATGACGAGTTGAAATAAGCATAACATTTGTTTTACTATTATTAATCTTTAGACAATTTTCATTATACCAATGATTAATTTCATTTAAACATACTTGTAAATTGTTTTTAATGTTACTTAATTTAGTGTCAGAGATGTATACAATAACATCATCAGCAAAAATATTACAAACTGCGGACGAAATGCTTTGAACAATGTCAATTATAAATATTAAAAATAAATCCGGACCTAATACTCCCCCTTGTGGAATACCTACGGTTAAATCAATAGACATCCCAGAACAAAACTGACGAGAGACGGTCGCTCTCTCAGAAGCTGCCTGCTTTATGCGTGTTCCCTATACATCAATTTTGGCGGGAAGTTCGAAACCAGCTAGCTGTACCGATCGACGGTAGCTGAGGAGATCCTTTGCCTTGTCTACCCCATCGGACTTTAACGAGTTTTCGCTGAGCATCTCACATTTGGACTACAACTTTCTTTCGTCACTATTTAGTGGAGGCAAAGGTCTAGGAAGGTGACCCCAAGGGACAATCTAAGTGACTTTTGCACTCATGCCCATCACTTCACTCACTCACTTCTAATATTATTAACACAACTTATAAGGTAAGATTTTTATTGTTCTTATTCGCAAAATTATGCGCTTTGATGGCATCTATTTCTCTCTCTTCTGTATCTTCGGGAGAAGAGAATTATATTATGGCTGCTGAGAAATACGGAAATGTACAAGATGTAGGGGAAGGTGTATCTTCTGACGGTACTACCGTCCCGGAAGATAGTGATATGGATATTGCAAATTGTTCGTGGAAAACTGCAGAGCGCAAGAAAAATAGAAAGAGACACAGGGTACGAAAAAAGCAAGAAAATACCCAGAATATCCCGCTCAACTCCTATTCATGGGGAGGGTAAAGTAGTATTTATTGGATTAGAAAAAAAGAACATTTGCAGAGCCAATCCTGTGAAAGTTGTTAAAGAAATTCATGACCATGTGGGTAAAGTAAGAGGTGTAACAAAAGAAAGGAATATGATGATTGTGAAATGTGAGAACGAGAGGCAGATACTTAAACTTCTAGATTTAACTCAATTAGCAGGCATCAATGTGAAAGCCACGAGATATCAATGGAATCAAAATCAACCATACCAGGGGGTGATCAAGAATCGACCCTCCAATTGTAACGAGAATGAGTGAAGTATTGAAAGAAGAAAAGTTCTAGTGATAAAAGTTCCTTTTGAAAAAGTGAACGGTGAGAATGGTGTCAAGTTACTCTCAGTTCGCATCACATTTAAAGGACATAGAAGTTAACCACATTCAATTTCATTTTTTGTTGATAGGTAAAGAAACGTTAGATGTTTATGCCTCTTCTTAACCAGTTGCCATAAATGCCAGTTGTTTGGCGACAATAAAAACAAACTGCAAAGGTAATTGTAATGCTACATCAACACATGAAACTAAAGATTGAGTTACCACGTCCGTGCGCCTCTAAAAATCATTTTCAATTCTTCGGATCCCACCGATCTACCGTAGCATAGATAGCTGTAGATAATATTTAAATTCGTTGCATCCATAAAACAATGAAATACTTAGAAATGAAGAATAGAAAATGAATGATTACACAACACAAACGTACTATATTCGTAAGTTCTGTGTACCTGTAATAAGATGTGTAGATTTGGAGGACAGCAAGTTTTAAGAGTGCCCAATAAAGGAGAACGCCTAAGTCTCAGGTGCGGGGAACCTTACTCGCACATAATCGGTGCAAATTATCTACGAGAGGCAAAAAAAATTCAGAAAATAAAATTAGAAAGTGAAATATCACTTATGGCAAAGCGTACAAGAACATCGTGGCACGAACGCAGATACGCTACACAAAAATCAAGATGACCAGTACCGGTAGTGTTCGCCTCACAACAAACCTGCGAAACACGAGCAAACGAGTCGAGCCAAAACGCCTGCACCTGAAGCAGCAAATCAAACTCGCGCGCACAGTACAGAAAAGAAAGGGACAGAAAAAAGGGACTAGGCCACACCCAGATCTCATTCCAGATCTCCAATTTCCACTGTAGCTAATCATAAAAGAAGAGAACAGTAACGTCCAACTCAATTGCTATCAATATGAAATAATCATTGAGTTGATTATGTTTTGCTGTCGTAATAACGTTCAGCCCCATTCGAAAGATATATTATTGTGCTAGAGGCAGCATTAGATAAGATAAACAATTTTTGAAGGTTAGGCCTTACTAAGTAAAAAGTCGCATGATCGGAAAATAAATCTGTTTATCATGACTTATGGCTCCGAATTCGAACAAAGGTGGATTCTGCAAAATCATGGTTCAACCCCTGGGTTCACTAGGGGTTGGATGACTCCTAATTTTCAAAATGGTATTTACAAAGGTGGACTGACTAAGAATTCCGACTAGATCCTCTGATCGTCATAAAATACGTCATAATCTTGGGTAGCTTGTTGGTGAATCAAAACTGTGGGTCATGAGCAGTGCGATTAAAACCCATCTAGGATCCATTGGATTCGGAGGTTTAGCAGAAGTTCCTCTTTGTGAATTTCGGGCCAATGATTGTACAATGGAAAGCCAAGGCTTTGACGGCCATGGCGCAGAATTTCTAGAACCTCTGT
This sequence comes from Paracentrotus lividus, assembly GCA_940671915.1. Taxonomy (NCBI): domain Eukaryota; kingdom Metazoa; phylum Echinodermata; class Echinoidea; order Camarodonta; family Echinidae; genus Paracentrotus; species Paracentrotus lividus. The sequence goes on along the minus strand of CALNVZ010000308.1, from coordinate 55,047 downwards.
ATGTAACAATATTATGGATTTATACCAGACATAATATGCATCCAAGAAACATGTTTGATGGATTTTAATGTTTTTCAATTCCAAATATACTTTGTATCTGAGAAATAGACAGGGATGCTACTAGAGAAGGTCTGGTGATGATTTTAAAGAACGACGTCACGTTTCTAAGAAATAGATAGCACAAGGAACGCCGCATATCAACGAGTTGATGTTTGTTGTAAAACGGATCATTTCAATTTATATTACAAATCGCATGTAAAAGATTAACCGGTAATTAAATAACATGGTATATAAATGTGACAGGGAAGTAGTTGACTTTTGGGAGACTTTAACAGCCACAATCCCTCTAGGGGAGCAGCAAATTAGATCATAATGGTAGAACTGTAAGAGGACATTCAAAAGATTAATGATTGGTTTATAAGTGATGGATCTCCTAAAGGTTAGACCCCATACTATGTAAGATATCAAATTTGGATTGTCTTTAGTATCTGATAAGAATTAGCAAGCAATGATAGAATGAAAGTTATTGTCCGATAACTCTTGGCAGTTGATCATCGAAAATCTAATATCAATTGAATTTCAAAGCGTCTTACAACACTGTGCCAGGGGAGAATATGGATATAGAGTCTTTTAGAAAAGTAAACGGGATAATTGAAAGGAAATTGAAGATGCGTTGAAAAGAAGAATTGAAAAATATTCTGTAGAATAACAGCATCAAGGCAGACTACAATATGAGTCAAGGTGATGAAAGAAACATCTAACAAGTTCCTTCGGTGCAGACCGTAAGAAAGAATAGTAAACCCCTGTGGAATCAATGAATGCAAAGAAGCTGTACAAGAAGAAACTTTAAAAACGGTAAGGAAGGTATTATAGTATTTAAATGAAATGTAAACTAAATTACTTAGAAAGAAAGCTGCTAACGCAGAAGGTATAGGAGAGCTCATATGATTATGGCTACAGATACTGCCGCAGATGAATAGATTTAGCAGACATGGAAAGTCCTTGGAAAAGTTAAAAAAAATTGCGGGACGTACAAATGAACAAACATGTCTTTCACAATTTATTTGTAAACGGACATATTGTTAAACAATCCGTGGAAAAGGCCAATGCAATGGCAATCTATTTTAAATCGGTTGATGAATCTCTTTCTATGAATGAAATTAAAAACGAAAATAGATTGATACATGAAAAACCTTTTACGAGTGATGATGATAGTATCAATGATGACTTTAATATGAGCGAAATGGAAAATGTTTTACAGGAGATGAAAAACTCGTCATCGGGTAAGGACGATATCTTTTTAATTATGATCAAGAATTTGCCTGATAAGGCACTTAGGTACGTATTAAATTTATATAACGACATTTGGAATACTTCATTCTTCCCACAGCAGTGGTATGAAGTTATTCAAATACCAATACTGAAATCCGGAAAAGATCCGACCCGAGTAAACTCTTATAGGCCGATTTCGTTGATATCAACTTTTTCTAAAATTATGGAAAAAATGATAAAAAAAAAAATCGCCTGTCATGGTATCTAGACAAAAACGATCTATTAAATCCACTTCAATCTTGCTTCCGCAAATATAGGAATGTCAAAGATCACCTGGTTAGAATGGAGACAGATATACATGTATCCTTGAAAACAAAGCAATATACAGTCGCAGTCTTTCTGGATTTAGAAAAGGCATATGATGCACTCTGGAAAAGCGGCCTGTTGAGAAAATTATCTAACTTAGGCATCAGTGGAAAAATGTAACTTTTTGTAAAGTCATTTTTATTGAATAGATTTTCAAATGTGAGGGTTAATAACTGCATATCTCACCAATACACTTTGGAAAACGGCATCCCACAAGGAAGTTCATTAAGTCCTCTATTATTTACTTTAATGTTAAATGATCTCAAGATAAAGGTATATGAAGTCAGATTATCATGTTATGCCGACGACATCGCAATTTGGTGTTCAAGTAAGGATCTAGAGCTGGCTCGTAGGAAATTACAAGTTGCTCTACACGAAATTGAAATATGGTGTTGGAAATGGAAGCTGAACATTTCGCCTACCAAATCGGCGGTGTTAGTCTTCACAAACAAACAGAATAAGGATATTCTTCTTCAAATAAATGGACAAAATATACCGTTAGTTGAGCTGTATAAATTCCTGGGAGTGAGGTTTGATTGCAAATTAACCTGGTCTGTCCATATAGAATCTATCTTTGATAAATGTAAGAAAAGAATAAACTTATTACGCTGTGTCGCTGGCACTCCCTGGGGAAATAAGTATGAGATTTTGATGAGATATATTAAAGGACTTATTCCTATCCATCTTAGACTTATGGAAGTTGAAATGTATGAAATCTGCGTATTTCTTGAACAAAAAGAACTTGCTCAATCCATACAAAGCCCTAAATTATTACGGCAAATACAAATGTTTCATTGGAGGCTTTACAAGTGTTGACTGGAGAGCTGCTTTGAGATATCGTCGATTGTGGCTAAACGATAAATTTCGCATATATAGTATTGTCTAGTGGCTTAAACCACCCACAAAAAGAAGTATTATGGTGATGTTTGTGAATGAGTAAATATATGAATGGAAGATAGGAGAAGGGCCGTTTAAACTCAGAATCATTCAGAGAACGATGTTAATTGTAGAAGGCCAAACAACTTGTTGCCTAAAATTCCAGATGGGATACTCAGGCCTCAGTGTCTTGAACATCCTATGGCAGAGTACAAAAACAGAAATGCCTCCATTTGAAATAAATCTAAAGTTCAGACGGTATCAAAAGAATACCTGGAATGGATTTTTACATATCTATACAGATGGATATCAACAACTCGAAGGAACGTACAGGACAGGAGCCGCCTATTTTTGTGCTCATTTATGATGTACTGAAAATATTTATCAGGCACTGTCAGACATCTGCATCAATGAGAGCAAGAACTTGTTGCCATCCTATATGGCGGCTTGAGTGGATACAATTCATTTGCATATCCTTCGGTGGGTAATATTTGACGATGCTTTATCTGCTGTACAAATTGATAGATTCATACTTTATACGATTGTGCTAATTGAAATGAATATTATCATTAATGAACATTCGTGAAAATTGAAAGGATGTTTATGTTTCCTTTTGGAATGATTTCCATTCACATTGGTGATATCAGGTGGTAATGAGATTGTTGATCAGACTGCCAAAAAAGGAGCCTGAAACGATTCATTGACATTATTATACCAACACAAGAATGGAACTGGCACCTCTTGATTGCTCCATTAATAACAAATTATTGGCAAACCGAATGGATAAGTCTCAACCACGGTAGGTCCTGTAATGCTTGCATCGGAATGTTTCAAAACCTATATATAGACTATGGTTTATCTCAGTAGAGATAAGGAATGCTTGAGTACAAAACAACTAAGAGTAGGTAAAAGTAATTTAAACCATTCCTTTTTCAAATTAATCAGCATGATCCTGGTTATTGTGAAGTTTGCCAAGAGAGTGAAAATATAGAAACATTTTATTTTAACATTGCAAAAAATACAACAATGAAGAGACGTCTCCTTGAAATCAAGGGACTTAACTGAACAATCCTAGTCTTGAAAAATTATTTGGATGTCAAACGCAGGATTAACACGTGAATTGCTAGTTTTATAATACATGATACTAATCGTTTTAGAAAGCTGTTTAAGCTATCGTGGATCCCTCTTGTTGATTCCGAACTATTTGATATGATGAAAGGAAGTTTTCGTAGAGTTCCATGAACATTGCTGCAATTTAACGCCTGCTTACGCTTTTTTTTTTTTTTTTTTTTTATATGCGTGCATATAAAATTGCGTTTCCTGAACAATCTTGCAATCAAACACATCCTTTCACTTTTTATGCATTTAATAATAACTTTTCTTTTTTTTTTTTTTTTTTTTTTTTTTTTTTTTTAATCTTTTCAAAATACTAATTTTAAACCCATATGCTAACAAAACTTCACAAAGGAAAGTCGCTTCGTGGGCTAACTTTGAAAGCCTGCCCAAACTATTATATACGACGAGCCCTGGCGTTAAATAATCTCGAGATTGACAACCCACTTATGGAAACCACCAATCAAAGAAATGGATTGTTTACCGTGACATCTTACGATTGCTTTCGGTTTGTCAAGTAACTTCTGAACCATAAAAGTCATTTCCAGATACCCCATATTTTTCTAATTTAAATAATAACATTTCATGATTAATTGTGTCAAAGCATTTCGATATGTCTAAAAAAACAAGCGCCCACCATTTCATGATTATTTAGTGATTCATACCAGTCATCTACAACACGATGGAGACAAGTTACTGTAGAATGATGTTTTAAAAAAGCAGATTGATCCGAGGTTATCAAATCATTATCAATTAAGTAAGAGTGAAAACATTTTGAACTAATTTCTCCATAATTTTGGCAAGATGGCATACAATTGAAATTGGTCTATATTCGAACAAGAATCCTTTGTCCCTTTCCTTTATAAATAGGAGTTACTCTTGAATACTTCCAATCATGAAATACTATTCCATTTTTTAAAGAGTAATTAAAAATAAAAGTCAACGACTTCATATGAGAGATGATGATATTTTAAGCAATTTACTATCAAAATCTAAAATGTCTAAGTTACTATCGCAACTAAGATTAGATAACAGTTTATATACCTCACTTTCGGAATAACTTTCATATAAATATATACACATTTTGGGTTTTTCCAATTTGGTTGTTTGCAATGATGGAAAGAATTAGTGATATTTCGTCCAACATTAGCAAAATGTTCATTAAGGTTTTCAGGACTTAGGTCATTTATTGAACAGAATTAGAATATTTCATATTACCAGTAGCCATATTGAGTTCTTTCCAGAGTTTTTTGGAGTCATTTTTAAACTTGGAGGAAATATCAGTAAAATAATTATTCTTTTTTGCTTTACGGATAGAAAAGAGAACATTATTTCTTGCTTTACGGTATTCATCTTTAAATTTTTCATTATCATCAGACTTATCCTTTAGGTAGTCACGTTGATACATAAGTTCAAGAATATCATTGGTCATCCATGGATTATATTTATTTTTTACCCGTACTTCCTTTATAGGAGCATGTTGATTACAAATAGATAAAAATGCTTCCTTCCATTCCAACCAAATATGATCATTGATAATTGAATTATCATAAACATTACCATTACTATTGGATAAAATATCACATTTATTTATATCATTCAGAAAGGAAGATTCATTAAACTTTTTAAAATCTCTGAACCCGACTGTTTTATGTTGCGCTTCGTGAACATCAAAATTAATACAGGTATAAATTAAGTAATGATCACTCAACCCAATTTTAGCGACATCGCATAAAACATGTTGGTCCGGTATTGTTGTAAAAATCAGATCAATACATTTTGAAGAATGAGATGTAGTACGTGTTGGCTGAGTTATTATTTGTGTGAGAGAATATAAACATTCAACAGTATATAATGGATTATCAAAAAGTGCGTCACCAAACTGGTAATCAATATTGAAATCACCTAGGATTATTAATTCTTTGTCTTCCAGTGTCATATTAGCAAGAATGTCTGAGAAATGATTATAAAAATTAACATCCGCATTAGGGGGACGATAGATACAACAAATGAATGCTTTATGTTTCTTAAAAGTCAATTCAAGTAATATAGTTTCGAGCTCAAAATTAGAAGCAAGATCATTTCGTTCAGTAACATGCAAAAAGTTTTTGACAAAAATACAAACACCACCACCTCGTCTGGCTTCTCGATCACATCTAAAAACTGTATACTCTTGGATAAGGATTTCATTATCTGCAATGTTTGTGTTTAACCAAGACTCATATATATATATATATATATATTTGATTAATATGACTTTCAACAGATTACATCTCGCATAGGGGAGGCAGCGCAGTGTATATATTGTTCGTTAATCGTTGTGTTATTTACCATTGGGCTATTTTGAATTGGACTAATCATTCTTTTTTTTTTTTAATCATGACAAAGTCCATCGAGGCTTTTTATTGCTAACATTTATTTTCATCTTTTATTTTTCCATAGATAAGCACCAGCTGTCGCGTTTCACTTCACCCGGCAATATTTGTTTTCTCTATTCAACATGATATATGATGTAGAAGAGACTGCCTTTGTCAACTTTGTGTGACTCAGAATATAATTGTATTCACTATACTTCTCTTATAAATGCACATATCACACACAAATCGGTGCTCCTAGACCTTTAAATTTTACATAGTAAAGGGGTATTCAAACAGCCTGTTATTAAAGAATGAAGTATAATAATAGGAATCCAGTTTGTATACAATAGTTGTTGCTATGTTCAGAATATATCTACAAAAAACCGAAAATAACTTTTATTTGTGATCTGTTTTTAGCCTGTTAAGCCCCCTACTTTCGGCTTAAACCTCTACATTTAAAAACTCTCAGCGGTCCCTGATAATTAAGTTGACTGACCGCCATATAATTTTTTTAAACAACTAAACATCTCACAACTATAGTCTCAAACCCACGGGCGTAGACACGCTTTTATTTCTTTGTGAGTGGGGGGAGGGGGGGGGGGGGGGGGGGGGGGGGGGGGGGGGGGGGGGGGGGGGGGTGGGGGTGGGCGGGGGGCGGGGGGGGGGGGGGGGGGGGGGGGGGGGGGGGGGGGGGGGGGGGGGGGGGGGGGGAAGGGTGATCCAATTCAATGCGGCGGGACTCACTTTCTTTTGTAAGTGGGGGTATGCTCTACGCCAGTGCTCAAACCCGTCTCAAACCCATTTGAAGACAAGTTGGAAGCCATTATTGGGGATGTACAAATCAGTGGTAGGCTTATGGTTTCATATAGATCTATCAGTCCCAAGACAAATGCATATAGGCCTTCATTATGATATTTATTTTTCACAGATGGTTAACCACAACTACATAAAAGACTATTCAATGATGAAAACATGCTCAGATTCTATAGCAAAATATGTGAAGTCGACTGGAGTTGCGTTTATAATGAAATATTTTAATAAATCAAATAATAGTCAATTTGTATAGTGAAATTGCCAAATAATTATGGAACTATAGCTCAGGTAGTAACAGTTAATAACAAAAATAAAGAAAAACAAAAGACATTACCAATTTTATATCCGCCATAATGAGATCTGAACAGGTGATTGGTCTAAACACATTTTTGATAAATTAAGATGTGATATAACATTGTAGAAATAAAAGAGCAAAATAAACACCTATGACTTGGAAATGGAACTAAACTGTCAAATAAGGGCTAATTATACCATTCAATATACATAAGGTCACACATGTATTCATTTACAAAAACACTTCTCTTCATTTTTTATTTTTTTTTGTACTTGTTAAGCACACTATACAGTTTTATCAAATGAAGAGAACAGCAAAATATTTTCTTGGCCGAATTTTCATCAAATTGGGGTATAACCCCCCTTAATAGTCTAAAAAGGATGTCCATGTATTATTGATGGAAAATTTATGAAGATTACGTTAAATGAAAAATAAAAGGAAAAAAAGGGACGATTTATTGCTGTATTCAAATTATTTGTTATTTATTTATTTTTTTATTTTTTGAAATGCTTAGAATGATTTGAGCTACACTCGAATTTAGCCAAAAAGTGTTTTTTTTTTTTTTTTTTTTTTTTTTTTTTTTTTTTTTTTTTTTTTTTTTTTTTTTTTTTGCATTCGCTTAATTTCTTAATGCGCGAACGTACGCTTGGCAACATTGATATACAAGTTGTGCAATAACTTGAAGTTTCATGTCTAGAGATATGAAATTGCAGTGACTATTATTCAGAGTTATTAGAGATATGCTAAATTCACAAAATAGCGTCTAGATGACGTCACATAACAGCAGTAACAAAGGAAATAGTGTTTTAGTGCTCAGATTATATAACCGTCTATCATTGCTGAAAATTTGAAATAATTTTGTCGAGTTATCATGTACACAATAATGACAAAGGGAAAGAAATGAAGAAAAAGAAAAAGATTCTGATGAATAAAAATATGTAGGGTACATGCAGGTAATATGGGACACCTGAAGCAAATCATGTCGTGACCGTCGACCGGTGACCGATGACCGGTGTGAGCACCATAATGTTGTTCATATGAACTGTATACGTAAATATATCGTCGTGAGAGCATCTAATGCCGAAATTTCTCTGAGAAAATTGCTGAAAACCAAAAAGGTAGGTAAAACTTACGGCATTTTTCTACCCTGATGTAAAATTTGATATTTCACAGAATGTGATGGTGAAAGAGTGTTCGAGGGGGTAACCTCAATTGTTTTGTATATTTAGTAAGCTTATAGTTTCATTTTGATCATACTAGCGTGTACAGGTCAATTTGTTTTAGTGAAGGGGTGCAATGTTGCATTAAATGCTTGCCTGACACAGCAACATTAGTGCAGGTAATATGGGACGTCCAAAATGGCGGAAATGATTCTGGTACTTAGTATTGGGATGAGGCATCAATCTCTTTGCTACGATTTTTTAGGGTATATTCACAGTATATAATTAATATAAAGAACTTATTGTAGGCCTATATTGACTTGTATAATGAAAATAATATTAAAATAATATTAAAAAAAGATAATATACAAAATACATAACAATGAAATATTTAGTCAAAGGTTTTACTGAAGGGTCTTATAATTTCCAATTATATGTTAAAGTTAATGATTTTCAACATTTTAAGCAAATTCCAGACATGGTAGAGTAATTGTAGTTTTTAAAACGTACATTAAATACATGTCCCATATTACCTTCACATGCAGGTAATATGGGCACTTTGGTAATGACGTCAACATTTGAATATTGCAGACAGGGGGGTTGGTGATAATTGTTTTTCTTCACAATAAAACTTAGAGCAGTAGTTATTGATTCATATAAACAAAGATTAGACTGTGTGTCATTTCGTAGTTTTATGCAAATTAGGCAAATGAGCTTAGGGGGTCCATATTACCTGCATGTACCCTATGTGCAGGTAATATGGGCACATGTATTTAATGTATTTTTAAAAAACTACAATGACTCTACAATGTCTGGAATTCGCTTAAAATGTTGAAAATCATTAACTTTCAGATATTATTTGAAATTATAAGACCCTTCAGTAAATACTTTGACTATATTTTTCATTGTTTTGAATTATTATTATTACCTGCACTGATGTTGCAAAATGTCAGGCAAGCATTCAATGCCACATAGCACCCCTTCACTACAACAAATTGACCTGTACACGTTAGTGTGATCAAAATAAAACTATAAGCTTACTAAATATACAAACAATTGAGGTAACCCCTCAAACACTTTTCACCATCACATTCTGTGAAATATCAAATTCTACATCAGGGCAAAAATTTGCCGTAATTTTACCTACCTTGTTGGTTTTCAGCAATTTTCTCAGAGAAATTTCGGCATTTGATGCTCTCACGATGATAGATTTTCGTATACAGTTCATATGAACGTCATTATGACGCTCACACCGGTCACCGGTCACGACATGATTTCCTTCAAGTGGCCCATATTACCTGCATGTACCCTACTTAGTAATGTTATCAATAGCAATCTCAAATCTACGATGACAAGCTATTGGGCACTGTTAGGGCGACCTACAAGAGAAAAATGAATTAATGTTTACTTCTCAAAATTGACCATACCTGGCACTTTATGGCCACAATCACTGTCTCGTTTAATTTTTCCAATTTGGAGTCTGCGCATCTTTACTATTATTAACAACTATAAGAATAAATTATTGACTTGCGATTGTACAAAAACTGAAAACCCCAGAAGCTGCAGTTGTTTTTTGTTGTTTTTTTTTAAAAACATTAACCGAAATAGGGTGTCAATTCCGTCAAAAATGTCCTCTCCGAATACGGTATTTTTACGCATAGTAAAAGACTACTTGACTGACAATTAATGTTTTTGTCTATAAAACACTTGTATATATGCAAAAAGCTTAGAATGTTTACTTCGCCCACATCCACTTATGTTTCAGACAGTTCACGTTCTAATGTTGTCAAATTGATTTCCGTCAAAAGCGTCCTCTCCGAAAAAATGAAACAATTGAATTACATGTACTAAAAACTTTGAACCACTATAAAAAATAAATAGATAAATAGATAAATTAAATAAGTGGGTGATCTCATGCCCCACAATTTCAAAGCAATATCATTTCACTTGTTTAGATACTATACTACACTATTAAAAAAAATACTATACTTAAAAACACATACACAAAAATTGATGAAAAACAAAATACCTTTCTTTTTACTTTTGCTTTTTTTTTTTTTTTTTTTTTTTTTTTTTTTTTTTGGGGGGGGGGGGATGAAATGTGACAGATTGGTAACCCTGAGAGTAAAACAACCCATAGGTCAACATTGTATGAAATCACTAAATGTCTGTATAAGGTATCGCAATACTGACATAGCACCAAAGTGTATTCAAACCTATTTAGCTTTTTACATCGAGGTTACAATCGCATTATCCAGGAAGCCTGTGTGGTATTTTTTCTTATCATTGTGGGTGTAGAGGGGCAATCTACTATTACACATTATAAAAAAAAATACTAGACTATATTATGATACTACAGAATGGTCTACTAATGGTAGCCAGAACTGTGATAAAATTTACACGTAACTTAATTTACTATAAAAATAGTTTTGTTCTACGGTATTACCATGATTACAGTGAAGTCCAAGTTCATGATAAAGGTCTGATTAATCATGCATGATATCATAATGTGTCTTTTTCTAATCAACTATATAATAGTCCTCTTATTGCTGGGCTGTCATAAGAAGTTATTAAATCTACACTGTCCGTCATAAAGGTGGAATATTTTTTTGCCGCTATATCGACATGATTTTGCTCTGACTTTAATTTCTTGAATATGTTTGTCCCTGCTTTTACTTTTTGGGACTCTGGCTATATATTGGACATTCTCCCAACCCTTCACGTGGACCTTTTTCCAAAAAAGTTTTGTCAACCCCCGTGATGCCCATTTTTGTCATTTTTCCTCATTTTGGGGCCCCTTTTTGTTTTCCCGGCCGATGAAGCCCCCCTCAGTCCTACCCCCAGGAAACGCGACTGAGGTGTATTGTTTTATATTGTTCTTTAAGTTAAATCTATATTTCTGGTGACAGGCTTAGGTCTCTTGTCTAGGGGAGGGGTTGAAGTAAAAAACGAGATTGGTGAAAATTCGGAATATTTCATCTCATCTTTATGCTGAAAACAAAAGAAATGAAAAACCACCTTTAACCCTTAAATATCATAATTTTCCCCTTAAATTTTGTTTAGCCTTAATGACAAGGCTGTAAATAGTCATTATTGATAATATTTTATTTTGATTTAAGTTTGGTTGAGATTTTACAATACAATTTAGAGAAGATAGAAATTTCCATGGTGTAAAAATGAATAAAATGAATGTTGAACCCCAATCAAAATAAATTTTGACCCCTCCCCTAGATAAAAGAGATGAGCCTGTAACCATAAATCTAGATTTAATTTAAAGAACAATAACAAATCTCCACCTCAGACGTGTTTTCTTGGGGTAGATCTGAGGGGGCCTTGGTGGGTCGCGTGAACAAAAAAAGGCCCCAAAAATAAGAAAAAAATGACGAAAATGGCCATCTTCTGGGGGTGACAAACTTTTTTGAAGAAAAATCCCCGGGAAGGGTTGAGGGAACGTCCAAGGTATACCCAGGATCCCAGAAAGTGAAAGCGGTGACAAACACATTCAAGAAATTAATAACGGAGCAACATAATGTCGCTTGAGCCAGAAAAAAATATTCCACCTTTATGACGAACAGTGTATGCTATGCACTATTAAATAATTCTGAAGGGTCCTTCTTTTTCCCCTTTTTTTCATTTTTTATTTTTTATAATTTTTTTTTTCTCGCATTTCTCATCTATTCAGGAGAAATTGCCAAAAATGCAGCAACAAAAAGGAACCGTTTTCTTGCATCAGAGTTTAAGGCGACTCTACTGACAATACATTGCTGTAAATGAGAACATATTTGTTTTTTTGTTTTTATTTGCTATGTGATTTGAGATGAAGGATCGATTTTTCTTAACCCGATAGATAAATAGTTTATAACATCAAGTTGATATAAACTGAGTAGTATGTAATTGTGTTCATGAGTTCGTTTTGTTTTGTTTTTTCCTCTTATCCATGCAGCGAATGGAGAGGAATTGAACGACTGAATGGAGCATAATTGAAATGTCGGGCTTTGTTACCCTTCTATGATTCATAAGTGTTCCTGCGTTTTGAACGGTCGACCGAATCATCGAACGAAAAACCTATCCATTGTCCAATCACATGCTCAAAATCGGAAGCTCCGCCCAACCTGGACCGTCATCTTTGTTTTCGTTCATGTATTATTCATATTATTCATTAAGGAGGCGGGGACATGCGATGTTGTGTCATTGTCAATGTCTTGAATAAAAAATGAGTTTCTTTCCTGTGATGGGGGAAAAGACCGAATTGACTAGCATTTAATTCTGCTCAGGTTTTTCAACATTGTGTTAAAATTCGAATCATGTATTTCAACATTATTCTGTTCCTTCCTTTCTTTTGCTGATATGTTGGCATAGGTAGCCCCGACCAAGTAAACATTACGTTTTTATTGTGATCCAGCAAAACAACAAATTTAAACTTGGGGGGAAAAAAATTATCAGCTAATGTTTCTCAAGGTTTCCTCCCCAAAGTATTATAATCTCTTAGACGTCTCCGCGATGGAAACAATATCGGATACGTCTATAGTCTCCGGGTGTCTATTTGATACCACCCTTAGTGTAATGTAGAGTCATAACGGTATCGCTTGTCAAATAATGTTCTGTACTATTCTATAATACATCCCTTTAAAAAAATCTAACCTTTTCCCATAAAGAAATAAGATTACATTTCTAATCAGCATTAAGGGTGGTATCTCACTTCGCGAAAAACTAATTTGAAACAAATTTGTGACGGATTTGTCAGCATGGCTTTGCCATTCCCAATTTTCAGAGACGTCTCTAGTGGCGCAAACGATTCCGCCGCGGAGATGTCTCCGCAACAAAATAGAAAATTCCGTCTCCGCGACGGATAAAAAGTGTTAGAGACGTCTCCAATATCGCGGAGACGTCTCCTGAATTTTGGAGACGGATTTTTAAAAATAAATTATCGTGGAGACGTCTCCGAGACATCTCCGCGATATTGGAGACGTCTGTAATACTTTTTATACGTCGCGGAGAGCGCACACATTTTCCTCATCTCATGTACGAGCGGAGACGCTCTCCACAGAAGTGAGATCATACCCACCACTGACCAAACTATCGCCACACAAAGGAATGTGCCTTGGACCATAAGAAACCTACTATATTCTTGATCTTACGTAATCTACTGTCCCTCGTGTACATTATCATTGAATCATTCGTTGTATTTCGTTTGAATGCAAAGACTTTAAAAAGTTTCTACTTGACTAATAAAGTTAGAACAGGCTCCATGCAGGTTTTATCCGTCACGGAGAGGTCTCCGATACTTCTTTCTTTTTTCTTTCGTTATATGTCTCCCGCGAAACTAATTTTCAAAACCGTTCTAAAACCCGTCTCAAGGTAGTCCCAGTCTGGCTCTCAGGCAAGTGATTATAACTACCATAAGCCATAATAAATGAGTTCACCCTAATGCATTTGATGAATTGAAAAAATGGCATGTTCCAAATTAATTCGTATCATAATTTCGAACTCAAAAACATAATGATTGCGTTATGTTTTACATAATATATGGAGAGGAAAATTGCACTGCAAAAGGTGTGATCCATTCTATTTGTTAAGAAAAAAAAAAGACATTCAAACAAAAAAACAACAACAAAAGACAAGAAAAGAAAGAAAAAATCTTTCATTTAAAGCTTCTTTTTCGATTTCTTATTTTTGTCAACAGAACTCGTGGCCCTGCTGTTTGCAGAGCTCTTATAACACAAACAATTCAGGCATGTGGTACGGGGAGACCTGGACAATTGTTAACAGTTTTTTTCCTAAATTTAACTATCTATGTTATTAAAAGGGGCCCAAAATACTTGCTTAAAATTTAAATAAAAATGAAATATGCAAATCTTTAGCCTTGAATATGAATACGTTTGCGGTACGATTAACAACAAGATCATTTTTACAGCTCCATTACCATTTCAAAACAACGGAGGTCGGCAAGATGTTACAAACTTGCCCCGTGAGAGCGGCACTCACTGTAACAGACGTACGGAGAGACCAGGCCAAATGCTAACACATGAAATATCAGAGGCTATTCACTTGACAGATCCAAACTTAAACATCAGTAACACCATAAACTAATCTTATAAAAAACATGACAGATGCTATATGACTCCATATATATTATGTTATCCACTGTTTATATTCATGTATGATGCGGGACAAACAGTATTATGATTCTTTTTTTTTTTTTTATCTATTTTTAATTATATCTATAACAAGGTTTGTTGGGGCTTCACCTTTAACGTAGAACTATTAAGAAAAAACCTTTTCCATCAAAAATCTTTATTTCCCATTCATTTTGGTTCTTATCTACTTCTCTCGCCCACCCAAATATATCTTTTACACTGGACAACCTGTGGTTATAACACTTCCATATATCCTAGAGCCTACGCCTTTTGACTTATTCGACTCATCCATAGTTTCCATTTCCAAAATCAAAGTGATAAACATTCTGATAAGAAGTAAAAAAGGTTTTGTACTGCTAAAATCCAATCTTATAAAATTTACCGCCACTTTTTTTCTGCAAAATCCAAATATTCCATGCCGTCGTTAACAAAACGCGTGGACGTAATTTTCAGGCATCATTATGGGAAATAATCTTAATCTTTTTATGGCGGGCTCCCAATCTCCCCCCCCCTCTCTCTCTCGCTCTCTCTCCTCCTCTTCTCTCTTCCTCTCTTTTTTTTCTGTCTACTTTTTTCTTCTTTCACTCCATCTTTACCTTTTTACTTTCCTATCTGCCCTTCCCCTCTCTCTCTTTCCTCCTCCTCTCAATTTTCTTCCCTTCCTCTCTCTTTTTTCTCTCTTTTAATGTGTGTGGGTTTTTTTAAATAAGAAAAAGCAAATCAGGGGGGGGGGTCCGTAATCTCTTTCTCATTTTATAGGACCCTATAAAATAAGCCTTTTCGGATTTCATGGGCTATCCTGTCAGTGTTTCTTTTTTGTTTTATACCATGTACAATCGACAAATAAAATCAAATCAAATCAAATCAAATTATAGGTTCACAGTTATCTAATACCTAATTCTCATGTTTGAACTCATAGATAAGGTTACCTTTTGTAATTGTGAACAAAGCACTATAATTGACTATACATTAAAACATATGAAGTTATGAAGTTCTCTAGTAAAGTGATATAAATTATCAAAAAACAAGAATAAAAAAAAACTTGAGGCTCCGATTACAATGAAACAAATGTTAAACAAACTAGAGGCACTTTTTCGGACAAAATCAATATTTCTTTGCCTTTCTAACAAAACGTATTGGAC
>CALNVZ010000308.1:6200-22213 GCA_940671915.1 Paracentrotus lividus | reverse complement strand
GTAGTGTACCTTATATGGAAAGCATTTAATTTCCAAAATGTGTGCCATGTAATGTGTGGAATGTTACCATAAGCAAGATAGAGATTGTAGTTGGATAAAGTGAGATATATGAGAAGGAGCATAGACATGCATTCATTTCTTTTGTTATTTTAGGGACGATCTTTTCATTATACCCGCACCAGTAACAAAAGAAAGTTATCCAGCTCTATACAAGTTGAGTGGAAGAAAATTTGAAGAGAATAGGATGAGAGAGGCCGAAGAAAGACTTGTGTAAAGAGACGGAGAAAAAAACAAAGCTAAATAACGAAATGGACATTAGACAAACGGAATGAGAAGAGAAAAAGTATTATATAGTTGAATCGGTAATGGACCAAAGGGAACTAGATAAGCTGGTTGTAGATGAAAATGTATTAGACCAAATTGGACGAGACCAAAAGGGGGTTAGTCAAATTGGTTTAGACCATGACTGTGGTGATTACTGGGGGTGCATACACTGCCCCCAACGAGCCCCGCCTGGATCCTGCACTTGAATTAAACCTATAAGATATCTGGATATATGTTAGCTTGGTGCCAATCAACCTCGTTACAGTTGGAGTGCACTGTTGCATACTTGACTGTGTATTTCTTTATTTTCCGGGAGTAATATTCTTCCCTCTTTTTTTGGGGGGGAGGGGGCGGATCCTTGCACGAATCAAGCGCAATTGAGCAAAGTCATGCCAAATCGAACACCCAAGATAAACTATATCTAGTTCGTCGAGAATTATGGTTTCATTATAATTTACAGATATTTCGTTGAGTTACGTTCGGTTGCGTCCAAAATTACTTTCTTTTCTGCTGATCCCCACGGATGCCTGTAATAGTCAGCTGCAAATATAGTGATAATTTCGTTCACCCAATAAAACAAAAAATACATAAGACATATGATGGAATCATATCAATTCTAGTTGTAAACTTAAGAGGAAGAGGGCGCTATCACTCTACGCAAATCAAACGCTGCCATAGACATTTTGTATTTGCACAGTTTTTCACTTTGTTTCTTGATTATGGCGAGCAACTACCTTTTCAAAGAAAATGATCAACTTGAATAAGTACGCTAAGAGTCTTTTTTTTCAAAAATAAGAATAACTTACTGCAAATGGGAAAAAAAGTCCTGTCACTTGTGTCAAATCGAAATCCTAATCAGATCAAATTCCTGTACAATATGGCCAATTTTGCTCTCCAAAATAGCTCATACGCCACATAATTATCTTCCTGGATAACGCATAATTATATTACAGCTTAATGATCAAGCCGTTTTTAAAAGCTTGAATTCTCACCTTTCCAGAGATGGTAAATTCATTTCGATTGGTTAGAAAAAGTCCTGTCACTTTCAACATTATCACAATAGAATCTTTACTCGATGGGTCGATATTTCCGCATATCACATGCATATCGCATGTGGACGGCGTCTTCGCAAGAGGTGACAAGATCACTACTTATATCAATAATCGTTTGGAACATCAATCTATGTAAATAAAGATTCTGATTACAACTTCATCACAATAATGTTATAAGCTGCCCAAATGGTTATTTCCTCCATCTGGTCTGGAGAATCTATTAACTAACAACATGATAAAAGTTCATTAATTTCTTTCATCTCCATGTACGAGTAGATGCTGAACGAACGGATAATACCATTCCAGCTGCAGGAAGTCTTCTTAAGTCTTCTTAAGCGAGTTTTTGTGAGCTAATTATATTATTGCAGCCAGCTGTATAGATTTCTACGCTTGTCAGTCGTATTTCCAACGTCGCTTCGTTGCGGTCTGACCTCTTAGATAATGGACGCGCCTTGTTTAATTACGATATAATGCCGCACATTGGTATACGTTAACTTTACATTTTACATAGAGTAGAATTGATATGAGAAGATGAAAAAGGATAAAACAACAAAAACGTAACTAAACGCAAGTGTCTTTGTGACTGCAGCATTAGGTATACAGCTTTTATAGATATTTCGATATGATTTTATATGAATGAATCTTATACGCAAAGTTTAGGTCTCGGATTTACGAGAATAAGAGGAAGTTTAAATAATCATCTTTAAATGCTTCAGTGTGTGAGCCTCAGATGATCGTGATTAAAACGTACGAGTGCAGTCGTGGTTAATTGACATACCAACTTGACTCAGTGGCGCGGAGTGTTTTTGAAAATAGTCTGATCGAGCCGCAAGTGATGGAAGGGGGGGGGGGGCTAAACAGGCTAAAAATCACAAATGTATGGTCAGTTTTGCTTTTCTTTTGTACACGTTTGCTAATAAAAGTGAGGCGGTTGAAGCTCCGCGGCCGAGTTGACGTGAAATTAAAAATAAACTATCAAAGTTACCATACAAATAATGACGGACTGCGACATTTAGACATTTGCGTATATAGGAACAGCACTGTAAACTGGTAGGCCAATTAATTACAAGTAATTTATAAGCAGGGCTGCGGAGCGCTTTTGAAAGTGGAGGGCGAGCCGAAAGTAGGGGGGGGCTGAACAGGCTAAAAATCACAAATCTATGGTCATCTTTGCGTACATGGTTGCCGGAAAAAAAGTGGGAGCCCCCCCTCCCGGTTCCGCGGCCCTGATAAGTGCTGCCTTATTATTGTGAAAATTAAAACATAAAAACACACCAGTCTGGCAAGAGTTCATTACCTTGCCACGTTTTCAATGATAAGGGAGTGAACATTTTAAACTTTAGATAGCGTTTATCAACAGTAATTCCCTATGAAAACAAGAAATATAGTAGAAGTCCAGTTAAATTGTTTATTTAATTACAAAATACATATTCATTATATAATCGTCTAACATAACAAGAAATAATAAAATCCCATTGACATTAAATCAAGCAGATGGTATCATACGGAACGAGAACTCTAGTAAATCCGTGACGTAACAGCTGCAATGACAATCACAAGCCGCGATTCCTCTTTGAGCTGCTTGCTCCGCATGGGGATGATTTCTTGAACCGGCTTTTTTATGACAGCACGCACATTGTGCTGGCTGCTGACCCGTTAGTAATAAGTTTTTTATGATGTTAGGTTTTTTCAGAGAGCGAGAGGTAACCGCTTCACATCATGTTTTTCATTTGGGCCTTTTCATAAAAATCAAAATTTTAGGTCGATAGAAATTGTAAAACAACGTAAAAATGTCCAAAATATTAACCTAAAATGAACATTAAATTACAAAATAAAAATCAATCGTGTCAAAAAATGTTTTGATATTATTGAATTCAGGCCTTAACTGAAGTGTAATTGAAAACTCCAAGAAATTTCATTAAATTTTAAGCGAGATATTACTTTCCGAAGTAAAGCCACTGATCTTCAAAAGTATTTTCCGGGTCAAGTAGAGGTCACGCACAATTTGTCAAAAAGAGAGCTCATAAATAAGCGCGTTTTCGCGGACCTGCGGGTTGGCTGTAGTAACAAGTTGATCAATAAAAAGCGAGATCGAGCACATCATTTACGTTTTTATTTTCATTGTCTTAAGCTAACCTAGCCACTCATAAAACGTGATCAGAGAAATTCTAAACATTCGTGAGGCGCAATATTTATTAAAACATTTTGGAGGCTTATCTCTATCATTACTTATTCAAAGAATATAAACAAAATTCATAAGCCCCTGTACAAGAATAATTTAGTCTATAGACCATTATTATGTTCAAAATTTCCAACAGAGTTCAGATCAAAATGACTCGCTTTATTATGAGTAAGAGTATACGCGATTGACATTCAAAGAACGCACGCAAACATCGGAATAAAACCCCCAAAAGGTTTTTAAAATAGTTTTGTTTCTAACTAATTTAGCGCCAGGATTGGTAAACACTTTTCTTAAAAAGGCGGACTTTTTCTTAACAATTAGAAAGAGCATGACGTTTTTATTTATTTGACGAAGAATAAAAACAACTAACCAAATTCAGCTTCTTTTTTTGAGAAGATTGAATGTTATTTAGACAACATCACCGTTTGCCTCGATCATGCGTGACGGACGAGTATTGTTCTCTGTATACCTGAATGCAGCCTCCTCATTGGTCAATCGTTTCACCTTTGTAACAAGTGGTTGCTAGGGCATTTCGGTGAGTACAACGGTGACAAAATGTTATTTTTCTGGCGCGGAGTCAAACGGAAGTCAAACTTCGAAGACGTTTTTCTCTTGATTTTGATTTCCAAGAGCACAATTCTCCTCGCGTTCAGAGGCTAATATCTCCACTTCTATTTACTCTTTACAGTCGGGTTATAATATCAAATTCAAGGCAATTAATCAGGGATCAATAATATCAAATAAAATGGATTTCAAAAATCGCGATTAGTCTCTCATTTCGATGACGCATCACATATTATTTCTCCGGGAGAAACGTTTCACCTTTGTTGAGCTCCTGCTTATGAATTGACATGCTACTCTTCATTGCCTCTAGCTCCTCTTCTATCTCCTTCACCCTTTTCTCCAGCACACCGTTCCTTTCTCAACCTCCGTCACCCTCTTACTTCAAAATCAATGGCTGAACCAAAGACTATCTTCAACCCGCTGTATGCTGAGCAGCAGGGAGTCGACAGCTCGTTGATCATTGCCTCAAAACTATCGGCAGCTGTTTTGAAGTAGCTTGCTATTCCAGCTTGGGTTGTGATATCATCCTCAATCTGGAGGTCAGACGACCTTGGTGAAGCCCATTGATAAATTCTCGTCGAACATTAAAGTTGAAAGGGCCCATCGAGATGGCAAAACAACGGATGACCACCCGCGACACATCCTATTCAAGGTCCTGTCTTACAGAGAGAAAACAGATATCATGAAAGCTCAACGTACACAGCTTGCGAAGGAGCCTTTATACATGGTGGATGACCTAACACCAGATGACCTCAGAGAAAAGAGAAGCCATGCTCGAGAGGTGCGAGAGCTCTATGAAAAAGGCGTGAAGCTCCGGTTCTTCTCTGGAAAATTGCGTAATGTAGGAGGGGCTCCTTTTAATTTCAAACCTGCTCAAGCAGAAGACAATGTCTCCGCTTTAGTGTCTGTTGTCATTCATCATAATCAATTCAATTTAATGACTGATATTCAGTTATCAATTTGGCTTTACTTGAAGCTTATTTGCGATGTCAGATGTTTTCCTTATCTAGCTGTTATCTTGTAAAGCCGATTACAATTTACTTGTCTTTAATCTGCCCCTTTAGGTTATTCCTCCTAATTTCTCTCATTTTGCCATTGAAAAGTAGAATTTGACTAAATTAGTGTGATTGTTAAACTGAGAGGCTTTGCACTCTTTTGTTAATTGGCCTTAGGTACCCTCCCAAAAGTTAAAGCCGCGGTCCGCTGCGTGAACGCCGCACAGCGGGCTTTTAGGCAGGATATACCGTTCCCCTAGTATTATTCTTCCATTGACTTCATTATAAAGCGCCGCTGTGCGGCGTTCACGCAGCGAGCCGCGGCTTTAACTTTTGGGAAGGTACCTTACTATACTGACGGGTTTGTGTTTTTGGCCAGTGCCATTAATAACTTTTCTTACACTTTTCTTTTCTGTTTTAATTGTTATTTCCTTTCTTCTTTGTCGGGTACGAAATGTCGATTCGATGTCGTAGACGAAAGTTTAGAAGTCAATTTTTGAGTTCGACTGTTTGAGGGCGCTCGAAATTGTGAAGCTAACTTTCCGCTGTTTGGAACGTTTTTTGTCGCCCGATATGACATCGATATTCGTTTAAATCTTCGTTACAAGCCCAATGATGTCAGTAAAAGAACATACAATCTTTAAGATAAATAGTTTATTTACATTTATGAACCATTCTGGGTAAATATTATGAAATGTAAAAGAGATAAATAATGGTGCAAATTTTGTGTATTGACAAGTGTTGTTGAAAGATTGGAATGCACACGCTCCGTGTCTCCCTTGTACATGCATGTACTGTATGCCTTGTGTACGTGGCGTTCGCTACGTAGGCGTACTGGGGGTGTGTCAGGGGCGTGTCCATTCAGGCTTCGTTCAGTTCACTAGTCTATACAGTTAATGTATAAAATGTACCATTCAAGCTCGATAATGTAGTTGTTTGTTTATAATTATGGAGGCTGTGAAGCATGGTAAATAATTAATGCACTTTAGTTACTTTACATGAGATTAAGGCAAAGGATGACAGATCTGATATGTTATTTTGGGATTGAAATGAATCTTAATAATGTTATACAGTGGAGGCTCGGTATGATGAGATGCTGGGGATTTAGGGTGCCTTTTGGAAGAGGTTTGTTGTTTGATGGTTAAACAACAGTGAATTGCATTTATAGGAGCTGAGGCTAGAATGTTGCCTTTTGTGTGTCTCAAATTGTCATTCTCAGATTTCTTTGTACAGAGTTTCCACTGTAGAACAAAATATTTGCAACTGAAGGTATTTTACTGTAAACAATTACATTTACTGTAATGAAGGCACAAGTACACAGGATTGATATAATATTTACTTAGTATTATTTATTAGTATCCAACAAAACAATCATACTCATGCATGACGTATAAACTAGATAGACATGTGTATACTGAACAATTGTTTTTCGTTTACATTAAATTGCAGAATAACCGTCTGCGTCTACACAGAGCAAAGTTTCATCATTCATGGTGTTAGTCCCGTCATCGATGGTCACGAGGGTTATAGTTCACACTTCTTTCTCTCTCTACATCTTACTTCTTGTTTACCTACCAACTTGCCTGAACTATATTTTGCTGCTAATGTTCGCTGATCTATTTTGGTAGGCTGTTATATTATGTTGCATATTCATGTTGCGTTTTTGTGTCTAATGTGTCTGAAATGTTTGGTGTATGGTCCGCTTGTATGTGGTTCTGTTGTGTTAGGACTGGCTGTGCTTTGAACTCTGATATTATTAATTTGGTCTCTGTGTTATTTACAATCACTCTCGTTCATAAATGGAATAATATTTGCAGGAAGATGTGAATGTTTTAGTAAATGATTGCACCTATGTCGATTGTAATGAATTTCAGGGAAATACAGTAAATAATTTTGATGTTTTACATGTCAATGCCAGAAGTTTGAATAAAAATTATGATGAGTTGTACCTTGCTGACCTGCCTCAAGCATAATTTCTTTGTAATGTATCTCTGAAACATGGTAAATCTACTCTGATATCAATTTATCCAGAACCAGGATACCATTGTTCATGTCTGTCGAACTGACAAGTTAGGAGGCGGAGTGGCTTGATATTAAGGAAGGACTAGGTAGTAAAATTCGGTTTGAATTATCTGGTACAAAACCAGGTTATGAATCAATTTTGTTGAATGTCTGGTAACATAGAAAAACAGTAGTTGGTTGTGTGTATAGGCACCAAATACCGATAGTAACATCTTTTGTGAAAACTTTGAATTACAGCTACAATAGTCTTAGAGCAAAACAAAGATGTCTACTATATATAGGCGATTTAACCTTAATTTGCTAAATTATGATTCTGATGCTAAGGTGAAAGATTTTGTTGACTTGATGAATTCTTTTGGTCTATTTCCCTTATCTCAAAGCCCACTCGAATCTCACATAATACAGCCACTCTTATAGACAATATATTACTAACTGTATTCATAATGATTTTATGCTGGTGTATTATTCAGATATATCGGACCATTTGCCAATTTTTGTGTTAATAAGGTGATTTTGTCGAAAATCAAACAACCAGCCACATTTAAGCGATTAAGTCACAAATGAAAAACGATCTTGACCTTTCAGCAAAACTTACTGCATACTGATGGCAGGGACTTGTTGGCGGCTAGATAATGCCTGGAGAGTCTTATGAATATTCTTATCCGTCTTT
Source organism: Paracentrotus lividus (assembly GCA_940671915.1). Taxonomy (NCBI): domain Eukaryota; kingdom Metazoa; phylum Echinodermata; class Echinoidea; order Camarodonta; family Echinidae; genus Paracentrotus; species Paracentrotus lividus. The sequence goes on along the minus strand of CALNVZ010000308.1, from coordinate 14,404 downwards.
TCACTGATTTGTATGACCAATGTCTTCCCGTCTTGAAGTAAATAAGAAGAAATGCAAGAAACCTTGGATCACTTCTGGCTATTTAAATTTCAATCAATGCAAACATCATCATATTCAAAATATGTCAAAACGGCAAATTGAATAAATAAAAAAAATATTTGATTATTAAAATGTTCTCGTTCCTAGAACGCTCCGTTCGAAAAAACAGAACATTTTATGCACACCTATTTCAAAGTGTTAAGGAGATATAGGAAAACTCAACATTATCAATGAATTACTGGGCAGGGGCTAAACGAAGCGTTTGATCCCTTCAGAGATGTTTCATGAGGTTTCATCGTTAAGTGTGCAAGTAACAAAACGGCCTGAATGGTCTTTAAAAGTATATTCATTGGATTGCCTGCTAAAAATAAGTAGGGAAATTCCAACCAGTACGGCCAGTCCTTTTCCATGAATTTTAAAGCCAAACACTGATAATGCGTCCTGTTTTTCTTAGACCAACTTCTATTTTTTTTGAAAATCATTAATTTGTTTACGTCACTTTAAATCATCTAAGTCAAGTGCTTCAGATGATATTGCGCCCCTAGGGTGTTAAGAATGTATCAATTTTTTTGTTGAACCATTATGGTTATTTTTAATAACTCTGTGCTCACATGGATAGTCCCATTCAAAATAAAGGTTGCTAAGGTTGTTCCGTCTTTACTTTACTTATTTTAGCAGGCAATCAAGAAATACTTGTTTCACTCGTTTCACAGTTCTACAGTCACTCCGACCGCTTAAATCGAAATCCACACGAAATCCAATTGGTTCCAAATAAAGTGCCTTGAATGCTTATTTTTAGCATTTTTTTCAGCCTAAAGGGTATCTCACGAGTTGCGAACGTGCGACACAGGCGACATTGTAGAGATTTTCGTATACATAGGAATGCCTAATCCACACTCGCTTTTCGGTTTTCTAGGACAATTTAACGCTCATCCCGGACAATTACCCCCCGGACCAATTACCCCGGACAATTACCCCCCCGAGGACAATTACCCGCGGACAATTACCCCCCGGACAATACCCCCAGACATTACCCCCTCCCCCCCCCCCCGGAGGACAATTACCCCCGGACAATTACCCCCCGGACAATTACCCCCCGGGATAATTACCCCCCGACAATTACCCCCGGACAATTACCCCCGGACAACTACCCCGGACAATTACCCTCCGGACAATTACCCCGGACAATTACCCCCCGACAATTACCCCCGAGGACAAATTACCCCCCGAGGACAATACCCCCGCAATTACCCGGACAATTACCCCCGGACAATAACCTCGGACAATTACCCTCACAGGCATTGATGTTGGAATCAAGCGGCGCCCATTGTGTAGTCTCGCCCGATTGTCGCAGGTATTCGAATTATTTTCTACTTGATCTTATCTTAATGACTTTCTATTTCTCTTCCTCTATTATATTCTCTTTTCCTTTTTCTTCTCTCTCTCATTTTTCTTCTTTTTTTTCTTGCTTTTTCCCTTTTTCCCTTTTCGCCTACTGCGCCTATGCATCAGAAAATATGTAAACTAGCCCTCGTATTTCCTTTTGTTTTCATAGGAAAAAAAATGAACATTCATAAAAGGAGATGATTTATACACAAAATAATCACAATTGTTGAATATCTGTGATTCATCTCTGATTCCGACTGATCTTATTTTCATTTATTTTTGTTTCGCCTGACCGAAGTTCGGCAGAGACCTAGTAATCACTTTTCCTGTTAGTCTGTTTGTCTGCTGGTCTGTTAAGAAAATGTCAAAGTTTTAGTTTTTGTTTAACTTGCTCTCATTTCTTTATTTCTGCATCATTTGTGTTAACACTTAGTACAACTGATACTTAGGTAATACCAAATATGTGTTGATAAGGATGATGGGGTCAAGGGTCATCTAGGGGTCAAAAGGTCAAATGATAAGAGGCCATGCACGCTACAAAAATGTTAAAGTTTTTGTTTAACTAGCTCTCATTTCTTTATTTCTCCATCAATTGTGTTCACACTTCGTACAAATGATTCGTGGGTAATACCACATGTGTGTTGATGTGGATGATGAGATCAAAGGTCATTATAGGGGTCAAAAGGTCAACTTAAATGTCGTCTTTTCTTAAACTTTTTGTTTAACTAAATTTCACTCATTTTTTTTATAGCATCAGTTTTGTTCACCCCTGGTATAAATTATCCTTGGTTAATACCACTTGTGCGTTGATAAGAATGATGAGGTCCAAGGTCATATAGGGGTCAAAAGGTCAACTTAAAGGCCAAGAGATCATATTGCGTGTTTTATTGATAGCGAAATCAGGCAAGACTCGTGGTTCGCGAACCACATTGTTTGTTTTATTTCACGAAAAATCAGGTAAATAGATAAAACCATGGTCTGAACCCATGGTTTCTAAGGGCGGCAATAAAGGCCATAATTAATAACTCCTTTAATTAACAAATAAAGTGAAAATATAAACTAAAGCCCAATATAAATTTATGCAAAAATAAGATTAATCGTAAAATTAAATATCATACATAAGTTATTTCTCACTTTATTTGTTAAATTATGGAGTCATTAATAATTGATTATTATGGCCCTGATGACCGCCCATGGATTTTTGCAGAATCCGCCGTCGGGAATATGAGGGCCAGTTTACATATTTTCTGATGCATATATGCGTATATAAACGGGGGGGGGAGGCTTGGGGCGCAAGCCCCCCCCCCCCCCATGTTTTTCATGGCGCAAAAGGCGCTGCTGAACAAACAAAAAAAGGGGAAAGGAGGGGGTTGGATGTTGTGTGGTCGAATGGATAAGTCGGCGGACTGACGATCACAAGGTACGCGGTTCGAATCCCCTCCATTCCACTAATGTCCTTTGGTAAGATATTAATCTACAATTTGCCAGACTTGACTCAAGCAATTAAGGTAAATGGGTACCGGTAGGAAGAAATTTCTTGAATGCCTAAAGCGCCCTTTATTAGGGCAGCTATGGCTATTGCCGGGTAATAATATTAGCTGCGCCACTGAATAGTTTACTAAATTTAGATAGTCGGCGTTATTATTAATAGAAAGGGGGGGAAGGGAAAAAATAAGAAAATTAGAGAGAGAAAGGGAAAGAGAAAGAGAAAGCCATTAAGATAAGATCAAGTAGAAAATAAATTCGAAACTTGCGACACCAGGGAGACTCAAATGGGGCTCTGAATAGATTCAATTTGCAGTGGAGGGAGGGAATTGTCCTGGGTGTAGTTGTCCGGGATGTAATTGTCCGGGGGAGGTAATTGTCCGGAGGGTTATTGTCCGGGGTAATTGTCCGGGGGGTAATTGTCCGGGGGGTAATTGTCCTGGGGGTAATTGTCGGGGGTAATTGTCGGGGGGTAATTGTCCGGGGGGTATTGTCCGGGGTTTTCGGTCCTCGGGGGTAATTGTCCGGGGGGTAATTGCCGGGGGGTAATTGTCCCGGGGGGTAATTGGTCCGGGGGTAATTGTCCTGATACGATGAAGAACAGACTCTCAACCAGAGACTTAAGTTCGACCCAAGAATTTTTTTACATTTTTTTTTAGATGCTCTAAATGGATAGATCTTACTGAATAGATATCCATAAAACCGATAGGTCAGACGACGAATTTTGATCGCAAATATTATTTTCATTTTTGGGTAACCATTCTCAGTAGGGAGAGAAATTACACTCATCTTGAAGTGATATTGATGGTCAGTATTGGGACGATATGAGATGCTTAGTCCCTAGATAACTCTAAAAGACCAAAGAGGTCTTTCCATGCGACTCCCCCCAATGTATAGTATATATATTATATATATTATTATATATATATTCTATATATATATATAAGAGAGTACAATTTAAATGAAAACCGTATACAAATAAATTTTTCCGATATTCGGGCATAGCCTTTGTCGACAAAGGTATGCGCGAATATGGAAAAATTTATTTGCCTATGACGGTTTTTCATTTAAATTGTATCTTTTTATTTAAACATAAAGCCGGCGCAGAATTCATTTCTTATTATATATATTATATATATAGCAAGGAATATATTAGGACAAGAGTTTGAGATCTGACCTAGACGGTGTAACCTCTCGTAGGCGGGGGCCGCAGGAAGTCGCACGCGGACCGTATTGCAGAGCCTGTTCTATTTTCCTTTGGAGGACTCATGAAAATACACCGGTTGGGGCGGAGCCGGCTCGCTACCGGCAAACCTGTAGCGGCTACCAGCAGAACCCCGTCGGGTTCCTTTGGTGACTCGGGTTTTCTACGGCCTACCCGGTTTGAGAAACGCCGGAAAATCGAGTGCATAGTCGATCTTCCCGCTCCCCTACATTTAAGGCATAACTAGGGGAAAATGTTCCGGGGTGAATAAATCGTAAGGGAGTCGGCCGGAACCGCACTAAGGTTAAAGTGTCTTTTCCTATCACCGTACGGACCCGGGAAAGAAGCTTTTGGGGCAAAGGAGGTTATGAACAATAGAGGGGTATATTTTGTGCTAACAAATTTGAACCGCACTGTAGAAGTTATAAAAACGATCGATTCCCTCGCGTACGGGTCCCGGCAGCGAACTGTGATCGATGCAATTATCTGGAACGTTAGCATAAAAAAGGCTATTATTTTTCAAAAATAGTCAAAACGCTCGTTTTCTGTCCTTCTTCAATAGCTTTGAATAAAAAAGTTTTCAATGGTGACCGACATGTCCTCTCTGGCTTGTGAGACAGATTGCAACGTATATTGTGGCAAGATGATTCAATCCTTTCGGGCTTTCAGTATACAACAGTGCGTCCCAGTATTTTTTTTATTTTTTTATTTATTTTTTAGATGATGTACAATGGTACACTTTATATCGTATATCAATGGTATTTCTGATGGTACTCACTGGTACTCTGAATGGTATCCACTGGTACTTCTGAATGGTCCCAATGGTACTTCTTGAATGGTAATCAATGGTAACGATTTTTTTATTTTTTTTGTAAGGGTGGTTAGAATTCCATAATGTAAATCTGGTAAAGGGGGTATCTCACTGAGTTGCGGAACATTTGCGAACCAAGCGAATTAAGAGATTTTCGTATCATAGATGCCTAACCACCTCGATTCGTAGGTAGGCTTCTTTGATGTGAGGCTTTTTCTTTGTTATGTGTTTTCCGGACAATGAGTATTGGAATGTAGTGACTTCTGAAATGAATGGAGTCGAAATACAGGAATTCTTTTTTGTCCTGCATTGGGGCATGAAGTGATCGATCTTGGTTTCAACCACAATTCTTTGATAGGCCTGAATTCTTTTGAAAATAATTCGCCAAAAAGTTTTGAACAAGTTCAAAATTTCTAGGCGTTTATTATGATCGATTGCAAGTGCATAATTCTGTGTTAAATGGTTGAATATACATATATTAGGTTTACTGATATTACTAAAATATATAATGGAAAGGGTGCAACATAATTTGAATCGGATAGAATACTCGATGAAAGAAAATAGGTTTCTAAAATATGTTGAAAATAATAAATATAATCCAGCGTATATAGTGTCTTTGATAATGTTGATTGGTATTGGTCATTAATAATAAACGCAATAAACATTCAGTTTCACTTCGGGCCCGTGGCTGGGCGTTGGGGTAATTGAGCTGGTAGTCATTTTCTTTTTCAATCATCATTACTAATCATTTCATATTATTGTTATCATTTTGTTTTTTTTTCATCTCTGCACCCATGGACTGCATAATTGACAATCATATATCTCACTTTTGGCAACACACGCCTCACGGTACCTACACGAACAAACGAAGCAAAATGACTTGTTTCAATTGATATGTGTTTACAATTCGTGAAATTACCCCTCGAGGGGCTGTGGGAGCGGGGTGCTTGGGGGGGTTTCAGGCCCCCACTTCAGTTTCAGGCACGTGTACAAAAATTGCAAGAATGACCATGCATTTGTCATTTCTAGTCTCTTCAGCCCCCTTCGGCTCAGCTCCTCTACTTTCAAAAACGCTCCACGGCCCCTACTTTGTGATTGCATAAAAAAAGCAGTACAAAAGAAAACATGCCAATATCATACAATATAACCCACCTGTACTTACCTAACAAGGCAGTAGGCCTAGGCCTACAAAAGAAAACATGCCATGATCATTCAGTACAACCCCTTTGTGCTTGCCTAACAAGGCAGTACAAAAGAAAACATGCCATGTTGATACAGTTAGATAACCCTATTGAGCTTACCTAACTTAGCAGCACAAAAGAAAATATGCAATTCTTATACAACGAGATAACCCCTTTGAGCTTGGCTTACAAAGCATCGCTAAAGAAAACATGCCATTCTGATACAACGAGATAACCCCTTTATGCTTGTCTAACAAAGCAGCACAAAAGAACGTTGGTAGATCCTCTCTATATATAACACTCTGTAAATTCGCCTGGGTTCGCAACCAGTGAGATACCCCCTTAAATGCTTATTTTAGCATGTGCGTTTGCATGTTACAAGTTTCCCCTTGGACGTAGACAAAGCTACATAATAGGTATGAGAAGTTTTAACCTTAATGCCTAAATTTATATTAAATTGTTTTACTGATATCAAATTAGTGATATTTCAATGTACACATGCAAATGAATTATCATTCACCAAATAGTATCGTAAATATAAGACCTTTATGGAATCATGGAGGAAAGATCGAATTGGCAGCCATAGGCTCAATGACACTTTACAAAATGGCCGCCGATTCAGTGCGATTAAGGCATAGGGAAGCAGCTAAACCGTGAGCAGATCCATCGTTTGCCTTGGTATATAGTCGTAAGCCTCCATGTTTGTGAATGTATGATATTTCACGTATCAAAAATTGTAACGTTTAAATTATGCTTGATTTTTTAACATAAAAACATCTCTGTATCTTGCAAGGAACATCATTGCGACCTCATACGATTGGGATGCATGTAGTCTGAAATGCCATTCCATTGTCCGGAATTCCATTCCTTTCACTGTACACCAGTCTCACACAAGGCTTGCACTTATAGACAGTCTGACTCTCTTCTCTAAAAATGTGAAAGATTTTGTAACAATATAATAATAGGATTCATTGTGATTAAAATCATCGATTTTGTGTTCTGCCTCTTTTTTTTTTTACCTTCCATAGTATATTACTAGCACTAGTATTACCGAGTTATCATAGAATGTGAAATGAAATTTAAAAAAAATCTTCTCTGATTGAAACGCAAAATAACCCCTGTCTCTTATTGCAAAGGTTATATCTGAGAAGCTGGAAAATGCATAAGAACTATCATGACCAGTCTGGCTTTATCTGCAGATAATTAATACCTGGTTTGAGGTATATAACTGATGGCTACCGGAATGTCCGGAAACCAAGAATTGTCATGATTTTAACTTTTTCAAAAAGCATACGACGATGCCATTGGTTTGTTTTGTATATACAGTGGTGGCCAAAATTATTAGAACACCAAGCATATTTAAATGATTTTAGTAGTTTTCATTCAGTTGACCATTTAAATACCTATAAAATGGTTGGAATGTCTCCGAATATCATCATTATGCTTTAAAAACTAAATACCAAAGCCAGGCGTTGGGAACTCGCCCCCAAGTCGCCTTTTTTTAAATGTTACACCACCAATTGCAAAATTGAAAAATCTTGCCCCTTTCAGGATCAAAATGTCATAACGTTAAACATTTTAAGCCTCTTCCTACAAAAGTATATATATTCTGAAAGGAAATTTCCTGAGGATGTCAGGAATGGGATTCATAACAACACAGGGTGAAGTAGTTACATCTTATGTGGGGATTTTGAAATTATTTTTGGAGGGCCTCAAATTTTTAACTCAGTGCCCCTTTTTTAAGTCCCCCGTTCCAATGACCCTTAATATTTCAACATATTTGAATTGCCCATGAAATTTCCCTTTAAAAATATACATTTACGAGGAGTGTCTTCATTAAATGAAAAAAACTACTCTTAACCTTCAATGGACATGGTTATTTTGGTCATCTCACCACCAAGGGTGGGGGCGAATCCACCCTCCCCATTTGACCAAATTTTCTAGCCTGCTAAGTTTCATACTTCTACCTCAAATACCTTTTGAGCAATCGGCATATGTAATTGGCATTGGCCCCATCCAGTGCTCTAAATGTTTAACCCAGGGGCACCACGCTTCAACGTGTGTCAACGCCATCGTTTGTAGGAAGTGTGCCCAGACC
>CALNVZ010000307.1:62234-75569 GCA_940671915.1 Paracentrotus lividus | reverse complement strand
TCGTTCTCGCGATAACTTAAGAACCGTTTGACGGATCACTTTCAAACTTGGATCATGTATGCATATGGTAGGGACAATGATCTGATTAGGTTTTGGGGTCATTAGGTCAAAGGTCAAATGTCACAGAGGTCATTGTATGCATGAAAATGGCTCGTTCTCGCCATAACTTAAAAACCGTTAGACGGTCAACTTCAAACTTGGGTAATGTGTGCCTATGAGGAGGGCAATGAACTTATTAGATTTTAGGGTCATGAGGTCAAAGGTCAAAGGTCACAGATGTCATTGTATACATGAAAATGGTTCGTTCTCGCAATAACTTAAGAACGGTTTGACGCGGTCAACTTCAAACTTGGATCATGTATGCATATGGTAGGGACAATGAACTGATTAGAATTTGGGGTCATGAGGTCAAAGGTCACAGGTCATTGTGTACATGAAAATGGCCCGTTCTTGCGATAACTTAAGAACCGTCTGAGGGATAAACTTGAAACTTGGTCATATATGCATATATGAGGGTCAATAAACTTATTAGATTTGGGGTCATGAGGTCAAAGGTCACAGGTCATTGTGTATGTGAAAATGGCTCTCGTTCTTGCGATAACTTAAGAACCGTTTGAGGGATCAACTTCAAACTGGATCATATTTACATATGGGAGGGACAATGAACTTATCAGTTTTTGGGTCATGAGGTCAAAGGTCACAGAGGTCATTGTGACATGAAAATGGCTTGTTCTCGCAATAAACTTAAAAACCGTTTGACGGATCAATTTCAAACTTGGGTCATATGTGCATATGGGACGGACAATTAAACTGATTAGAATTTGAGTCATGAGTCAAAGTTCAAAGGCCACAGAGGACATTGTGTACGTGAAATGGCTTGTTCTTGCGATAACTTCTGAACCGTTTTATGGATCAACTTCAAACTTGGGTCATGTGGGAGGAAAGATGAACTGATAAGAATTTTGAGTCAGGACATCAAAGGTCACTGGTTATTTATGTAAATGACTTGTTTGTGCAATTTCTGAAGGACCTTTGACAGATCAACTTAAACATGTTTATCCTTTTTATTACATCAGTAGCCATCCTTCCTGAGTTGGAAATAATTCTGATGATACAACTTTAATAGATTTGGGTCAATATCTCAAAGATGTCATGGTATAAATGGATGTAAAATACTCAACATGCGCATGACTTTTTTTTTCCAATGTGGTAATACGGAGGCATGCTTCCGACCGTGGCGCGGTCGAAGATTCATCTAGTTCTACTTAACTTTTATTTTCCTTCTTTCAAGCAAATGTTAAAGACCTGGGGTCTTGGGCTTTCCTGGAGTGGACCATAAGTTGTGAAAAGACCTGGGGGGGGGGGGCATTTCATCAAAGGACAAATGCAAGCATTTCAGTAGCTTATAACAGTTTGTCGGATAAAACGTCCGACAAGTCCCTTGATGAGGGGTCTAGGGCTTTCCTGGGAGTGGACCAGAAGTTGTGAAAAGCCCAGGAAATATTTGTCTTGAGCTAAATTTCTGGATCACAGCAAAAGAAGCTGTTCCACCTTTTTTTGGCCTGCTTTGGGCATTATGAGATCAAAGTGAGATTCTACCAAATCGGGCAATTTTCAAGGCATTACATAAGAGGTCTGTTGATGATAAAACTTGAGGTGATGGACAACACCTGTCACTGGGTAAGCATCCATGGTGTCAAATTACCCATGGAAGCCCAAGACACACTGACATTAATGTGAATTGTTTTCTAAAAGACACACTGCAGTAACTAGACAAACAAAATATTCAGGGTTCAATTCATCATCATCATCTTTCAATCTTTTCAGGTGGATGGCTTAGATTTCAAGCACTCACCCATGATGCTGCCCTCAATTCCTGCGGCAGACAGCCTCCAAGGTTCGAATGCTAGTGCTTCGTGAGGACCCCCCTCCATCCACCCTACCCCTGCCCAACCCAGGGGGAGGAGGAGGAGGGAGAGAGGGTTAGATGTTTTTACAGTTATTATTCATCAACCGGCTGGGCAGAGTCTAGGGCTTAGTATTGCTGGAAAGTGAGTGAATAATTGAAAATACAAGAATTAAATAATTTTACATTTTAACCACTTGGCTGCTACCACGTAATATTACGTGCTTGGCGTTTGTACACTGTGCCGCGACCATGTAATATACAGTCTGTCAAATAAATGGTACAGTTGGAAAACATTTTTTATAGTGTGAAGGTTAATATCAACGTGTATTGTTTTTTATTTCCATAAAGCAGGAATATCATTCTTTCTTCTCAATTTTTTTCATCACATTTGGTGCACAATTTTTTGAGATATAAGTAATTTCTACAATCAAGAAAAATCCATTTTTCGCAAGCCGTCCCATGCCTTTGTGTACGATTTCGCATAATGACCGTGAATTCAGCGCTCCAGAACAATAGAAGTGCGTATTTCGATTTGTTCCTCGTCGCACAAAACTTAGCATAACTTTTGTTTTACGAAAGCAAATTATACAGGACAAAGCGCATCGCCAAGAAAAATATTTTGGCTCTTCATTTCGGTACCACAAACACACATTATATGAAAAGATTTCACACCTAAATGATTTTTTCCCCGACTGTACCATTTTTTTTTTACACAGATGTCTATACTCATGATATTGTCTGAGCTTTGTCTGTTTGACACACAAGTGCCACGCTGGTTCATACCCGTACTGTGCAATTAGCTCAATGCAGCAGTCAAGTGGTTAAGGTGCTTTGGGAGAATGTGCAGTTTCATTTGTTTGTTTGTTTTGTTTTTTTGTTTGTCTTCACTGGATTCTCACTGGACAACTGTTATAAGTACCGAATTGCTGGCTCTGATTGGCTGAGAGCAAATTTGTGGGATGAACTGTCCAACAAGTCCTTTCATGAAACACCCCAGATGACTTTGAAGAAAGAGTGACCTTGTAAATCCAATTATCATTATTACCAAAGTGCTTGAGTTTGAAATATACAATGATTTACGGATATCAACAAGGCCTTTGTGTTCTTGCATTCCAAATTAAAATATTTTAGTGTAATCCACATTTTGATTGACAGGTGGTCATTTTCAAACGTTGAGTGGCGAGATAATTGGACAGACAGAAGAGAGCATATTTTCTACACTTGTAGGTTATGAATGGATCATACGACCATATTATATATAATGTTAGGACTGGTATATCCAGAGGCAAAATTTCGAGATATTGTGATGGTTTCATTAGTATAAAAAAGCCTTGTATTGAAGTAGAAGTTTTATCGATGACTGATTCACGAAAATTCGTGAAAATAACCACTTATACAGTATGTATACTGTAGGAGTGGCATACATCATGACCAGCTGGATTTGAATTTTACAATTTTCCTTGAAATTATGATAAAAAAACGATGCGTGAGTGACACATCAAATTTGGACATTGGTCTTACAGTTTTGGTTATGGGTTCGATGTGTGCCCAAGTAGATCTCCTAGGTACGCATAAGTACTGGTTATATACCTCTCTAACATATATATATATATTATAGTCCTTATCAATCATCCCTCTCGGTTGGAAAATAGGTTCACCCCTATGTGTCCACTCTCTCTCTACAACTTTAATAGATTTGGGGTCAATATCTCAAAGATGTCATGGTATAAATGGATGTAAAATACTCAACATGCGCATGACTTTTTTTTCCAATGTGGTAATACGGAGGCATGCCTTCCGACCGTGCGCGGTCGAAGATTCATCTAGTTCTACTTAACTTTTATTTTCCTTCTTTCAAGCAAATGTTAAAGACCTGGGGTCTTGGGCTTTCCTGGGAGTGGACCATAAGTTGTGAAAAGACCTGGGGGGGGGGGGGCATTTCATCAAAGGACAAATGCAAGCATTTCAGTAGCTTATAACAGTTTGTCGGATAAAACGTCCGACAAGTCCCTTGATGAGGGGTCTAGGGCTTTCCTGGGAGTGGACCAGAAGTTGTGAAAAGCCCAGGAAATATTTGTCTTGAAGCTAAATTTCTGGATCACAGCAAAAGAAGCTGTTCCACCTTTTTTTGGCCTGCTTTGGGCATTATGAGATCAAAGTGAGATTCTACCAAATCGGGCAATTTTCAAGGCATTACATAAGAGGTCTGTTGATGATAAAACTTGAGGTGATGGACAACACCTGTCACTGGGTAAGCATCCATGGTGTCAAATTACCCATGGAAGCCCAAGACACACTGACATTAATGTGAATTGTTTTCTAAAGACACACTGCAGTAACTAGACAAACAAAATATTCAGGGTTCAATTCATCATCATCATCTTTCAATCTTTTCAGGTGGATGGCTTAGATTTCAAGAACATCACCCATGATGCTGCCCTCAATGTCCTGCGGCAGACAGCCTCCAAGGTTCGAATGCTAGTGCTTCGTGAGGACCCCCCTCCATCCACCCCTACCCCTGCCCCAACCCAGGGGGAGGAGGAGGAGGGAGAGGAAGGGTTAGATGTTTTTACAGTTATTATTCATCAACCGGCTGGGCAGAGTCTAGGGCTTAGTATTGCTGGAAAGTGAGTGAATAATTGAAAATACAAGAATTAAATAATTTTACATTTTAACCACTTGGCTGCTACCACGTAATATTACGTGCTTGGCGTTTGTACACTGTGCGCGGACCATGTAATATACAGTCTGTCAAATAAAATGGTACAGTTGGAAAACATTTTTTTATAGTGTGAAGGTTAATATCAACGTGGTATTGTTTTTTATTTCCATAAAGCAGGAATATCATTCTTTCTTCTGCAATTTTTTTCATCACATTTGGTGCACAATTTTTTGAGATATAAGTAATTTTCTACAATCAAGAAAAATCCATTTTTCGCAAGCCGTCCCATGCCTTTGTGTACGATTTCGCATAATGACCGTGAATTCAGCGCTCCAGAACAATAGAAGTGCGTTATTTCGATTTGTTCCTCGTCGCACAAAACTTAGCATAACTTTTGTTTTACGAAAGCAAATTATACAGGACAAAGCGCATCTGCAAGAAAAATATTTTGGCTTTCATTTGGTACCACAAACACACATTATATGAAAAGATTTCACACCTAAATGATTTTTTCCCCGACTGTACCATTTTTTTTTACACAGACTGTCTATACTCATGATATTGTCTGAGCTTTGTCTGTTTTGACACACAAGTGCCACGCTGGTCATACCCGTACTGTGCAATTAGCTCAATGCAGCAGTCAAGTGGTTAAGGTGCTTTGGGAGAATGTGCAGTTTCATTTGTTTTGTTTGTTTTGTTTTGTCTTGTTTTGTCTTCACTGATTCTCACTGACAACTGTTATAAGCTACCGAATTGCTGGCATCTGATTGGCTGAGAGCAAATTTGTGGGATGAACTGTCCAACAAGTCCTTTCATGAAACACCCCCAGATGACTTTGAAGAAAGAGTGACCTTGTAAATCAATTATCATTATTACCAAAGTGCTTGAGTTTGAAATATACAATGATTTACGGATATCAACAAGGCCTTTGTGTCTTGCATTCCAAATTAAAATATTTTAGTGTAATCCACATTTTGATTGACAGGTGGTCATTTTCAAACGTGAGTGGCGAGATAATTGGACAGACAGAAGAGAGCATATCTTCACACTTGTAGGTTATGAATGGATCATGACGACCATATTATATATAATGTAGGACTGGTATATCCGAGAGGCAAAATTTCGAGATATTGGTGATGGTTTCATTAGTATAAAAAGCCTTGTATTGAAGTAGAAGTTTTATCGATGACTGATTCACGAAATTCGTGAAAATAACCACTTATACAGTATGTATACTGTAGGAGTGGCATACATCATGACCAGCTGGATTTGAATTTTACAATTTGTCCTTGAAATTATGATAAAAAAACGATGCGTGAGTGACACATCAAATTTTGGACATTGGTTTCTTACAGTTTTGGTTATGGGTTCGATGTGTGCCCAAGTAGATCTCCTAGGGTACCATAAGTACTGGTTTATATACCTCTCTAACATATATATATATATTATAGTCCTTATCAATCATTCCCTCTCGGTGGAAAATGGTTCACCCCTATGTGTCATGAGTGCCTTGAGTGACACAACAACTGCAAAAATGCAACATGTTTCTCAACAATTCAAGCAAATTACTATCCCAATTACAGGTGATATTAGTTGATTTATTTGTCAAGTATAAACAACATTCACATTACCTTGACCGGATGACCCATGAAAGCTCTAGAGCTTATTTACAATGGGGTTCTAAGGTGTACATTTCTCATGTAAGAGTAGTCCATGGTAATTACTTTAAGCAAAAAAGTGACAAAAGTGACTAGTTATAAGAATGAAAGGCATTTAAAGCACCATAGTCCCATATGTGCAAATTCCTGTTTGATCAATTATTCGGCACACGAAAACTGGATCATATAATATTTGAACTTAAATAATTAGTTGTATTGTGAAGAGGCTTTTGTGTTGATTTCAGATCATAATTTGCATTTACAAAGGCACAGCGCCACATTAGAATTTCAGCTCCATGTCCACTGTCTTTTGTTTGAAAATGACCAGGTATGATCCTGTAATATACAATCTTGTTAATTTGGAATGTTGGATGCAAGAAACATGTTGTATATTATATTGTCTGTTACATTCCTATCATGTTAATAACCAGTTCTCATGTATGTGTGTAGTCTAGATTTTCCAAAAGTCTATTAAAGGGATTTAGTAACTTCTAAAAACAAGTGCAAAAGAGATCGAAATAAATAGAATTCTATCGCTCTGACCGTAAAAACAAACTACTGCAAGTTTCAGATCAAATGCAAGTCATTTACTATCTTAAAACAGTGAAATTTCAAATGCGGCCAAGGATACGGCTGCGCATGATTAATTTATACCGCTCCGTTGAAAGCATAGCGGCCCGGTAGGCACGGCGACTTGACAACAGGAAATGCGGTGAAAACCACGTGCGTTGAAACGCACGCGGTTTTGTAAAGTGTCTCGAGGCGGGTTAGAAAATTTGAGTATCAAATCTTAGATATCTTGAAAGTAGAGCAAGCAAGTAGACTGCAATTTTTAAGGAATACCAGACTGACCGATGTGTTCATAATCATGATCGCAAAATGAGCTAAATCCAAAGTTTGCAATTTGAATATCATTCAATGATACTGCATCCCTTTAAAGGAGAAGGAAACCCTAGGAATCTGTTAAGTTGTACAAAATAAACAAATCAAAGGAACCGATGAATATAAATTTGAGAAAAATTGAAAAAATAATAAGAAAGCTATAAGCATTTCAATGTTATGATCACTACAGATATGGAGATCCTCACATTGGCAACAGCCCCAAGATGTGTCACTGTGTACATGAACAACTTCCCCTATATTATACTTCATGTGTGTGTGTGTGTGTGTAGTCTAGATTTTCTGAAAGTCTAATAACTCAAGCTCATATAACAGAATAACCCTAACCCTTTAGTATTTTTTCACAAGTTAGGTGTTTCAATGTCCCTATAATAACCCTATAGCCCTGACACCCTTACATCATAACCCTTAACCTAACCCTACTCCTAAATCAAACCTGGTTATAATCCCCCCCCCCCCCACTCAGGGGGTCAACCATACACGTATGCTTGTTTCAGATTCTTGAGAGATACCCCTATCAGTTGGGGAAGTCGTGTCAAAATTACCCCCTATTATAGGCATTTGGAAGGGAAGTTGCACCAAAACTACCCCCCTATTACAGGCTTTGGAGGGCTAGCCAATAAAATTACCCCTTTTCCTAGGTTTTTGGACCATATTCAGGACCTTATTTCAGGATTTGTCTTCAAAGAATTAAAATCTCCCCCTCATTAAAGGATAGGTCGGGGGAAAATGATAAAAGACCCTTATTTCAATGATTTCTCAGGGTTTTTTTCCCCGACTTGATCTCCTAAAATATACCACTTTCCCAGAGAAATCGGGAACACGCATATGTGTATGGTTGACCTCCTGAGTGGGGGCCAGGGTCCTAATCCTAAGGTTCATGGTAAGGGTTTCTGGGTGTCAGGGTTTCGCAATACAGAAAGACACATGATTTATTTTTTATTGTATCCAAAATTTATCCCATCTTTAGGGGTGGAGCTCTTTACGTCTCGGACATTGCACCAGGGAGCGTTGCCGATGACAACGGTCAGCTAATGAGAGGTGATCAGATTGTATCGGTCAATGGTCTAGCGGTCAAGAACATTCCACAGGAAGCTTTAGCCACACTGCGACAGGTCAGTCAGAGAATTCTTTAAAGAGATTTCTGCTACTCAGTTTTTGTAATTCATATTATTTTTTTTTTTTTTTTTAACCACATATGAGTAATAAATACATGTTCAGGGACATCCCTATAGTCCACTGGGGCCGATAGTCAGCAGTGCCTATAGACATCTACACCATGGTGTAGGGTCCTGGGGGGGCGTTTCATGAAAGGACTTGTCGGACGTTTAATCCGACAAACTGTTATAAGCTACTGAAATGCTCCCATCTGATTGGCTGAGAGCAAATTTGTCGGATAAAATGTCTGACAAGTCCTTTGAGGAAATGCCGCCAAGGTGTCCTAGGGTTAAGGTTAGGGCATAGAGCAAAATGGGATTCTAGTATATTGTGACCTGGTACCCTTCGGTCATCGTGACACAGTATTGGCCTTGCGGACTATTGGGCTGTAACTACATGTTCATATATGCACTTTACAATAGTGGAATATTATTCATCCATTTTACCTGTTACAAGTATCTAATGTAGCGAGCATAATGAGAATAAATATGAAAAACCCTAATGGTGAACAATCTAGATTTCTGTGAAATAGTGATTGCAGCATGCAGCCAAAAGAAAGGTAAAAAAAGTATATTGTAGCCAATTTGATAAAGCTGAAATATAAATGGATTTAAACGGTACCATTCCAAGGCTCAAATTACAAAGTCCCAAAATGCATCAACATATCTATCACTGTGACCTTTGATCTATAGAATGCGGAGGGTGACGTAAGTCTGAAGATTGCTCGTCAGAAGGACGGTGGAGGATCTCGGCTGAGCATGGGCTCGTTTGAGACCGTCGTCACCGCTCAGCCCGTCTCCGTAGAACAATCCCCAAGCCCAGGTAATAACAAAATGTGCAGTGGTCTAATACTTAATGATGTTGATGATAATGATGATGATGATGATGATGGTGATGATGATGATGATGATGATGATGGTGATGATGATGATGATGGTGGTGGTGATGATGATGATGGTGGTGGTGATGATGGTGGTGGTGGTGATGGTGATGATGATGGTGCTGGTGGTGATGATGATGATGATGATGATGATGAAGAATGTGGTGGTGATGATGATGATGATAATGATGGTGATGATGGTGATGATGGTCATGATGGTCATGCTGGTCAAGATGATGATGATGATGATGGTGGTGATGATGATGATGATGATGATGATGGCGGTGGTGGTGGTGGTGATGATGATAATGGTGGTGATGATCATAATGGTGGTGGTGATGATGATGATGGTTGTAGTGATGGTGGAGGATCTCTGTTGAGCACGATAATGATATTGATTTTAATGACAAAAACCATAGTGATTAAAATAATAGTGGGCATTATTTTGATGAATGTTATTTAGAATAAGAGGGCCAAATACTTGCACTAGTGGTTAATAGGTCCTTCATTCTTTTTTCTTTCTTTGCTTATGGTAGGTGGTGCTGAGGCCAAACGAGCAGATTTCACTCAGTTTCAAGAATCATTTGGATCCAGCACCGAGATGATCTCTGAAGAAGAAACTTCATCCAGGTAAAAATATTTCTTGGGTTCTCTGATTGTTAAAGGGAAAGTTCACCCTGAAATTAAATTGAATATAAGAACAACCCAAGTCCATGATTGTTCATTTCAAGTAAATCAGGAAAAACTTATCATTTTTTGTGTGTTTTGTATGGGATAGTCCTATTTGGATAGTTTTTCATCCATTTTTCTGGCCCAATTGACCAAATGAACCTTACCCCTATGGTCGATGCTTGATGACCTTCTTGATGACCCCCCCCCAAAAAAAAAAAAACCAAAAAAATACTAAAAATAATAATAATACCTTAAAATAAATAAAATAAAGTCAAATAGTAATAAATAATTTAAAATTTAATGGCCTACCCCCATCTATTTGGATGGTTTTTTCATCCATTTATTTGGCAATTGACCCATAGAACCTTACCGCCTATGGTCGATACTTGATGACTTCTTGATGAACCCCCCGCAAAAAAAAAATAATAATAAATAAATAAATAAATAATAAATAATAATATATAAATAATAAATAAATAATAAATAAATAATAAAATAAATAATAAATAAATAAATAAATGAATAAATAAATAATAAATAAATAAATAAAATAATAAAAATAAATAAAAATAAAAAAATTAAATTAAAAAAATAAATAAGAAATAAAAATTAATTAAAAATAAAATAAATAAATATATATTTAAAAAATAAAAAAGTTAAATTAAAGCCTACCCCCCTATCCTATTTGGATAGTTTTTTCATCCATTTTTTCTTCTGGTTGTAGTTGCGCCTTTCTTGTATAGAGTGGCTGGCTAGTTTTCTCTGGGAGGATTGGTCGGTCGTCTGGGTTCAGTTTCTGAGTGCTCCCTTGAATTGGTTGAGGGACCATTGTGAGCTCAGGAGTATCTAGTATTCTTTTATCTGTTTAGTCTTTCTTTTCTTTCTGGTGTGGAGAATAAGCTTTGCATTTGGTTTGTACATGCCGTTGGTTGTGACTGAAGGGTGGTAGAAATTGTCAAGTGCCACTGGTGTCTGAGTATGGTCGTGAGCCTTCTTGTTAAGCTGTGAGGGTAAGCTTACTCGAGCTATCTGGACCAAAGAGGTAGTTGAGTGAAGTCTGGGATAATGAGCTTGTTAACGTGTTTGTATGGTGGTTGATTTTATGTCTTTTTTCTTCTTGGGTTTGACTGGATGGCTTTTCTTCTTGTTCTTATGTGCTTTCCTTGAGCGCTTTCTGGCTGGCTTCTTGGGCTGGACGATTCTAGTAACATTGTTGGGGGTTGCTTTTATTCTTTGTTGACGCCTTTGGCGCCTTTGTTGCGGTCTTGGATTTTCTTGCTTTTTGATTCTGGTCTGAGATGGGCTTTGCTGGTCTGTTTTTGTATTCTCTGTATGTAGGGACTTTTTCTGTTGGGTTGTATTCTTTCTGCTCTTTGGTTCTTGTCTTCTTTTGTTTTTGTGTGTTGTGTGATTTACTTCTGTATCTTGTTGTGATACTTTCCCTCCTTCCCCTCCTTTCTGTTTGATCTGTTGCGTGCCTGTTTGAGGTCTTGCGAAGTGTCTTTTCTTCACTGCTTCTTGATGTCTATTAGATTTGACTCTTTCTGGCGTCTTGTTGGGTATTTGTCTGAGCTCTTTTTCTGTCTTGTCTTTTTTTGCTTGTTGCTGGCTTTTGGAGAGGGTAGCTTGATTAGTGCTGGTCTTACTATCTTTTGGTTTCTCTGCTTTGATTTTTGGGTATGTCTTCTTCTTCTTTTTTCTTTCTGTCTCTTGATGTTCCTGGGTCTGCTGGATTGGGGTCCTGTCTCTCCTTTTGGGTGCTGACTCTTCTCTTCTTGGTTGTGGTCTATCTTTTGTTGTTGTTCTCTGTGTGCTCTGTTCTGCTGGTTTGTTGTCTTCAAATTATCTACGCTTCTGTCTTCTTGTTTGGTTTGGCTTGTTCTTCTGATGTTCTGCTTTTCTTGGTTTTCTTGTCTGGTTGGTTCGATCTGTGGTCTGGGAAAGTCTCTTGATTGAGCTCGTCTCGGCTGGTCTGGGTTTCTTTCCTCTTTTCTTGTGGTCTGTCTTGTGTATCTCTTGTTTGCCTTGTTGATTGTGTTTGTGCCTCTGGTGGTGAATTCTCTCTCTCTGCCTGCTTGATTCTCTTGGTTGGACTGTGTGTTCTGATGCTGAGCTTCTTTGGTGATTTTCCTTTTTGTTGGAGTTTTGTGCTTTTCTGCTCTTGCTTTCCTGTTGAGTCTGTGCTTTCTGGTGTCTTTTTGTCTGCTGTCTCTTTCTCTTTCTCTTCTTTTCTGGTCTCCTATGTTGGCTTTGGTTCTTGTCTTGATTTCTTCTCTTCTTTGATTTGCTTTTTCTTTTCTTCTGGTTGGTCTTCTTTTACGTTGTGTTTTTGGTACTTTTTCTGTTGATAGGCCAATCTGTTGGTCTGGCTGTTGTCTGTTTGGTGTCTTTCTGTAGGGCCTCAGTATCCTTTCTTGTTTTAGTTCTGATTGGTCTGATTCTTTGCTGGGTCTGTTTATATGGCTGTTCTGTCTTCTTTGCGTTATTTCTTTTGGTGATTCTTCTGAGAGTAGTTGGTCTTTCTGGTTCTTTTCTACTGAGTATTATCTTCTGCTGTTTTTCTCTGTTGCTGTGAGTTGGGTTTGATGTTACTGCGTACTTCTTCTGACTTTCTTGGCTGCTCTCTGCGCCTTTGCTCTCTTGGTGTTTTGTTTCGTGCTATTTTTCTGTGGTGCCTTCTGTCTTCTCTGGGTCTGCTGAGAGAATGAGTTGCATTTTTCTGCTGTGGTGGTCTTTTGTCTTTTGGTTGGCCTCTCTTTTCTCTTCTGAACTTCTTTCTTGTTGTTTGGTAGAGGGCTTTTTGTGCTGCTGTCTTTTTTTTTCTGGTCGTTTCTTTCTCTGCCTTTTTTGGCTGAATCTCTGCTTTAGGGTTTGATCTTTCTGATTGTTCTACTGGTCCTTGGTGTGAGTGGTTTTTGGTCTGTCTTTCTGTTCTCTTTCTATTTTTGGTCTTCTTTCTCTTGCAGGGCTTGTCTCTTCTTGCCTCTTTCTTTGTTTTCTTCTGTGAGTGGGCTTGTTTGCTGTCTTCTGTTTCTCTGATTTTGAGTTGGAAATCTGGTTCTGTCTGGGCTTTCTGCTTTTCCCTCCTGCCTCTCTTCTATTGTCTCTGCTTCTTCTTCTTTTCTCTATGACTGTTCTATATACGATGTTCTTCCTTCTTTTTGTCTCTTCTGTCTTCTTTTTCTCTCTTATATTTTTGTCTTCGGGCTTCTTCTTTTTTGTGTTTTCTTGGTCTCTTCTTCTCTTTGCTGGCGTGTTTTATTGTCTTGTGAGGCTAGATCTGGTCTGTTTCTTGCATCTTTGTACTTTTTTTTTATGAGTCTGCTTGATCATCTTGTTCCTCTTTTTGCTGCGATTTTCTCTATTGCTATCTTGGAGACTGTCTTTGTTTGTACTGTTGTGGTCTGGTCTTTTTTGCGCCTTTCCTCGACTTTTCTGCATCTGTTGCTACATTACTCTGTCTGCTCTTCTTTCTCTGTTAGGTGCTGTTGATACC
>CALNVZ010000307.1:22674-35066 GCA_940671915.1 Paracentrotus lividus | reverse complement strand
TACCCAACAAAATCATAATTCACAAAACTGATTTCGCATAATTTCGCATAAATTTATTACCGCTACCCAAAAAATTGTTATTCAGAGTCATCAAGTCTGATTAAGGAGGGGAATAATTGAATTAAAGAAAAAATAATTGAGTAACAACCACAATGTGATTAATTGAACTACAATATGTGATTCTTTAACTTATTATTCATCAACATTTGTTATTTTAATCAAATCCATATCCATATTTTACCAATGACAAATGCAACTTTTTCGAAAAAAAATTGTTAAAAAAAACACTCATCTAAATGATGTAACTTAGACGTAACGCAAAAACACAAAATGAGTTTATTACTCAAATTACATCTGAATAGAATTTAATTATAGGTACAATTCTAACTAGGTAGATAAGACTAATAATATCATAGTGAAAGAATCAGAAAACATTTAAGTAATTGCTATACATAGGATAGTACCACTGGCAAATGTGGTAACTACGTACACCGTTACGTAAGTTACATCAAATTATAGTAAGTTACATCAGTTGTACCAGTATGAAGAATTGTGTAAAACTTTCTGAAAACTTTACAGAAAGATAAAAGTATATCAATTCAAGTGCATTATCAATTCAAATTTAAGACCAAATGAAGCTAAAAAATTATTTGAAATTTACAAATATATCCCACTCAAAATTTTATGTACAATTGTGGGACTACACTTGAATTGATTGCTTATGATGCAAATATTTTTAAACTACAAGAAGA
The DNA here is from genome assembly GCA_940671915.1 of Paracentrotus lividus. NCBI lineage: Eukaryota > Metazoa > Echinodermata > Echinoidea > Camarodonta > Echinidae > Paracentrotus > Paracentrotus lividus. The sequence goes on along the minus strand of CALNVZ010000307.1, from coordinate 34,314 downwards.
TAAAACAATAAATTTATTTCAGTTTGGTTTTCACTATGATGTCATTCTAACAAAATTAATCATAAAATTAAGTCAAACAATTGGATAAGTAGATATTTTTTTCATCTGATTATTTTAGACAGCGTAAACTCTTACGTAACGCAACAGACTTGTAACTTACGTAAGCAGTGCGATGATGGGCTCATATAAAAAATATGTGTGACTTGGATTGATCCTAATTTCAACTGAAAATGTTAGCTGCATGTCTACCACTCTTGATTTCTGATAAAGTGAGTCATAGCAAAGCTTAGCATTCACAGAGTTTTCAAGTTTTCCCAAAAGAGGTTGGGAATCCATTTCTCATGACGTACATGTAACTACGTAACGCTACCCTAAAAATGCTCATTATTTCTATTCAGGCCGAGTGAGTTGACTATTTGTTTCTTAAATTGAGAGTCTATGGCAAGGATCTACATGATAGGAAATTTAAACTTCAATAGCATGTTTATTAAGAGGAAGGGCAGACCTTTAAAGTCAGTAATTATATTCTCTGAAGTGTAACTATACGTAACGTGGAATGGCCCGTTATACTTTAACAATTGTCAATGTATACTTTTCCCACAGTGTGTTTTAGATCAACCAATATGAGCAAGGTATATTACTGTTTCATTATTTGGTTTAGCTTTTAACAATTGATTCAAATGTTTACTTTTACCAATAACCATATTGTGTTTGACAACCATAACCATGTTTGTACAATGTACAATGTATAACTGTTTCATTAATTATGTTTTACTTTAAAACAATTGCAAATGTTTAACTTACCATAATATTTAGATCACCTAATAATGTACAGGTATATACTGTTTCATTAAGATTGTACTTCAATACTTGTCAAATGTATACTTTTAAACCATATTGTTTACCTATTCGAATCGACTAGACAATAACAGGTGTAGAACCTAACTAACTGAAATCAATGAAAGAGCTAGAATCCTAAACAAATGCTTGCATACTCGTTTAAAAACCCCATTTTCATGTACATGTACAAGTCATTGTCAAGGAAAGTTAGGTAAAGTACTAAGCCAGGTAACACCAGAAACCAATTCTCCCGAATAAATTTGGAACGATTCTGCCGGAATATTTTGCCGAACTCGAATGATTCGAAACTATTTCGTATCTCTGATTCGGGGGCTGCCCCGAATCAGAAGACAAAATAACATGTAGGTCCTGAAATGTTGTCCGAGCGACCGATATACAAACTGAAGTAGAAGCCGAATTACAGACCCAAATCGGGACGAATAGGCGCCCGAATACGATACGAAATTTCCCGAGTGTGTTAATGCTCCAGAATCATCGCCATTTCGGCCCAAATCGGACCGAATGGCGAGGAAATGAAACTGAGGGCTAGAGGATTCATGCACTACTCGCTACCTCCCTAATGATACGAATATGTTCGAAATCGCCTAACTGCCCAATGCCTTCCCGAATCCAACTGAATCTCAGACAAAATACATCCAAATGTGGCCCAATGACATTTGTTCGGTGCAAAATGTGGGAGTAGATTTGGAGTCGAGTGTATTCGGCTGGTTTTGAAAGCGATTCAAAACGAGCCGATTCGCAGCTGATTCGTATTCCTGGTGTAAATCCAGGACTTTGATTGGCAGTACAAATGTTAGTAACAAATATTTTATAAAAGGATTAATACAGGACTTATTGATACGTACATTTAACCAATTTATAGTAAAGGTATTAACACCAATACATTGTACATGTACAAATGTTTTACATTGAATATTCACTCATAATATTGCAAATGAAATTCCCATTCAATAAAAATTGAAAAGAAAAAAACTAACTTTAAGTAATATAGCTTTAAAACGCCAATGATATTTCTAGCGTGTAGGAAGATGTACCAACATGTATATATCTATTTTTTTTTTTTTAATTTAAAAAAACACACAATCACACAGACCATCCATAGATCCATGGAAATTTACTGAATTTAGGAATCCATGAAAATTATAAGTCGACACCATTATTTGAAACGGGATTAATCGTCAGAATGAAATAGGTTTTATAAATGAAAAAAAAAAAGATTACCCAACACATTCTATTATCCTTTTTATTAGCAAACTATTAAGTCTTTTATATTACAAATCCTACAGATTCAAATGTTGCATAATAACTTCGCTTATCAAACCTTGCCTATTCCAATTATTTATAGAAAATAATCAAAACCGTGGGATATCAATGAACCTAATGTACCTGTAAATGGAATAAAACAAACATGTTCAGATAATTTGCAGCAAAGTTTTGGGGAGAGCTAATTTCATTAAATATCTTGTAAAACACCTCTTATCACATGAAATATAATTACACTGAAATATAAAAACTCTGCACTATTAGCGCATGCTCAAAGATGAGAAAAACATGCTGAAAACAAGAGAAAATGAAATTGAAATGGTCGCCACATAAAAAATGCAATGCACAAATTTAGTATCTATAAACATAATATATATATAATTTATCTGCTTGTCAATTCTCTCGAAACAACGATAGGACTCTGAACCCTACCCCTTTTATATAAAATGTACGTTGAAATTTCATCCACGGACCGAAGGCTGAAATTTTCAACACCACGTGGGAGAAAGATTGCAAAATGACATTGTTTCAGAAATGACCAACACAAGAAACATGCTCTAGTGTGAATGATAGATCTATATCATTGAAAATTTCAATAATTCATTGTAGATGATGAGTAGAATGTCCGCACATCGTTACAATCGACATTTGTTTTCAAAAAATCCCTAAAGGTAGAATACTAGCTAAAGGCTCCATCACATGAATTAATTAAATATGTGTAAAATACTGATTATTTTTCATAAAACCTCTGTTGTAACTCTCGAATATAAAGGTACTTTTGACTGACCTTCCTTTTTAGATGCTAAGTTTAATTTTTGCATTTTACCAGTTCCCGCCACATTGATGTAAAATAAAACGAAGATTAGAAAAAATTGTTTTGTGATATGTTGCTAATGTGGAAATAAAGGAATGAATAGAAACGAAGAAAAAATTGGTGTGCAGCATGCTGTTTACCATAGATTGAGGGCTTTTGAAAAGTATTAATATGAATGACTAAAAATCAGACACAGGTCTGGAAATAAACAAAAGTGTCACAAATGACTTTTATAGTTCCTTCACTCCAAAATTGAACTAGGTTGTTTATTTGAACTCTTTCAACTTACCAAGGACAAGGTCACTGCTAGAACACAAATGTCATAATAGATATGAATTTTATAAATATGAGGTATCCAGACATGCACCTGTTAATTCCACAATAATCAATAAGTAAATATTTTAATTTAGCTTAAAAATTGCTATTTATAAAGCGAAGAGACCGCCGCTATTAAATTAATATCAATTTGACATAAGATAAAGTGAAGAAATGATCCAAACTCTTGCTCGCGAAAGTCAAGAAATACGATGAAGAGAAATCTGGAAATGCGACATGATGAGCAGTAAAAAGATTCCTGAAGTGGTAAGAAGACGGAAATCACAAATCCAGAGAGACTGTATATTAAAGATCCGGAGGAGTGATCTCTCCACTGGAAAGAGGTTGTCGAACTGATTGATACAAAACATCACACAGTGGGATTGAAGTTGGTTGTTGATGATAAAAAAGTCAATGCAGACAAGCAAACCGTTATTAAAATTTACTCAAAAGCAATGAGTGGTATTAGCCAAAGATGAACTCTGACTAAAACTTTCAGTCTAGATTCAAAGAACGTGGTTGAAGATGCTATGAAAGTTCAGATGAGACAGATAAGAAATTAGACTAGAGGTGAACTTTTTGAAGATAATGATTCTCTGATTGAAGTGAAATTGAAACAAAGTTTATTGGATAGAAGATGAAATGAAAGTCAATCAAAGATTGTGTAGAATACAAACGAGTGATGACGAACGCTCGATGGCGAAAACACTCGAGTAAGACCAGAGAAACTTGAAGTTAAAATATCACAGAGACGGTGAGGCGCTCGAGATGGAGAGTGATTGTAACAATGATGAAGATAATTTTTGCTCTAAACCATGGATAAATGTGTCCGAGACACAGTGATCGTCAATGACCATGACGAAATCAAAAAAGCAAAAATATGATGAAGTTAAACAAATTACAAGGAAGGGTGATGAGAAAGATGAAATGCGGAAAATATAAATCCAACGCACAGTAGTAAAATGAAAGTTGAAAAAAAGTTGATGAAAAGTGAAGAAATAATACGAGCTCAAGAATTGAAATAACAAGGCTGTAATGGTAAAACCTTGGAAAGATAAAGAGCTCCAAATAATGATCTTCCTTGAGGATCAAAAAGGGCGAGCTGACAAGAAAGACTAGAAATTAATATCTCTAAAATAAATGAAAAAGTTAACAAACCTATGAGAAATAAGGATTGAATTGACCAATAGAGAATTGCGCATATAGAAAAACAGAACAGTCGAACAGAAGCACCAAAATATTGTGGCTAGATGAGCTGCCTAAACAAAAATTATTAAATTGATAAATGCTGCTGAGCAATAATGAGCTGATTTGAAGAATATAAGCATAAAAAATTGCATTTAGACAAGGAATGATTGCAAATAAAAAAGATAAGTAAAAAGGTAAAAATACATTAACATAATTCACAAACACAATAATGAATAAGGGATCGACGCCACGCAAACGCAAGAAATTTGTAGACAGCAACGCGCACGAAAGTAAATGAATTGCAATGCGAATTATGAAGCAACAAAGAGAAAAACGCGCAACAAAAATAGGCCGAATGAATGTGATCGTGAAGATCAGATTAGGAATTTGAGAGTTAAGGAACTTAATCACTATTTACATAATAATAAACAGCGGAATGTGTGAGCACCGCTAACAGGTCAAGACTGCACAGAAAGTTTTGATGATATGTTGCAAAAAATAAATAAATAAATAAACTTTAAAAAATAATAAATAAAATAACTTGAATTTACTGAAACCAGGAAATCGAGATCATAATTATCATTAATATTTATATCTAGACTCTAATCCGAGAATATGGACCCAACGAAATAATATGCCAGGATAGCAAATCGCATTAATGATAATATAGAAAAAGAGACCGATATTTCATTTTTATCTAACAAAAAAGCTACATTTGGGCATTCATATGCCAATTTTATTTTTTGGTGCTCAGGACCACTTGCCGTGGAATGGCCCAAACAAATTAATGAAACAGTATATGGTTGATCTAAACAATATGGTAAAAGTACATACATTTGACAATTGTTATTTAACAGTATATGGTTGATCTAAACAATATGGTAAAAGTACATACATTTGACAATTGTTATTTAACAGTACACCCTGTACATGTATGGTTGATCTAAACAATATGGTAAAAGTAAACATTTGACAATTGTAAAACAAATTAATGAAACAGTATATACCTGTACATATATGGTTGATCTAAACAATATATGGTAAAAGTATGCATTTGACAATTGTTAAAGTAAACAAATTAATGAAACAGTATACCTGTACATATATGGTTGATCTAAACAATATAGTAAAAGTAAACATTTGACAATTGTTAAAATAAACAAATAAATGAAACAGTATTTATATGGTTGATCTAAACAATATATGGTAAAAGTAAACATTATACAACTGTCAAAGTAAACAATTTATGAAACATATATGGTTCAAATAAACAATATGGTAAAAGTAAACAATATAGATTTGTCAAAGTAAACAATTTATGAAACAGTATACCTGTACATAGATGGTTGAACTAAACAATATGGTAAAAGTGAACAATACACAGTGGTCTAAGTAAACAATTCATGAAATATTATGTGCAACATTTTAAAGTTGTAACATATGTCACCACATTGTATTTCATTCTTTTGACACGTTTAGATGAAAGTTTTGAATTAAATCTAAAAATCAAATTATACAGATCAGAGTCAATAGACATTAAACGCCAGCAGCAAAATAAACAGCTCCTGTTAACTACAGTGTATATATTCATTGTCAGTGAGATTTAATAAAAGAAAGAACACAAAAGAAATGAATAAACAATTACTTTCTTAATAATATGTGAATAAGATCTAAAGTTGCATCTTTGCCCACTTATTTTATGCAATTTGATTTTGACAATTAAAATCAAACACTCCTTGCTTAACTTTTCGTAGGGAATCTATTAAGGTGTCCAAAAAAAACGAAAGAAATATTGAATTTTAAAATGATGCAGTCAATATCTTATGAAATGTTTGCTTCACAGAGAAAAAATGACCAATAGTGTCGGTTATATATTTTTTTCTGGGACACACTATACAGGAAAACAACAATAGAAATACAATACAGTAGTAGTAAATATTTTGAGCACCATTCCTATAAAGCTCAGAGTACTTGAAAAATAAAGAAATACAAAACACAAATTTTCAAAATACAAATAAAATTCAAAATTTACTGACAATTTTTGTTTTGTTTTTGTTTTGTTGATCTTTTCTTTAGTTGGAAGATGACATCACATATGGCGGTGGTGTTGTTGCTATGGCAACAGTGGTTCAAGCAGGAGCTGAATCTGAAGATGATAATTTGGTAAACTTTTTATTCAGAATATGGTTGATTGATTTGCATTTGTTGAGAGAATGCAACTGCCTCCAATAATTTGTCAGTGAGACTTGATACATTTGTTTGCTTTATTTACATATATTACGAGAAAGTAACTGACACTAATTTTACTGTGAAACAGTGTAAAAGGATTAATTTATTTCTTTGCTTGAATCGCATCATTTCAGAAACAGGAATGTCAGTGAAATAATCATTTAAAACATAACCTTTCCAATTTTGACATTTAACTACAACTGATCAGGATTTTTTTTTTTTTTTTTTATTTATTCTTATTTTTTTTTTTTTTAGTAGTTCTGTCACTACATGTATGGTACCAACACTATTAATACTGACCACACTAATATACTGGTTTGTGTACCTGTGCTTTAAATACATGCTCAAATAATGATTCTTTTAACAAAACCTTATTTAAAAGTTTAAAATTTTTTTAGTGAACACTTCGGACTAATAATAATATAACATTATTATATACTGTTTGTGTACATTGTCCAGTGCTTTAATACATGTACATAAATTTCTCTTTGACAAACCTTTTTTACAACGTTTCAAAAACTACTTATCTATTCACTTTAGTGAAAAACTTCAGACTATAATAATATAATAAATTATAGTGTTATTGACAGACTAGCTCTAACATTTGAATTTAATTATATTTGAAAAAAAATTAATAATCCAGAATGAATCTCGAGTGTATTTTTTTTTCTTACATGTAGGCTTCGAATTTTTGATAACCCAGTATTCCGGATTGGTGTTTAGATCGCTAGAATGAATATTCATGAGATGTTTTTCCTCCTTAGGATGCACCTGGTATGAGGGTAGAGATGCAGATGCAGTGATAGCGACAGCTAAAATCAAGAAGGTGAGTTGGTACACATAGAGTAAGTACCCTAATCTTGTACTGTGGCGTATTCCAGCATTTTCAATTGGGGGGGGCGGGGGGGGGGGGGTGGCAAATATTTTTTGAATCACCTTTTCCTGATTGGCCGGTTAGAAAACACTAAAACTCAGCGTGGGGATGGGAGTGGTCTCCTAAAGAACATTGATTACTTTACCACGTTTTTAAACCTGGTGTTATAGTTTTAGGTAACAAAAAAATCGGATAAAACCGATTATAGTTAAAATAGTCTCATGTTGTTCAAGCCATGCGCTAAAGACATGTGTGGTAGAGATTTTGGATTTCCTTACGACATTCTGGTGAATTTCAGCTGTAAATGTTTGATCCCAAACCACAATTTTGTAACGGTTTTGAGTACCGTTTGCTGGTTGTTCCGTCCCCGACTTCCTCGGATGACATGGAACCGTAGCGATCTGTGTGTATCACCACACCAAGAGAATCTCCATGTTTCCATGTGAAAAACCGGTGCCCCTTAGTTAAAAGTAAACCACCGCGAGTCGGGTGCTCCCGTCTTATCTTTTTTATACTATAAATTCGTGAAAATAACAGACATTTAAAACTGAGATTCTATGTATATTAACTTCTTGTGTACAGTTATAGGAATTCAGGCTTTCATATTATCTAACTGTGAATCCAAACTTAAATTTTCCTTTCTCCCAACACTATACACAGTCTTTAAGCTTTGTTTTTAAAAACATCATGAAATGAAATGGTGTGAAAGTTCCGGTTTGTTTGAAGTTCTTGAAAAATAGCAGTGGGGTCAATTGGGCCTTTTCTTAAATCCTGGACTCTCGCTGTGGAATTTAGCATGTAATTAGATCAATTTTCTGTTAGTTTTTTGCCCATTTACTTGTTTTTTCTGATCATGTACTTGCATATATGGTCATTTTCAATCGTTGAGTGACACGACATTTGGACTGAATAGAAGGGCAATATCTTTGCACTTGCAGTTAATGAATGGATCATGACTATCCATATTTATTTAATGTAAGTGGTAGGCATGTGTCATTACTCAGTTAGATTTGGAATATTTACAATTGGCTCTCGGAAATTATGATTGAAAAACAGTTGATGACGTGAGTGACACATGCAAAAAAAACAAAGAGGAATTCGTCGGGTTACGCGCTTGATTTTGTGCCCAGTAGATCTACTGAGTGGTACATAATGCGGCATATGTTCATGAAAGTTGGTAACCTCTACTGACATCTATTGTCCTTATCAATCATTCTCTCTCTGTGGAAAGTGGTCCACCTCTATGTGCCGTTAGTGCACGACATCCAAAACGTGAGTGACACGACAGTGCTAATGCAACAATTTCAAGTTAATAAGTAGCATCAAAATTACCTCCGTTGTATATCGCCCATGTTAGAGTAGTCCATTGATAATTACTTTAAGCAAAAAAATCTGACAAAAGTGAACTAGATATAAAAAAAAGAGGCATTTAAAGCCCAATATGTCCCATATGTGCAAATTCCTGTTTTGATCATTATTCGCGTAAGAAAACTGGATCACATAACGTTTGAACTTAAATAATTGGTTGTATTGTGAAGAAGGCCTTTTTTGGTTGATTTTCAGATCCTAATTTTGCAATTTTCAAGGTACAGCGCTGCATCTAAATTTCCAGCTTAATGTTCCACTTATATGCTTTTCAGACTGCAGTTAAAATCCTTAACCCCAGGACATAGGTACGGGCTAAGGAGGGGGGGGGGGGGGGGGGCCTTAGTACCACCTATTTCCTGGGGTTAAGGCTTAGCACGCTTTCGGTTCAGACTGGCGTTTTAACCAAAGTAGGCTAATATTTAGCACGGTAAATAGTACGGTACTATCTGGCCGCTGCTAAAAAGCAGGGTTAGCCCGGGTAATTGCAGTGCTAAGAGTTGGCAGTCTGAAACCAAACCCGTGCCTAAGGAAAGCGGGGCTAAGCATTAGCCAATCAATGAAAATTTTGGTCATGAAGTATGCATAATTATTTGTAACTGATACACAAGTAAATAGAAAAACATGAATAACATAAGGAAAAAGAAGAAAACAATGATAACATTAAGGAAGAAAAAACAATGAATACTTAGGAAAAGAGAAAAACATGAATTTTATAAGGAAAAGAGAAAACAATGAATAAAAAGAAAAAGAGAAAAACAATGAATAACTGAGGAAAAAGAGAAAAACAATGAATAACATAACAAAAGAGAGATAAAACAATGAATAACATTTAGGAAAGCGAGATAAAATAATGAATAAGATAAGGAGATAGAAAAGCAATGATAACATAAGGAAAGAGGATAACATAATGAGTAACATAATGAAGAGATAGAAAAACAAGGAATACTACATAAGGAAAAGAGAATTAATCAATGAATCATAGAGAAAAAGGAGGAGAAAAAAAAAGGATAAAAAGAAAGAGAAAAAAACAAGGATCATAAAGAAAAGAGGAAAATAAAGGGAATAACAAAAAAAGAGAAAACAAAAAGGATAAGAAAAAGAGAAAAACAAGGATAACATAAGGAAATATAGAAAACAGAAATAATATAGGAGAGAGAGAAACATGAAGAACTAAAGAAAGAGAACAAAAATCATTAAAATTTCATGATCCAGCAAATAGTCTCCGTTAAGGAATTACCAGTGGTGAAAAGCATTGAATTTCTTACGCCCGTCGCTAAAGCAAAATAGTATGGGGTTAAAGAAACACAGTCTGAAAGCAAAAAAAGAAAGTACGGGGTTAAGATAGTATGGGGTTAAGGATCAGCTCCACGCGGGGTTAAGAAATAGCAGTCTGAAAGGGTAATAGTTTGAATATACCATTGTGTACCCTTCAACCATCCTACCATTAAGTTAATTATACATGTTCGTAATAATTGTGTCAAATTGGATTCATTTGTGAGAAGGATGGGTGTTTGTTATAGCATGACCTTGAGTTCCGAACTACTGAACAAATTTTACTTTAATTTTTAATGGCAATATAGCCGTTAGAAAATATATGTCTCTTCAGGCTCAATTTGAGTTTGTAATCCTATTAATAATTGTGTCAATTTATTGGATGCATTATCAACTGTATGTATTAAACTTTAGCAATGTATTTTCTTATTTACATCATGTAGAAAAAAACATCGTACATGTCCATTCACTCATATAAAAACACTTAATGCCCCAATATGTAATGGTGGTACATGTATTCACTTATGGAAACTGCTTGCGACGGATTTGGGACTACTTTGAGACGGTTTTTGAAATTTGTTGACGTTTTCATGAGTCCATCAGGAATGCGTGGATACTTGAGCGGATTTGGACTACTTTTGAGAATAGTTTTAAAACGGCTTCTGGGACAGTTTTCCCGCGTCAGAAAAAAAGTATTGGAGACGTCTCTAATACTTCTTTTCTTTCGCAGAGATGATATTTTCTTTTCCTCGGAGACGTCTCCGCGAAGTCAGATACGGTACCACCATTATGAACTTTATTGTTTGAAATATATCCGCTATCTACCCTCTATTATTAAGTCCAGTACGAACTGACAGCCTTGTATAGCACCACCTCAAGTCCTCAATATCATGAAATAGTTGTAGCTTATAATTCAGGCTCATTTGATAAAACACACATTTTTTACTACTCAACGAATTCACACGCATGGTACTATGTTGGCAAGTATCAACACAAAACTTTTTCCCTCAAAAATTTAGTTTCCCATAAAACTAATTGTAGGTTAATTATACACCATTTTTGTTAACCATAGTTATTTCAAAGGGGTATACTTTAAGACTAGTATTTATAAAACACAGTTAATCGAGAGTGCTGCTCAGTTCGCTCTTGCTTTTAACATCATGCTAAACTTGAACAAAACTTTTGCTATCATAATTTTGAAATAAAAGAATATATCTTCTATTTGTGTTTTTTTAATTACTGCATAAATTCTTTATTCTGATAGTCATACTAGGGAACTAAAACCTCTGGCAGTCTGTTTATACTTAAGACTTTCATTTTTTACCATCAGATATTTTTTTCTATTTTTAACTAGTTATACTACATATATAAAACTTCCTGGCAATCTGTTTTATGATTTTATAGTTTTCAATCATACCATCCAGATGATTTGTTAAAAAATTATTTGGGGTGGTTT
>CALNVZ010000306.1:11610-27129 GCA_940671915.1 Paracentrotus lividus | reverse complement strand
ATCTTTAAAAAATAATTGCATCAATCTGATTATCATAAAAATTTGTGCGATTTTAACATGTAAAGTCAATTAGTGGTGCTCAAATTATAAGGCAGCGCATATCTTCTGCGCCTTTGCCTGAATCTGCCAGTCCTTCACCGAATATAGTGCACCTGCTCACAATGCTTTGAGGATCTAACAGTTCCAGGTTGAAAAGAAAATCACTGTGCTAATACCCCCGTCACACTGAGCTCGTTCCTACTACGTCCTTGCAAATTTTGCCGAACGGGCATAGTCTGTGTGTAAACTGAGTGGACGTAGTAAATACTTCTTACGATCTGTTTACGAACTTCATGGACTAGCTCGGTCGGATTTTCAAAAAAGTGTTAAAAAAAATCGGGCGCCCATCTCGTCCAATAATTTTACGGGGTGGCAACGTACCTGAAACGAGATGGACGTACTACAAACGAAATTGCCGTACTTAAATCGTTCTAAAGATGTGCTAGGACGTCTTACAAACGAGCATTGTATATTAATTATTCAAGTTCTAAAATTAAACGTCGTGACAACGTTCCTTAAACGGGTAGGACTTACTCTGAACGAGAAGGACGTACTGCGAACATACGTTTCAATTTTTAAACAGAACGGCATTTCATAATTCCCGTCACACTGAGCTAGTTCTCACTGTGTTCTAGGTAGTTCTTGGTGAACGGGCTCAATCTGTTTACACACGGACTGATCGTAGTACAGACCTTTTAGAATCTAGTACAGACCGTTTACAATCTGTTTACGAACTTGGCGAACGGGCCCGAACAGAGAGAACGGAAAGGCATTCCGATTTTTTTGTAACATGTTCAAAAAAATCGTACTGGCTTCAAGTTCTAAAATTAAACGTAGTGACAACGTTCCTTAAACGGGTAGGACTTACTCTGAACGAGAAGGACGTACTACGGACAAGGTACCTAACTTTTATCATGCTGCGCATAGGCACTTTTAGTGACGGTTTGGACGTGCTACGAACGGTAAAGAGTGAACGAGCCGTTTACTCGGTCTGAACTGGATAACAACGTATTGCGGACGCGATAAAGACGGAATTGACGTAACGAGAACTATTTATGAACTGCCTAGTATCGTATTCAAGTAATTATTATTCAAAGTTATAAGTTCCAACCCGACCAAAGCCCGTTCAGCATTTTTTTAAAGAACGGGCCGAAGAACGTTAATGGAAAACGTATATTAGAACACCACCTCAAGTGTGACGGCCCCCTTAATACCCCCGTACACACTGCACGCTCTTTCCTACTATCGATCCTTTTTAGCATGAAAATACTGACGATCCGAACGGACATAGTCTAGTGTGCTATAATGCTGAGTAGGAGCGATAGTAAATAACTTCTTCTTACGCATTGCTGAATATAACCGTACACTTCATGGACTAAGCCTCGTCCGGATTTCAAAAAAGTTGTGTTGCACCTAAAAAAAATTTTCGGATCAGACACACATACAGTCCTAAAATTTAAAGCTGGGATATTTGTAGAAGGTGGCTCAAACCGATACACTAAGAGAACATACGTGATGTATCATGATAGCCGTACTACAAAACGAAATATTATGCCGTTACTTAAAATCCGTCTCGTAAGTAAGAGCTGCATAAATAGACGCCTACAATCGATCACAATACTGAGCTTCTGCCGTATACTTAATATTCAAGTTCCTTCAAAATTAAACTGTATAGTGACAACGTTCCTTAAGACGTAGAGCATAGGACCTATACATCTCTGATCGAGCGAAATGGATATTCCCCGCTCAGTAAAACGAACATACGTTTTCAATCTATCGATAAAACAGAGACGGTACACAACAATGCTCTCAAGTAAATCCCCTACACTACTGAGCCGGTTACTGTTCTCAATGGGCAGATTCAACATAGGGTACGATACTCTTAGCTTGCCGTTGCAACGGTGCCCTCAAACGTACACTGCTTGGTACACATCGGACATCTGGAATATAACGATAGTGCAAGGAACACACTCTATTAGAATGTCTAGTAACAGCATCCGACTATTTGACCAATCTGTTTTACGAACATTGGCAGTAACCGATGCGCAGTTCGACTTTCTGAGAAACGGAAGAAAGGCGATTTCCGATTTTTTTGAACCAGTTTCACAAAAAAATCCTTTATATGCTGGTCTTGAATCAAAAAGTCTAAAGAGTAACGATAGATCACAACGCCTAAACGCTAGGATAAAGGACACTCTGACAACAGCAGCCTAAGCGGGCAGACTAACATTTCCGCAACGTAGGGAGGTACCTATACTCCTCGTGTAGTCTCAATTGCTGCGTCACTAGCCACATTTTAGTGACCGTTTGACGCTGCCTTACTATCGAAAAGTGTATTTTTTTTGTTATTCGGTATAAAATGTATAGAGTGGTAATACGCACGATTAGTATAAACTCGTTTCTGAAACTGTAGTATAACAATAACGTGTATTGTCGCAAACGCAGGGATAAAGTACGCGAGATTGTATCCTTTCCGATAACGTTGAAACATATACGTTTTTATCGAATAACTTGCCCTAGTCATTTCAGTATTCAAGAAGATTATATATATCTTTTACAGAAGTGTATAAGTTAACTTCAATCTCTCGACCAAGGTGTCTTCGTTTCCAGCAGTGATATTTTTCTAACACGGCAACAACGGGGCAAGAGCTCAAACTGTTATAGAAACGACTCAGATATTTGTTGAACGGCCCGCTTAGGCAAACAGACTCCGGTCAACTTGTACATCAAAGGCATTAGTCGTACAATAGTGTCATGCGTCTTCCTCTTCCCCAAGCCACACTGGCCCATACAAGGACAGAACTATTATAAGGATTGCCCAGAAAGAATTCATCCAAGAGTGGCCATTTGAAGCATTACGCGAATCACAACAGAGTGAGGAGAACGGAAATGGAAATTTCCAGGAGCAGGGAATGCCATTTGAAACTTGTGGTGACTCTAGTGAAGCATGATTGCGTTACCGCAGTGAAGCCAATCAATGTTAGACAACAAGTATCCACTCATGGTAAAAAAAAAGCAAATGAATACTCAGAATTTTAAAACAACATTCACAAAATATATTCCATCTAAACATTACCACATTGAAAAAAGAAGGATTCTACCTGTGTTAGATAAGCGCAAGTCTCGCTATGACACAGGCTCATAATGTTTGTATACATAAATTGTTCCCTATAATGTGTATTGACTGCTTACATAGATAAGTTAGGTTGCGTACACCTGTAGGTTTTGCTTACATACCTAACATGATGAGATACATGTATTATTTGTTTCTTAAAATGCTAATTTCATGTTTATGCTAATTTATGCAATGAATCATTAACATGTGTCAGTTCGTCGAGGTCATATCTAGCTAATTTTTGTAGAGAGAGGGGGGGGGTTGGAACTCCACTAATGACGATAAACCCCCTTTTAGAGGTGAGTGATTTGTTTTGTGATTTTTTTTTTTGGCCGTGATCCGCCGAACAGAACCTTGCCCAATAGTTCCCAACATGAATACACCGGTGACAGTATACATTCGAAATGAGGGGGGGGAGGGGGGAGCGCGCCGACACACACTAGTAGTCTCTTAGGATCCGCCCCAATATCTACTGAAGGTCATATTTGGACAGGGGTTCTATGCTCTGTCTTGTCCTTAAAAACAATATCTCAGAAAACCAATTGCAATATGAACTTCAAACATTGGGATAGTCATGTATCAAAGGAAGACATTCTGATTAGATTTTGGAGAGCATGAGTCGAATTTCAGTAGTGTCACCGAGGTCAACATATCAAATTGCATAATTGAGCTCATTATCAGAATATCTCAAGAACCAATAGACATATGAAGTTTAAACTGGGTATAGTATGCTATCCCCAAAGGACTACAATCTGATTAGATTTTGGAGAGCATGGGACAAAGGTACAAGGTCAAATAATGAAATTATTTGTTTCAATGTTAGAACTGATTAGAATATACCTTACTGAACAATAATTAATAAGGGGCTGTTGAGCGATTTTGAAAGTGTAGGGGAGGGCTGTATAAATATAGGCTAAAAATCTCAAATCTATTGTCATTTTGGCTTTTTTGTATACATTTGCTGAAGTTAGTGAGGAGGGGAGGGCTGAAGCCCCTCAACTCCGCCCCTCCCTCCCGGCTCCGCAGCCCCTGAACTGCAAGTTAAAGTCCCAGACTGGACCGAGAAATGAAAACCCAAATTACATATAAAACAAAAGCTAATATTTCTTCATAATACAACAATTCCCAATTTAAGCATTTTTATCTTCCATCTAGAAAGTATTTCATTAAAAATGTGATCGAACCTCAACCAGGCCATCCCTCCCAAGTACTCGAAAAAGTACCTACCCCTATTATAATGGCGCGGCTGATGTTGCCAAAAAATGATACGGGATACTACATGCAAAATGCTGAATGAATTTGCCCTTTCATTTCATAACAATAGAATTCTAACACACATGGGGTCTATTGTTCTGACATAGCAATACAAACGTGTTTTCTAAAGGTGAAACCCAATCATGCCTGGCCGTAGCATTCCCTTAAACTTCTTTGACGTCATCAATTGCGCCATTAAAATGGGGGTAACTTTTCGAGTATTTGGGAGGGATGGCCTGGTTGAGGTATAACCTTTTTATGAATACTGTTATGAAAATTGAATTTATTTTTTGGGGTATTACATGTATGTTATACGCCTACTTAGCTTTCAATCGATGTAAGGTTGTATTTACTCCGTCAACGGTCTTTAAGCAGAGTACAGAACTAGTACTTCACTACTTGCATTAACCCTCTACTCTACCTACCATTGTAATTTTGTATCATGTACACTGTTCGTCATAAAGGTGGAATATTTTTTTCTGGCTCAAGCGACATTATGTTGCTCCGTTATTAATTTCTCGAATGTGTTTGTCACCGCTTTCACTTTCTGGGATCCTGGGTATATCTTGGACGTTCCCTCAACCCTTCCCGGGGATTTTTCTTCAAAAAAGTTTGTCACCCCCAGAAGATGGCCCTTTTTGTCATTTTTTCTTATTTTGGGGCCCTTTTTTGTTCACGCGACCCACCAAGGCCCCCTCAGTCCTATCCCAAGGAAACACATCTGAGGTGGAGATTTGTTATTGTTCTTTAAATTAAATCTAGATTTATGGTTACAGGCTTGACTCATTTGTCTAGGGGAGGGGTCAAAATTTATTTTGATTGGGGTTCAACATTCATTTTATTCATTGTTACACCATGGAAATTTCTATCTCCCCTAAATTGTATTATAAAATCTCAATCAAACATAATTCAAAATAAAATATTATCAATAATGACTATTTACAGCCTTGTCATCAAGGCTTAACAAAATTCAAGGGGAAAATGACGATATTTAAGGGTTAAAGGTGGTTTTTCATTTCTTTTGTTTTCAGCATAAAGATGGAATAAAATATTCCGAATTTTCACCAATCTCGTTTTTTATTTCAACCCCTCCCCTAGACAAGAGTCCTTAGCCTGTGCCCAGAAATATACATTTAACTTAAAGAACAATATAAAACAGTACACCTCAGTCGCGTTTCCTCAGGGTAAGACTGAGAGGGGCTTGATCGGCCAGGAAAACAAAAAGGGGCCCCAAAATGAGAAAAAAATGACAAAAATGGGCATCACAGGGGTTGACAAAACTTTTTTGGAAAAAGGTCAACATGAAAGGTTGGGAGAATGTCCAAGATATAGCCAGGGTCCCAAAAAGTAAAAGCAGGGACAAACATATTCAAGAAATTAAAGTCAGAGCAACATCATGTCCTCCCCCCTGGCTGCTTTTCGGTCAAGCATTTTTGCTTATGATAGCTGGCCCCTGCATTTGAAGTATTAGTATTTGTTTTAAATCCAAATGAATTATGTCTATTATCTATTGTTATTATGTTAATGTCACCATTTGTAATCTTATCAATTATTTTATATATTTTAAGTATATGTATATCATGATTAATGTGATATTATGTTTTCGAATCAATAAATGCAGAAACACCTGCCTAAAAAAAAAAAAAAAATATTCCATCTTTATGACGGACAGTGTAGATCTGGCCGGGTCTACGTCTAGTTTCACAGGTTGTGAAAATATGAAACCTCAATCATGTCAATGAGGCAAATTTCTCTTAAATTTCATTAGTCTTCATTATGATTCTCCCACAAGCCCCTAGATAGGCATCCCCATTCAGAGATTGCAGTCCCTTATGCATGCATCACAAATATCAATTAAAAAATTGGCACCCTTTGCATTGAACTCCCTGCGATGCAGAACAATGGATTACCTGTAAATATTACTTTTTTCAAGTGTTTCTCTTCCCAGAGAAACACTTTTTGGGAAATAATCAACTCATATTTTTATATATATATTCTCATATTTCTACACTCTGAAAAACAAGAGTGAATTGCTGACCAAAAGCTCTACATAAATTTGATTGTTATTTATACCAGTTTTGCTCATTTTCTTTCACAAGTTCTATTTTTTCAAACAAGTTTAAATTTTTTTATGTTAAAAATAAGATGTTCAAGATAAAATCTGGAACCTTCTAACAACGTTAACTTTAAACCTATGTCAGTGTCATGTCACGTCTGTAGATCTAGACTCTAGACCCTAGACCAGAATCTATTCCAGCTCTAACAAGTTAGTCTAGATATAGAATTCTCTATTGTTCTAAACCGGCGTCCCGGTCGCCAAAGCTGAGGCGACGGGGTGTGTAGTCTGTGTAATGAAGATCTAGTCTTCTAGTTCTAGACCTGAGATTCTAGATAACATTAACAATCGATTTCTAATCTCAAGCTTAACAATCCATTTTGCTACTAAAATAAAAAGAAAGGGGAAAATAATCAAGTAACAACATGAACAATGATTTCAGCAGGGTTTATTTCCTAACCCGGAAAATTGTAACCATTGTCAAAAAGTGAAAAGTCAAAAACTTAAATGCGCTTGCCTTGAATTATTTGTGTTCAAAATAAGTAGTGTGCAGACATGACATTGGCACTTTCCAATTTTGCAATACAAGATAGGCCCGTCTGAAAATCGTACAAAAACATTGTTCTTGTAAATAATTTCTAAAATTTTTTTGTTTCATTGATCATTAGAATATGAATAATGGAATAACATGAATGAATTGTAAAACAACTTTTTAGTTTGTATTGGAATTGAGGTCTAATTTTTGGTGCGCAAACTTAGGCCCTTCCTTCACACACTGTTGCAAGTGTCCCCTAAACTCTGGGGAGGAGCGTCTTCGTCGCTCTGTCATGCAGCGAAGTTATTGCTGCGATTCTTACCAGGCATCGGGTCGTCGAGTCATCGTCGTTCGTAAATTCAATTTTATCACTAACTTAGATTAGAAATCTAGGCTACCTAATGTCATTCAATACATACCCGTAACTATTCTTTATTTGTTATTCACATAGGCCTAGGTCTAACAAGTTAGTTAGATCTTCTTAACAAAGGAAATTACCTGGCTGCCTTGAGAACTCGACGTCGTTGCCGTTGGGTTGAATTGAAGTTACAATGAAAAAAACAGCTGGGCTGTATTAATTGTGTACGTTTCAATTACGTTAGAATCGATATCGCAGAGCGGGCTCGCGTCAGATGTCCAGAAAAAATCAAGTAGCAAAAATATTTTTTAAGATACCACGAAAAATTGAAGCTAGGCAACCAAAAAAATTAGAGTACGGTGTCTTAAAATGAGTCAATATATACGAGGTTTAGCAGGAGAAAAAAACTTTGAGACTTTCTTTCTTTCTTTATTTTTCTTAAAAATGCTCATGAACTCATACCTAATTACTATTTATTTACCGTGTTGCACTTGTAAGTAAAAATAAGTAAAGAAAAGGCTAATCGTAGTGATAATTCCATTTCCCCTTGTGAGCTTATTTGAGGACACCATAGCTGCTTGGATGCGCGAGACTTGGTAGCTCTGTGATGTTCATGCAATACTGTGCAGACATGGACACTGAGTTGGTTATTACGTTTTGCTGCATAAAACGTCCAGCCCGTCGTAAAGTTGAAATCGAAACCCCCCCCCCTACTTTTTTTTTACATTGTTCGTGAAAATAGTTTCTTGAATTCTTTTAAACTGATCATTAGAATATAATGAATAGAAATACATAGATGAATCTTAAAGAAATATTTTACATTGTATTGAAATTGAGGTCAATTTTTTGGTGCACAGACTCGGCCACTTCCTTCATACAACAGACACAAAAATAAATAGGTGGGCACACATATCAATTCTACTCTATGTAAAATGTAAAGTTAACGTATACCAATGTGCGGCATTATATCGTAATTAAACAAGGCGCGTCCATTATCTAAGAGGCCAGACGCAACGAAGCGACGTTGGAATAGGACTGACAAGCGTAGAAATCTATACAGCTGGCTGCAATAATAAATTAGCTCACAAAACTCCTAAGAAGACTTCCCTCCAGCTGGAATGGTATTATCCGTTCGGTTCAGCAATCTACTCGTACATGGAGATGAAAGAAATTAATGAACTTTTATCATGTTGTTAGTTAAATATATTCTCCAGACCAGATGGAGGAATACACATTTGGGCAAGCTTATAACATTATTGTGATGAAGTTGTAATCAGAATCTTTATTTCACATAGATTGATGTTCCAAACGATTATTGATATTAAGTAGTGATCTTGTCACCTCTGCGAAGACGCCGTCCACATGCGATATGAATGTGATATGCGGAAATATCCGACCCATCGAGTAAAGATTCTATTGTGATAATGTTCAAAGTGACAGGACTTTTTCTTAACCAATCGAAATGAATTTACCATCTCTGGAAGGTGAGAATTCAAGCTTTTAAAAACGGCTTGATCATTAAGCTGTAATATAATTATGCGTTATCCAGGAAGATAATTATGTGGCGTATGAGCTATTTTGAGAGCAAAAATTGGCCATATTGTACAGGAATTTGATCTGATTAGGATTTCGAATTGACACAAGTGACAGGACTTTTTTCCCCCTTTGCAGTAAGTTATTCCTATTTTGGAAAAAAAAGACTCTTAGCGTACTTATTCAAGTTGATCATTTCATTGAAAAGGTAGTTGCTCGCCATAATCAAGAAAACAAAGTGAAAAAAACTGTGCAAAATACAAAATGTCTATGGCAGCGTTTGATTTGCGTAGAGTGATAGCGCCCTCTTCCTCTTAAGTTTACAACTAGAATTGATATGCACCACTTACACTTATGCATGGTCAATTCATAATTGACCTTGCACTGGGAAATACCTTATTGCAGCAGTTTTCTTCCAATGGAAAGTCAATGCAGAAAAGTGTCTTGAGCACCTACAGCCAGGTCAAGGTGGCATATCCAAAAAGGGTCTAAAAATTCTACTAAACAAAATTTAAAAAATCTAATGGAAGAATTTATATTGCAATGAGACTATAGATTATCTTAATTTATTTTGAGGTAGGTTTAAAGCAGGTTTCGCTAATTATTATTGAGAATTTTCCTCATCAACCAAGAGGGCGACAGACAGCCATTTTACAGTACTGACTAATGTTGGTTTGCAGCTGTATGTGGGCACACACCAAACTATTATGAATAACATGCCATAAGACTCGGTGATAGAAAGGGTCATTTATATCATATTTCAACATAAAAAAGGATAACTACTATTAAATTTATGAATGTCTTAGACTCTTACCTTGATATAATTGCCCAACGCTGATATCCAAGATATATATTAGGGATATTGCAGAAAAACTTGTCTCAGGATCAACCTGTATTCGGTCCTACCGCCAGTACAGAAAAAAAAAAATGGAGCCACAATATTTCAAATACTCTTCTGTGATTGGTTGAAACGACATGAGCAGATTTTTATGGCTCTGCGCTGCGCATATATGTGGGGGGGGGGGGTAGGCCTGTATTATATTCACCCCCCCCCCCCCCAAAAAAAAAAAATAAAAATAAAATAAAAAATAAAAAAAAATAAAAAAATAAAATAAAAAAAAAATAAAAAATAAAATAAAAAAATATAAAACATAAAATAAAATAAAATAATAATAATAATAATAATAATAATAATAATAATTAAAAAAAAGAAATAACAAAAAAAAATAATAATAATGATAATAATAATAATAACAATAATAATAATAATATTAATAATAATAATAAAATTAAAAAACAAAACAAAACAAAAAACAAAAAACCATTGATAATACTAATAGTAATAATAATCATAATCATAATAATAACAATAGTAGTAATGATAATAATGATAACAATATGGCCTAATACAATGTACCTAATGATAATAGGCCTATATGATATAATAAAGAAATAAATGACTAATATCAACAAAAATAAGATAATAGACTTTATAGATAAATAAATTAAGTGAGATTAAATCAACATTTCTACTTCCTTCTTTATATCTATACCTGAAGAAAAACCATTGAAAAACACTAATGACCATTGCACTACCATTGATTCACTCACAATTAAAAAACCATCGAGAAAACACCAATGACCATTGCACTACCATTCACTCACCATACAACTTTAATTTAACACCATTGAATTCAATCTACCAATGAAGAAGCACCATTAGAACACCATTGAGATACCATTTACCATTGAGAAAACACCATTGACCATGGGTCTACCATTCACCCACCATACAACTTTAATTTAAAACCATTGAATTCAATCTACCTATGAAGAAGCACCATTAGAACACCATTGACACACCATCTACCATTGAGAAAACACCACTGACCATTGGTCTACCATTCACCCACCATACAACTTTAATTTAACACCATTGAATTTAATCTACCAATGAAGAAGCACCATTAGAACACCATTGACCATTGGTCTACTATTCACCCACCATACAGCTATAAATGAACACCATTGAAATACCATTTACCAATGAGCGAACACCATTCAGACACCATTGAAATACCAATGATCAATGGACATACCATTGGTTACCAATGAAATACCATTGGTTACCAATGAAATACCATTGGTTACCAATGAAATACCATTGGTTACCAATGAAATACCATTGGCGATTTTTGTAAGGGAAAGAACGTATCGATTTCAAAATACTGCTTTTGGTCTACCATATCATCAATGAAACAGCCCCGAGTACAATAGATCTTTATTAACTAAATACAAACCCACACGAACCTTACGATCGTCTTCCTCTGGTCTCTTGCAAATTCCATTGTCAAAAAAGTCCAAAAGATTCCCTCCCACCAGGGTTCCAGAAACCTTGGCCTTTCTTGCTGTGTGTAAATCGCTTGTGAGCTGGAGTCGGCCGTGGCAAGGTATTAATGGCCAAATGGGACATCGACACCGAAGGACGTCCAGTATGCGAATGCGGAGAGGAGGAGACAATGAGTCACCTCCTACAATGCCCTCGATTTCTTGTCCAGCGAGGTAGCAGCGAAAGGATGTCTGCTTTTGCCTGTAGCAGGCGTGATTTTTTTTTCCTCGGGGGAGGAAGGGGGGGGGGGTCGCCAATCCAAAGGGATATTATTATTCAATCTGTTTCAATCGTGTCGGTCAACCGTCCAGAAATCCTTTTTTTTTTCTTTCTTTCTTTTTTTTTTTTATTGCTGTCGGATGGGCCTGGGGGAGAATACAAAATTTTAGCTCTTTTTTTTTCTTCTAAATTTTCATTTTTGCATGTATTTGGTCCCGCAAATACATACTTTTTTAAATACCCGGGAGGGTTCGGGAGAGTCCTAGTTATTATGTAGTAGTCCAGTAGAAATTTTGCAGACCCGGAAAAGTTTACAAGTACAAGGTTTTTTGGTTGATTCGTGTTCTAGATGGGTATTTAAGAAAATTTAGCTTGGTTGCCAGCTTGGAAATCTTGAGCAATTTTTTTAATTAGCATAATTAGAATAATGACCTAATTAGCATATTCATATTATGAAATGTGCTGCTAATCTTAATCCAGGAGGCCTGAGATGAGGGACAAAACATTTTTTTAAGGGTATTTCATGACAAGGAATCCATTTATGACACTAGTTTTTATTTTCAAGAAATTCTATTGTCTTGAATAGCATAATTAGCATAATGAGCCTATATTCAAATATGCATACACTGTAGGGTAGATGTAGGGAATAGCGGACAGTAGGGAATATCGGACGGTCACCACATGTCCAGCCCTAGCTGCCAACATAAGATCAACTGAGTTGAAATACCGGCATCTATTGGTCAGGTGGTCTGTCTGGGAAGGTTGAATGCTGTATTCGACAACAACAAGTGAGAAATATCCGAGAAAACTACCAAAATCTGTCAAGGTAGGAAAATTTGCAGCCTGAAAAATGGCCTGATGTAAAAATTGACATTTTAGAGAATGTGATGGTATAAAAATAGAATTGGGGCATGACCTCTATTTCATGCATTATGGACATGTGTGGAGGGTGGGCCAAACGTGCATGGAGTGTTTGCACTGTACAAAGCCTGTGTATTGGGGTGGCAGTGTGTTGAAAAGTGCTAGTCAGTCATTTTTTTTGTGTAGGGAATACCGGACACCACATGGACGGTTGTTTGTTTTACTTCCGGGTTGAGTTGCTAAGCATGTAGATCAAATAGTAAGTTGCATATATAATGTATTATATTTATTTATTAAATTGTTTGACAATTTTGAAATGTCTATTTCTCTTTATTATTATTGTGATATGTCATGATCTACATGAGATATTAAGTTATTCTGAGTGTTTTGAAATTTTGTAGTAAAATGCATGTAATCTTCTAAAAATGAATAATGTTATACAAAATCAATACAAACATGTTAAGTTGATGGTTTACATTCAAATCAGTGCTTCCAGACAGATGTTTATACAAAAAAAGGGGTAAAAACATACTGTCCGGTATTTCCTACACTGTAGGGAATGCCGGACAATTTACGATGACGTCATTATTTGCATATAACTGCCTCAACAAATATTTGATTACCTCAATTTTTTTGGAAAATAAAGTTGAATGATGTAGCTAAGCATTGAGAATCTTTTTCTTTTGTGATTTTATTGTTTTCATGTGCTAATTAAGCAAATGAGCTTAAGTGGCCGGTATTCCCTACATCTACCCTATGTACAATATAAAGTCATTCTAACTTATAGAATGATGAAAATAAGGTTCATTCCTGTTCTCGATTGGTATTCAAGTAAATGTAGCTTGGTTGCCACATTCGCAGTCTTGAGGAATTGCTCTTATTAGCATAATTAGAATAATGACCTAATTTGCATATATGCAATATGCTGCTAATATCAATCCAGGTATCCTAAGAATATGAACAAAATACTTTTTTAAGGGGTATCTATAATAAGGAATTCATTTATGACACTACTTTTTTCCCCATTTGCAAGTTCTTCTTTATTGTCTTAGAGAGCATAATTAGCATAATTAGCTTTTATGCATACACTTACAACATACAATATGGAGTCATTCTTATTTATAGGGAGACAAAAATTGTTGTTGATTCGTCTTCTAGATGGGTTTGCAAGTGAATTCAGCTTGATTGCCATATTGGCAATCCTGAGCATTTTTTTTAAAATTAGGATAATAATAAAATGATTAGCATTATTCTTATTCCCTACTAATCCTAATAGAGGAACCCTGATAATTCGAACAAAACAATTTTAAGGGTTAGCTTAAAGAAGGAATTCATTTATGACACAAGTTATTATTTTCAAGTAAGTCTTCACTAGCAAAATCAGCATAATGAGATTATATTATGTACAATACATACCGTATATGGGGATGATTGTCATCGTTAATAGAAAGCCGTAAGTTGCCAAATGCAATAATGTCAGTCATAATATACAACATATTAATATTGATGAGAAGATACAATATACTGGCCCCATTATCTCAAATATCAGATATAAAAAGTCAATGCCATGGTCAATCGTGTTAAGGAATAATACATTTTATATTTCATTGCATCTTTACATAGTTACACATAGTTACGAATGAACTACATGTATATCATTTTCGTCTTTACATGAATAAGAATGACTCAGTATTGTACATACAGTGAGACATGCATATTTGCACATATAGGCTACATGCATATATTGCAATGCAATGCTATTAAGAATGGCTTTGAAAAAAAAATAAAAAAAATAAAAATAGTGTCACAAATGAATTCTTTGTTTTAGGCAACTCTTGTAAAGTTGTTTCTTGTATATTCTCAACATCCTGTTTTAATTTGCTAATTATGCTTATTACTGTATATAGGTCATTATTCTAATTATGCTAATAAAAATAATTGCTCAAGATTGCCAATCTGGCAATCAAGCTGAATTTACTTGAAATATCCATCAGAACACGAATCAACAAAAAACATTTGTCTTCTTGGAAATAAGAATGACTTTATATTGTATGTAGTGAGTGTATGCATAAAAGCTAATTATGCTAATTATGCTCTCTAAGACAATAAAGAAGAACTTGCAAATGGAAAAAAAGTAGTGTCATAAATGAATTCCTTATTATAGATATCCCTTAAAAAGTATTTTGTTTATATTCTCAGGATACCTGGATTGATATTAGCAGCATATTGCATATATGCAAATTAGGTCATTATTTTAATTATGCTAATAAGAGCAATTCCTCAAGACTGCGAATGTGGCAACCAAGCTACATTTACTTGAATAGCTATCTAGAACACGAATGAACCATATTTTTCATTATTCTATAAGTGAGAATGACTTTATATTGTACATACAGTGTATGCATATTTGACTATAGGCTCATTATGCTAATTATGCTATTCAAGACAATAGAATTTCTTAAAAATAAAAACTAGTGTTATATTAAAATGAATTCCTCTTCATGGAAAGCCCTTAGGAAAGTTATTCATCTCTGTTCTCAGGCCTCCAGGGCTAAAATTAGCAGCATATTACATATTATAGATATGCTAATTAGGTCATTATTCTAATTATGCTAATTAAAAAAATTGCTCAAGGTTGCCAAGCTGGCAACCAAGCTAAATTTTCTTAAATAACCATCTAGAACACGAATCAACCAAAAAACCTTGTACTTGTAAACTTTTCCGGGTCTTGTACATGGCCTATGGGACCATCTACTGGACTATAGAGAGGGTCGCGAAAAGTGAAAGGGGTGGACACGCGCATTTACCAAATAAAAGCCCACGAACAATATATTCAAATTTGTTTAATATTGATCAATGAGGACGGGGTATGGGGGATTTGACAGCCCTCTTTTTCTTTATTTTCTTTATTTTTTTTATAGGAAGCATTTGTTTTTTTTAGGATGCATCATTTTTGGGTGTAGAAATTATTTGTTTGCGTAGACGTTATTTATAAATAATTGTAGTGATAATTGAAAAAAAAACGAGAACATTATTCTTCTCTTCTTAATGATAAGACTCTCCAATGTCCAATTCTTGAAAAACTTATTTACAAACGAACTATGACTTTTCTTACTGAATTTAATATCTTGTCAGGAACTCAATTTGGTTTTAGGCAAAA
>CALNVZ010000306.1:0-11167 GCA_940671915.1 Paracentrotus lividus | reverse complement strand
AAGGTTGATCAATTATTGTTTTCGGGCGAGGTCAGACCATGAATTAGGACCAGTATTATATAACCAGGTTTTTTGGGCAAAAAAGAGTTCGTGTACGTGGTAGATGATATAAATTACGTTGACGTGTGGGGTATGAAGTGAACTGAGCTGTTCTTTTCAAAAATTTTGGCTATTTCCGCAGTATTTCATTAACAGACAGTTGGCGCATGAATTATTCCTAAGTTGTTAAATTATTAAATATCGTCGATACGAAGCAATTATTTTTAAGAAACAATGATTTCTATGAGAAAGGAATCCAGCATGGTTAATGTTTTCTTAAGTGCTCGTTTTTTAATCATAAGAATTTTCTCCTGTTGAGTTTTAGTCTCCATTCCCAGCGCAAAGAATGCCGTAATTGAGATATGGCAAAATTAAAGTCGTGTATAATGAAATAAGGATTCGAGTTGGAAATCATTCTTTAATTTATATAAAATGCCATATTTCTAGAGGTAGTTTACACAAATAGTCAAAATGCATCTTCCATGACAGAGTCGGAGTCAATATAAATACCAAGGAATTTGGTGGATTCAACCTGACTTAGGTAGTATATTTATCAGAACATTTCCAGGTAGCGATTTTAATTTATTTACTAATAACATATAATGGTGTTTACTCCAACATTCAGAAGATAATATTTGTTTAGCATTGATCCAGTTTTGAACCCGTTTCATTCATTATTTACACAATGTGAGAAGAGATTGCGATTGTGATGAGTAATAGAAAATAATTTAGAATCGTCAGCGAAAGAATAAAAGACATGATATTCAGAAGAATATTGAAGTCATTATATATATGAAATAACAGCGACCTAATAGTGAACCCTGGGGTACACCGCATGATAAATTGCTTTTTTTCATAAGAGTCTTGGCTGTTTATACTAACATATTGCCTTTCTATCTGTAAGATAATTTGTCGAACACTCCAAGGCCTTTCCTCGAATCCCATAAATGAGATAGTTTTGCAGTAGTATTTTATGGTTTAATAGTATCAAAGGCCTGTGCGAGAAGTCAAGAAATTTCCTTATGTGTGAGAGTTTATTGTCAATTGAATGAGCTACTTATCTAAAAATTTGAGGAAATGCGGTGAGATTGTGGAGGATGTCATCATCTCGGTACCGCTCACTTTTTCCATTTGCGTATATCAATGTTAATGTATGATTATAATGTAGTGCCGAGATGATGTCGTCATTACTCATCAAAATAATGATTACGTCATCCCGGTACGCCTCACTACCATTGCGTACAGATAGGTAGTTCAATATATATATTTAACAAAAATGATATGTTAATGCACATTTTTCAGTTACTCCTATTTATATATCTTTGTATTTATTTATTTCTTTATGTATTCTTATACATCATCTTCACAAAGGAGCCTATAATGTAACAAGCTTAGCTTTTAACTTAGGCTCCTTCATATTTCTTTCTTTTTATGCTACTGATGTCATTCGTTTTATGATTTATCAAATAATGTATAGTTTTGAAATGACATATAATTGTTGTTCTTATTATTGTTTGATTGGAATATGTAAATAAACTGAACTGAACTGAACTGAATCGCCCCTGCCAAATTTGATTTTCTTATCTTTCTAAATTTTATTTATTATTTCTTTTTTTCTTATACATCCCGTATGTGTTTACAGTGCCCCTGAAACCCCCCCCCCCAATGTTATACCACTGATTGGGGCTATCCTGTATAAAGAAAACGGAACGAACCTCACATTCTTTATTTGAATACAGTCATTTTTAGTAAGCGTACCACAAAACGAATTTGAATGCACCAGAATACGGGAATTTTACGAATGGACGAATTTGAGTGAACGTTGACGAATGCGACTGTTCACAACAACAAATTGATAGGAGCAATATGCAGTTGGATTAAACGGTGTATGATTTCGACTACTCATAAACGAATTTGATTGCAGATTTGTAATCGCGATCACATGTGGGACGAAAGTGCTCGAAAGAAATGTCAAATTTATCTGAGATAGTTTAAACTTGACCGGGACACCCTATATCAGAAACTCAAACCAATCAATGTGTATATTAATAATCACACACAATAATGGCCATACAAAGGTTATTTTGTCTTTATTTTTGTGACCATAAGATAGGAAATTGTTGACAACTTATTGCTTACAGCGCCCATAACCCTCCTGGGTAGTAGGGGGCACTACTTGATAGAAAGGTTTTGCCGTATTCCTCCATTTATCTCGGTTGTGGGCGAGGGACTGGCTTTGGACAAATGAGAGATTAGTCCATTCTGTGATGTTGTCAGTCGATATATAGCGAAAGAAATGTATCCCGGACAAAACGTCGTCGGTGCTTCATTGTTTGAATTATACAAGTGAAAGAAATGATGAAATGAAACGCCAGTCGTAGCTTTTGTGTATACCTCTTTTATTCTGCCAAGCTTTCAATTTAAATCTTCTTCAGGGCCATTCTACAATTGAAACATAACAGAAATACCAACATGCCCAAAATATACAAATAATTCTAAATTCATAACTAGCAGTTTTATATAGATAATTATAATTGTATAATCTTAAATTAAGTTACGAAAAAGTTATGGTTTGTTATGTTTAAATTGTAGAATGGCCCTGAAGAAGATTAAAATCGAAAGCTTGGCAGAATAAAAGAGGTATACACAGAAGCTACGACTGGCGTTTCATTTCATCATTTCTTTCACTATATATACAGTCTCTGTGGTCTAGTGGTAAAGGCACCGGCGTTCAAAGCTGGAGGCCCGTGTTCGATTCCCGGCGGAGACATTTTTTTCGATCTCACCAAAAAAATTATCCAAAAAGGGAGGATAGCTCTAGGGAACTTCGATTTGAGCTACGTCAAGTATTATTCTCTTCACCCATTTCTTTCAATATTTAAATAAAAAAAGAGTTGCCCATTGGCTGTTGTACATGTATTCTCTTACACTTATATATATATATATATATATTAAATGATAGTTCCACGTGTTGGAATGTAATACATAAAAATAACACAGATGTGAAGAACATCATGCTATATTATATAAATAGTGCATGCTCTACGATGCAACATACTAGATTATGTGCACGACAAATACTAAATTATCCCCAGGGCACATTTATTACACCGAGGCCGTAGGCCGAGTTGAAACAGATGTGCACAAGGGATAATTTAGTATTTGGAGTTCACATAGTTAGTAATGTTGCATTAATAGAGCATGCACTATTTATTATAGTAAATAGACCCCTAGATATTTGACCTTGCCTAATCTGGTTTTATCTTTGCCAATGTTTCCCAAACTTTTGGTGCTAATTAAGCTATTGTGACGTATATTGTTGCTCCGCGTATCTATTGTTGTGCGCCCCATTTTACTGTTATTACGCGCTAGTGCAACGAAGCAATCAATTACGCCATTCATTTTAACACAGGATAAAACCGTTCAACATAACAAAAAACCGTTCAACATTATATAAATAGTGCATGCTCTACCATGGAACATACTAGATTATGTGCACGACAAATACTAAATTATTCCGAGGGCACATTTATTTCACCGAGGCCGTAGGCCGAGTTGAAACAGATGTGCCTGAGGGATAATTTAGTATTTGGAGTTCACATAGTCAGTAATGTTGCATTAATAGATGCATGCACTATTTATTATAGTAAATAGACCTTAGATCTTTGACCTTGCCTAATCTGGTTTTATCTTTGCAAATGTTTGCCAAACTTTTGGTGCTAATTAAGCTATTGTGACGTAAATTGTCGCTCCGCGTATCTATTGTTGTGCGCACCATTTTACTGTTATTACGCGCTTGCGCAACAAGGCAATCCATTTCACCATTCATTTTAACACAGGTAAAAACCGTTCAATATAACAAAAAAACCGTTCAATATAACAAAAACCGTTCACTATAACAAAAACGTGAATGACACGTGACATCATTTCAACCAATCACAACTCTTAAAATATTACCACTATTTACTATAACAAAAAAGCGTGCAACATCATATAAAAAGTGCATGCTCTACAATGCAACGTACTAAATTATGTGCACGACAAATACTAAATTATCCCGAGGGCACATTTATTTCACCGAGGCCGGAGGCCGAATTGAAATAGATGTGCACGAGGGATAATTTAGTATTCGGAGTTCACATAGTCAGTAATGTTGCATTAATAGAGCATGCACTATTTATTATAGTAAATAGACCCTTAAATCTTTGACCTTGCCTAATCTGGTTTTATCTTTGCCAATGTTTCCCAAACTTTTGTTGCTAATTAAGCTTTTGTGACGTATATTGTTGCTCCGCGTATCTATTGTTGTGCGCACTATTTTACTGTTATTACGCGCTAGCGCAACAAGGCAGTCGATTTCACCATTCATTTTAACACAGGTAAAAACCAACGAACGTAGAGGGCGTCAACAGCTTCGCGTGTTGCTCTAAGGAAGGCCAACTGCATACGCGCATGCAGCTGAGATATGCGCACATATAATTTGGCATGCCAAAGAAATCAAACAGCGGTTCAACTCCTCGACAGATAAATAATGATCATGATAACAAAATGATATTTTTTATTAAAAAAAAAATAATAATAATTAAAAAATAATTATTTTCTAATTAATATATTATTTTTACATAAACCAATATTTTTTTTTTTATTGTAAATCAAAATGTTAATTTCTATAATCTTTATTAGGTCAGTGATTTTTGTTATCAGCGAGTTTACCAGACCACTACATTCCAGTGCTTTTTGCAAGATCGATTTTGTGCCGCATGCAAAGCATGTCGGGATTGAAAAGCGCCGCACTATTTTTTTGGCTGAGCTTATATTGCCTGAGCTGAGCCGCATACACACGTGTGTGCATGAGCGCTGCTCTGAAGCGCAGGTACTAGCTTGAATAGCCAGCGCAGCGCCAACAGCCCTTGCGCCATATGAAAACTTTGGGGCTTCTTTCTAGGAAAACCATTTTCACGCACCGATTGTCAATGGAAGGAATGCCCGAAAAACGGGAGTTTTGTTGAATATACTGGAATAAAAAAAAATCGAGAAGATCATTTACTTAGTTACACAGGTTTTATGAGGGTTAATGTATATAAAACAAGATAAAACCTTGGGAAGAATATTTTTTTACCCCTAACCCTTGCGTTTTGAGCTTTAAAATCTCCCATTTTAGTCATTTTTGGGTCGTTTTTCTGTGTGAAAATGATATTTTGGTCAAACAGCAGTCACTAAAAGCTTTCTGTAAAATTCAGCAGCGCATCGATTTCCTAGTTACGCTGAGTGAAGTAAATATATTAATTTCTCTTTCCAATGATTTTAACTTCTTTGTGATTGGTCAATATTTTCCCCCGCGTTTTTGATATCATAAAAAAAAATATCATGATAAAATACTTCGATCCTGACTGCACAGCTTGCACTCTCCTTTTACACGGTCTTTATTCAGGGCATTGTTATCGCGATATCGACGGTCAGACGTAGAGAGAGTCTATACCCAGTACACACATTTCCCGTAAGATTCTTTCTGGTCGTTAGTGCACTGTAGTGGAACTGTGCGTGTTTGGTATAAAATAACACTGTCCTTTTTGATTGTTCACGTTTTCATATGCTAAGCCCCCGGCGCAGGTGAAGTGTATGTAGGCCTATCTGATCACGGCTCGAGCAACTGAGCTGCTGCCGCAAATACCCCGCCGCGCCCCCTCCTTGCCCTAAGCCCGGCCACGCGTCACGGCGCACGACACTAGCGTGATCACCTGGCTTGGGTCTATCGAGCTGAATTTCCTAACGTTAGCCTCGCGGGGCCCGGGGCTATAGCCTGCCTTTGACCTAACGTACGTTAAGGCTAAGGAGGCCTTCCTATATCATCAGATCATTAAAAATGAGGCCAAGACCCTGGATTATATCGTCAGATTCGTAAACAGAGTAACGTTAGAGGGTCTAACGTTAGAATTTTAGATCTAACTTGTTAGATCTAGATCTATGTATGATAGAGTAAGACTAAGTTTAACTTGATGATGATCTCTGTCGAACTTTATAACAGTTAACTTACTTCGTTAGAGATTTTGTTCTGCTTTAAAATTTAGGTTCTGCTTTTCAACTAAACCCCCGAGAAGAGACGCCAACTAACTTAAGCTGGACCTATCACGTTAGATCTAAGTTACATCTAGATTACTGTAGATTAAGTTTGATCTTGAATTTTTTTTTTTTTTTTGGCTTGACTTGTTTTTCCGGGAAGAGATGATGATGCCCGAGGCCGAGGTGGGCCCAGTCATCAGAAACAAACAAATAAATAAATAAATCTAATAAGAAGTAGATCTGGATCTAAGTAACGTTAAAAGATCTAGATCCATTGACATTGATATTTTAAACTTTTAACAGACATGTTAGGCCTAGCTAACGTTAGGGTCTACGTCAGGTTAGTTGTCGCCCGGCGTAGCCGGCTGTGTTAGTTACCGGGAATGTCGATCAGTACCGTCACTGACTCTAACGTTAGAATATACTCTGTTTTTATTATAAATCTAGGTCTAACGTTAACGTTAGATCGAGCGTTCGACAAAAACCTTCACGTATCTGTTTCTCGGTAAAAATAAACTAAAATAGAATCTGACCTTCATATTCCTGCAGTTAACGTTACTCCTTACATTAACTCTTCAACAGCCATAGCATAGCAGACGATAATGTGTAATTTGCAGTTTCGCAGCGAAATATTTCCTTTGAAAGCTGTCTACCACGCCAATAACTTTATTTTCGTTATATACAAAATAAAGAATGTTTCTAAATTTAAGATAATTTTAACCTAAAAAATATTTAAAAGTATCAACAAAATAAAAATATTATATTTTGAGTTCAATATATATTTTTTTGATACATAAATGAATAAAACAAATCCGTATTTCTTGTTCTTTGTCAAATCTACAAACATCGAAAACCGCCGCACTATTTTTTTTCTTGGTCACAAAAATAGAGCGGAGTTGGCCTTCCTTAGAGCAACACGCGAAGCTGTTGACGCCCTCTACGTTCGTTGGTAAAAACCGTTCAATAAAACAAAAACCGTTCACTATAACAAAAACGTGAATGACAAGTGACATCCTTTCAACTAATCACAGCTTGTAAAATACTACCATTATTTACTATACCAGAATGTTGAACGACACGTGACATCCTTTCAACCAATCACAGCTCGTAAAATACTGCCACTATTTACTATATATATATATATATATATATATATATATATATATATATATATATATGTGTGTGTGTGTGTGTGTGTGTGTGTGTGTGTATGTGTGTGTGTAAGTCAATATCTTGTTACTTTTAAATTGACCAATAGGAGAAGAACCATTGGCGAAGAAACTACGGGACAATACATTCCAGAAACAGAGGTCTTACGTCAAAATAATTGGATCACTGGACAAATAGAACTGACGCCGCTCTTATTGGATACTAGTAGTTGTTTTTATTCAATTCTTTGGGCGGCGTTGTTACTCAACGGAAAGTGTACTTTTTCGGGACATTCCGTCCCACTGGACAGAGTTCTGACTTTCTTCTTTTAGAACAATATGGCTGCTGCGACACTTAATATGGTGTCTTTAAACATCAAATAACTTTGAAAGAAAACTGTAAAATCAAATTACCGAAACTTATGTTTCAATGAAACACTCTCCCCGCCCAGATGAGGGCATTAATGGCCCTTATCTAACACTAAATGAAGCTTACTCTTCATTCCCCTCTCAAGGGTAAATTACTACAATGTTTGTTATAGGCCTACTAAGTTCAGAATCCACAGTTTTCATGTTCACATTCCTAATCTTTCAATCTGTACCAGGATACACATTGATAATTTTTCCTAATGTCCACTTTCTTCCTCTGTCAAACAAAGGAAATTTGGCCCGTGTTTCCATCTACCCTCAAGCACATCAATAGGAATGCCCCTTGAAATATCATCTGCTGGATTCAAAGGGCCGGGAACGTGTCTACAGTGTAGAGGATCTGAGTTGGTCTGGATCTCACCGATTCTGGCTGAAACAAATGGCTTAAACGCTCTAGCTTGACTTCTTATCCAGGACAATGCTATCAGTGAAGTAGATTGTCCTTTCCAAGTCTAATTTCAGCTCTCTCTCTATTGTTGCCCTCAGTCTGGTGGCCATAACTGCAGCTTGTAACTCTAACCTCGGCACTGAAAGTCGTTTCAATGGAGCCACTCTGGACTAGGCAGTTACAAATCTTGTCTCGTATTGTCCACCTTCAAGTTGCCATCTCAGGTAAGCGCATGTTCCAAATGCACTTTTAGAAGCATCTGAGAACATACAAAGTGTTGGTCTCTGCACTGCTGTCAGCGGGGTGATACATCTTTCTAGCTCAACATTGTTCAAACTCTTCATCTCTTCAAACAGTGCTATCCATCTGGACTCTTCTTCTGCTGGCAACTCTTCATCCCAGTCAATACCTAGCTCCCACAATCTTTGCATGCCAATCTTTGCTTTGACTAGGAAGGCGGCTGCGAATCCAAGTGGATCGAAGATCTGTGCTACTCGACTTAGAATCTTCCTCTTTGTCAAGTGTGATACAGTTTCTGTAGGCTTCACTTTGTAAGATAAGGTATCAGTTTCTTTCTTCCATACCACACCCAGCACCTTCTCTTCTTCTGCACCTTCTAGCAAACGAGTTTCCTTCTGTTCAACTGAATCACCATCTTTCAGTACTCTGTTGGATGACCAACCTTTGACCCGGAAGTGTGCTAACACAGTATCTAGTTGCTCAGTCAACTGAACTGCCTAATCCTTTGAAGATACTAAAAAAACAGATATCATCCATATACGTATCTTTCTTTATGATGCGAGCTGCTTCAGGGAATGACTTTTCCCCTTCTTCTGCTGTTCGCTGAAGAGCTATCTGGGCCATGGCAGGTGACGGTTTGTCCCCAAACGTCAGTACGGTTTTGACATATACATCTGGCTTCCGGTCTGTTTGCAGATTTCTCCAGAGATATCTGTGGACTTGCTGGTCTCTTTCAGGAATAAGTACTCGATGGTACATCTTTGATATATCTCCCATTGCGGCTGTAGCTCCCTCTCTGAAGCGTAGAAGTACCCCCAGTATGTTGTTCAGTAGGTCTGGGCCTTTATACCAGTAATCGTTTAGTACGTGTCCCTGAAAACTGGCCGACGAGTTAAATACGATTCTTACAGGCGTACTCTTCTTTTCAGGACGGATAACAGCATGGTGTGACACATAGTGAGTGGGCCCTTGATATGTGGATACTTCCTTCTCTGTCAGCTTTCGTGAGAAGCCCATCTCTACCATCTCATTCATTTGTTGGTCGTAACCTTGGCGTATTCAGGGTTCTTGGATAGTCTTCTCTCAGTGGACTGAAGAACTTTCTCTGCCTGTGTGCGGTTGTCTGGTAGTAGTTGAGGGTTTTTTTCCACGGATATGGCACCAGCCACTGGTTCCCTTTCTTTTGGCATGATTTATAGATGATATTGTACTCATCTTTCTCTGCTTTACTCATACTAGCTGGTAAACACTCACATTTATTCTGGACCCTCATTTGTTCTGTTGTCCAAAAGTCTGATAAGTCCACCGGTGATGCTAGCTGATCATGAAAGACCCTGCTAGTAACGGATGAGTGTTGAGTAGCCCCAAACACTACCCAACCTAACGGTGACTTCCTTGCGACCACGTTTCCTGCTTCTCGTGTGTTGCCTGTGTGACGGGAGGCATGATCAATGCCTATCAAGAGATCGATATCTCCACCTCTGCGATGTAGATTTCGTAGATCAATTTTTAGTGTTTCTGCTATTGATCCCAATTCTGTAATTTCTTCCACCTCATTTATGACAGGTAATGCTACCGCTCGTATTGTATATGTAGCTGAGTTCCCTTCCAAAGCTCTCACTGAAACCTTATAAGAGTTTGTTTCAATATGCTCTTCTTCACTTCCCACCTTCTTAACGATTATGGAAATTCTGGTACCCTGAAGATGTAACTGATCTGCAATCGACTGCTTGACTATGCTTACTTGAGATCCTGAATCAAGCAAAATATTCCCACTAAGCTTAGTAGAACCTGGGTGATCTATGTCAGCTTGTAGAACTGGGAGCAATGCCTCTTTCATCGCACCAATAGACGATACTGCTACGTTTGATGATACCGTTACACTGCTCCTTTCCTCTGAGTGTAGGAGGGGCTGATGATAATATCGACATTCACTCTCACTGCATTGCTTCTTCCTCCTACAGTTGCTCATCCTATGATCTCTACCGGCTTTCTTTAAGCAACTAAAACAGGCTTTATTCTCTTTCATTAACTTGAGCCTTTCTGATTTTGTCATAGCTACAAGTTTCTTACACTGGTCAATCCAATGTGAATCTGACTGACAAATCCAGCACTTCGGGGGAAGTTTGGTAGGTGGAGACGCCTCTGTCCTTTCCGTCTTAAAGTGATGAATGTGCTGGCTTGCTTTGGACCTGACAGGGGCTGTCGCTCTGATCCGTGCCGTCATTTCTCCCGTCATCCATTCAAGCAGCAAGGCGACTGAAGGTTCCGATTTAAGCATAATTAGACGTCGAAACCAAGCTTTCTTGTCTTCTACATTGAACTTCTTTTCGATGATGGCCAATATTTGTGTATTGTCCATATCCGTTGCTTGAACAACATCCTTTAAGGAGTTATAGCTTCGGAGGATCAGCTGTGTCAACTCACAAAATCGTGCGTCTTCATTCTCCTTGAGTGCCCGGAACGAGCTAATGTCATTGATGACGGCATCTGCTAGAAACCTCGTGTCTCCATACACCGCATCAAGGAACTTCCAAGCTGCCTGGTAATCGCTCACTCCTCTCAGACTTTCTGCTGGTTTTCCCTCTAGACTGCTCTTAACATTGTTATCGCGTCCCTATCCGTGTAATTGGCTGTCATTCTAAGAAAATCTGCTTTAAATATGTTGAATTCACGTACATCACCTTTGTATTTGGTGGGGAGTTTGAGTTTTTCCAATTTAAAAGTTGGCGTACTTGAAGTGTTAGATGCTGCGGAGGGCGGCGAAGACTGCGGTTGAACTTGTTGTGGAACTTGTGGTGGACTCTGCTGTTGAAGATACTGGTTATATCTGATTTGAAGCTTAGTGAACTCAGAATGAACA
>CALNVZ010000305.1:53880-78239 GCA_940671915.1 Paracentrotus lividus | reverse complement strand
ATCTAAATGTACAACACACACAGAATTAAATAGGTGGAGCACACACAAGCTTACCAATGCCAAAGATTCGGTGATAGAAAGGGTCAATTATTTTCATATATTAAACATTAAAAAAAGACAACTACTATAAAATTTATGATGTCTCACCTTGATAATAACTGTGCAAGATTGATGTTATTAGGGATAGTTGCAGAAAAACATGTTGTTACGACAAAAACGGTAAAAAAAAAAAAGTCTTGAGGAGGCAGTGTGGTATGGAACGCACGTCGGACATGCAGTTATTTCGGACGTTCACGCAACTTCTTCTGATCTTCTTGCTGTTCTTCCTCCACTCGTTATTGGAGATCTGGGGGGCGTTTCACGAAACCATGGACAAGTTAGTCATATCTTTATCCACCAACTACGTAGTTAGCTCCAATCTTACTAAGTCGGTTACACAAAGCTCTTCCAAGCTCGACAATTTGTAATATCGATATTATCAGAGATGATGTCATCGAGCAATAGCCTTAATCACGGTTTCGTTGATATTTAGACATTGTGGTTTAGCAAAATTTTTCAATATTATCGAAATTGAAGTGATAAAATCGGTCAATAACAGTATGAAAGCTCATAAAATGATGTATAATTTATATAATATGAATTAAAACGCACAATGTTTCTTACTGCATATATTTACAAGGTGTCAATCATGAAATTAATAAGACCACGTCAGAACATGAGATGGGTACCCCGGATGCGCTAATTTCATAGTTTCGTAAATCAGACTATAAAAAATTATGCTAGCTGAAAATGGAGCAAAGATTGAGGTTTTTTCCTAAATTTTCTGTTTGCTCACAAAAAAGAAATTAATAGTGCATTGTAATTTAAAAGAAATCTATTCAAAATATTAATTTGGGACTAATAGATCGATTTTAACTACCAACGTAGTCTCTGCGGGTCTCTTTATTTAGCTTTATGGTAAGCTGAATAATGCTTTTGCAATTTATTCAATATTATTTCTTGATTGGATATATTACGAGATATTATTTCTTATTGGATATAAAAAAAATCACTTAATTGTTAACAACCATTTATTTTCTAGATATTAGACCAAAATCCTGAGGTTGCCACATTTTGTATGAACAAAAATGAGAAAAATCGAGATTGTCGCGGCAAATGCAATTCGCCCAAACCGATCGCTTGCCATAAATTGCGTTTGATTGACGTATCAGCGCTCTCCAAAAGATATGACAGGTCCGGAGCTGTCATAAGTATTTAGTCAGCTTGTTGTCCACGATCTTGTCAGAGAGGGCGCTTTCGGTGGAACCCCTTTGTTGGACAAGTTGTTCACTATCTCCGATTTAGTCAAGAAGTTAGACTTATGACGGTTTCGTGAAACGCCCCCCTGTTTTACTGTAGATTGATCGCAGCACGTATCATATTTTAAGAATAAAAACACGAGTTCACGCGAGCCGCTTGTCTATGGAAGTGGTCGAAATAAAATGTGTGATTGCTTACTTCATCTACCTATACCTTTGATAAAGAATGCGCACACGTACACACAGGAAAAAATAGATGAATAAATAAATAAATAATAATAAAATAAAATGAATAAATGAATAAAAAATAATAATAAATTCGTATGATTATATTATCACTTTCCCTTACGTTTTGATTGCTTCATGACAAGGTTTTTTTTTATCTATTTATTTATTTCTTAATTCTTTTCATTTTACACAATGATTTATGATATAAGCTGATATTCTGCAATAAATTTTTAGGATGATCGAAATTTTCCAAGAAGAAGTGGGGGAATCCAAAAGGGTCGAATAAGGTAAGATGAGCCACTCCCTGTGCTCGCCCAGGTCGAAATTCCCATAGGCTCCATTAGCCTGTTGGACCATCAGAAACCATTAGGGCTAGTTGGTCTCTAATTAGGGTTGGGCAAATAATTACTTTTTTCTGAGAAGTTGTTTCAAACAAGTTGCTTCTATAGTCAAATTTGATGTAGAATCCAAAAATGACAATTATTTTTGTGTACGATGATGTCTGACGTCGCTAAAGTGCACAAAACCAAAATAGTGTATTTTGCCCATTCATCCATATGAACAAATATTGCTCAAACACGCCGCTCTCTTAGCACCGCGCCCTTCATCACGGGAAAACGTCTCCCAGTTTGAGGTTCTAAGCAACAAATATGACTGGGCCTTTAAAACAAGACGTTATTTGCGCTCAATTCGGATGGAAACATAATTTTTAGAATATACCCTTTAACCTGGTTATATATTTTTAAAGCATGCCTTTAAAAACGTTTATGCACATCTCGTCTCAAAAATGAGAGTCTGCAGTCTTATGACTCCCAGCTCCCACACATTCCCATTGAAAGAAGAGAAATTTCCTTGATCTGGGTCGTACATCACCTCACGAAATTGAGTCTTGAGGTCAAACAAGAAGATTTATAGGGCCATTTCGCATAAATATACTGTTGGTAATGACTTGGTCTAACTGAAAATATAAAAATCTTTTTGATTGGACGTGGGGATATATATGCACTTTCTCCTGTTTTGTAAAAATGAAAGCCACGGACGTGTTTCCATAGACTGCACGTTAACGGCCTGTGTGTACGAGTGTGTGTGTGTGAGTAAGGATCGGCCTTGGTGACCGGGCTTCGCGTTAAAACGGGTAAAAAGCGTCTGCTAGGGCAAAACATAATGAGTGTATACCCCATATATTTGTCCATATGACACACTTAATGGGTATAAACCGGTTTTATTTTGTTTCTTTATGGATTTTGATGGTCTAAAAGCTCAAATCTGACAATTTTATCATGACCTAATGTACCTAGTATGTGTTATAGGTGTTATTTAGTGATTTTGATATGCCGGTGATTTTTGCTCGATATTGACTGAAACTAACTACCAAACTACACTAACAGTCAACTTAGGTAGGATTAATCATGTTGGATTAATCATGTTGGGTTCCCTGACACCCAAAAGCCATATAAAAACGTAATAAAAGTGGTTTATACCTATAAAAAAGTATGATAATTGGGGATAATACGCCATTTTGGAGGCCATTTTGGTTTTTTGCACTTTAGCGACGTAAGACGTCATCGTATGCAAAAATAATTGTCATTTTCAGTTTCTACATCGAATTTCACTATAGAAACAACTTGTTTGAAAAAAAAAGTTGAGATTCGCCCAACCCTACTCTAATGGTTTCTAATGGTTTATGAAATATGGGACCCACAGAACCATTAGAAATTTCTAATGGACCAATAGACATTTTCTGTTTGTCCATTAGAATTTTTCTATTGGTCCAATAGACATTTTCTAATGGACCAATAAGAAATTAATTAATGAAAATAGTGTAAAAAAAGCTTTTGGATTGTTTCGGCTAACAACTCACAGAAACATGTTGACATTAACAATGAGTCCTATACCCTATCCTATCCTATCCTAACCCATCCTATCCTACATGTATATTAAGGCCCTATTACTACTGGCAAATTGTCGACCCCTGCTATATAAAGTCGTAGTGTCCATGATAAAGTACTACAGGCAAAATGTTTGAAGAAAGATTAGACAGTTACTTAATACATGGACACTACTAGTAGTGTCCATGCTTAATATCAAATTACACTTTTGTTAATGAAATATGAAGAATTGTC
This sequence comes from Paracentrotus lividus, assembly GCA_940671915.1. Lineage (NCBI taxonomy): Eukaryota > Metazoa > Echinodermata > Echinoidea > Camarodonta > Echinidae > Paracentrotus > Paracentrotus lividus. The sequence goes on along the minus strand of CALNVZ010000305.1, from coordinate 74,590 downwards.
ATTATGAATCAATTTGAAATTGTGTTAAACATAAAACACTAATAAACTAAAATATTTTTTATTATATTAATAAGCCAAATGCCAGCTACATGGCTAAAAATTGCATATTTCTATTTATTTTCCACCCTTTTTTCCAAATCTCAGTATACTGCTTATGAATATTCATGACCAACAGAAACCATTAGAAACCAATAGAAACCAACAGAAACCAATAGAAACCAGTCAGAAATAACATCTGAACAGAAAATTACAGAAACCAGTAGAAACCAACAACAAACCGATATAAGCCAACACAAACTGATACAAGCCAACGGGGAGGGTCCACGAGGCCGCCAGGGGCAGAGTCCCACGAGGCCGAGTATTTTCCCATGAGACCGATTCTTCTCATATTGTATTTTGCAATATAAAAACTAATATACTGCTCGGCCTCGTGGACCCTCGGGCCTCGCGGGCCCTCGGCCTCGAGGGCACTCAGCCTTGTGGGAAGACCCCAGCACAGAAGCAAGCTAATAGAAAGCAATAGAAACTAATAAATAAATTATGGAACCAACAAAAGCTGATAGAAACTAATAGAAACCATTAAGACCACTGGGAACCAAGAAAAATAGAAAACCCCAATAGAAATTGTATATGGGACAGCCTGAAACTAATAGGCCTAGAGACCAATAGAGTCTGATGGTCTGTGTTGGTTTATGGGTCCAACAGCCTGGTACCAATAGAGACCATCAGACTCTATTGGTTTATGGGTCCAATACAAGGGCCAGAAAACCAATTTGTATTGGACCAATAGAGGTTGATGGCCAGACACCAACAGAATCTCTTGCTATCTATTGGAGCCTATTGGTCCTCTGTGGGTCCATTAGGATTCTGATATCCCATTGTATTGGTCTCTATTGGAATACAATTGACATTCTGATGGTCCATTAGAAACCATTAGAATCCATCAGACAACCATTAGAACCAATAGAAATTTTCTGTTGGTTTTCTAATGGAGCCTATGGAATTTCGACCTGGGCGGAAAATGTAATAAATAAACGCTAGTTTGCACCTACAGAAATTTAAATCACTGGAACAATCTCAACACATGGCTACTGAGAATAGAAATTTGACACAATTTTGTTAATTTACACATTTTTGAAATTTTCCCATTGTTGTAGATGGAATGATTTTTTCTTCCACTTGGGACCTATCAAAAATGCTAATTGTAAATTATTACATAATTATATTATAATGGATTCATATATAAAAAGTTTTCAAAATGGGCGTGTTTGGGGTAAGATGTGGTTTTTTTGGGGTTGGGTAAGTTGAGCCATGCATAGGCCTAATGTATTTCTATAGCGTGTTACATATTTATTAATTATTTTTCTCTGTATACATTTACCACTGTTTTTAAGTTTGATCTGTGTAATACTCAATCAATAATGTTTGTTTTTTTTTTGTGTAATTAAGTAATAATTCATAAAAATATTGTGTAATTTTAAAGAGGCCTTCACTCTACAAACTTTGCTTATTAGTCGTCTCCTTCTTTTTCAATTTCACATTTTTATAGTTTCGTAATATTTATTATGTTGTAAATATGTAAATTGCAATGTCATTGTAAATACGAAAAAATTGAAAGAGAAATAAAAATAAATAAATAATAAATAATATATAAAAAATAAATACATTAAAGCCAATTTTTCTTTTGTTTGTTTGTCTTGTTTTTTTGTTTTGTTTTCTTGCTCTGGTGTGCGCGAGGCCAAGGTCTATTTGATTTTTTCAAAATTTGATTTGATCTTCCAAGCTGTTTACATGCATTTAGTTTGCTCCCCAGGCCTCCCCGTTGTCCTTTATATTTTACTCCCTTTTCATATTCTTTGGCTCAGGCTTCTGTTCATTCGTTCGCTCCACTTTCAGATTCGACCGATTTATTTAGCCGAGTCCGAGTTGGACGAGTTTGTGAAACGGCGATTCTAGATCCTATAGCAACGTCAATAAACAATGCATACACGTATATGCACGTAATATGCACGGATCAAAATAACATCGAAGCAAGAAATAACGTTAGAACTTTACGTGTTAAAATGGCGGATTGTGTGCAAGTTCTTGATCCGAATTACAGAAGAATTGCGGGATCTGTAAGATCAGGACGAATACATAAGGGTAAGTTACATGGTCGGGTCAGAATGATTGCAATAATTTATGTTTTGGTCGTCTCTCAAAGACGATCAACTGGGAGTCTTCTTAATCTTACCCAGAAGAAGTGTTCCTTCCCCCCGGACAGCCCGGGCGCTCTAACTCTACGAAGTATGATGGCGATGCCTGTAGCTGTGTTCACGCACCTAGGCTAAATTTTACTCGAGTTAAAGTTAGAGCGGAGGTCTAACGTTGGGCCTAGATCTATACCTAGACCTTATACGAAGTTAAACATTATTTTGATATTTGTTTATGCCAGTCTCATATCCTTGACCTAGGCCTACTAGTTATGAATCAATTTTTTAAAACAAAAACAATGTTATTGTTAATGTTGATAACATGATTTGGTTTATTTTTGTTTCAGATTTTGCGATTTGGATTTTTTAGTCTTGGACAGCTGCAAGTGCTCTCGGTTTTCTTTGAGTTTGAGAGCTTTCTTCTTTTGCCATAGATTAGTTTATATTAATCTGAATTTAAGCCCTAGTAGATCTATATTTCTATTGTGACGCGAACGGGGCTCGTCGTTGAGGGAGCCTAAATGTGTGTGCGTGTGTGTTTGTGTGGGGGGCGACAAGGTGTGGGAGTCGCCTTGAATATTTGTAACCTGAAAGGGGCTTTAAGTTTGATGCATTGGTGTAGTGGGGAATTCGTCGACTAATTCACCAGGCTGCCAGTGCCAGAATCCAACTCGTACTTCCTTCTCAGGTCTCCTACACGCCTCGATTCTCGCACACACACTCCCTCTCGCGAAACCCCTTTTCGTGGTAGCGAGCGGTCCCAAAGCAACGGTGGGCCGGAGATTATTTATAATGAGTGGTACACGACTTCAGGCCACTCCATATTGAGGATACTGAGAGCATAATTTGAGGTATAATCATTTTGGAAACTATATTTCCCTTTTTATTGACAGCTTTGATATATCAAATACTTCATGACTTAGGCCAAATACGAATGCATGCATAAATTTATACCCGTTATTCATTATTACTCTTCTTATACATTATACTATTATTGGTCCCTATACTTATTCGTCCCTGAAACACGTAACCTATGATGAGACTATATTGCCTCAATGTTTTGAGGTGAGGTATATAACGGCTCTTAATTACCTATTTTAATCCTAAAACAATCAACGACTAGACGTATACCCACAAGGGGGGATGGGTGTTTTCATGGCAAAGATAGTAGGGGGACTGTTTACCTATTAAGCTGTCTTGCATACAGCTAGGTTCCACCCTACCTCCTTGCCCATAAACCCTATTGAACACCATGATTACTCCTATCCTTAGTTTATTTGGACCCAGTCCCTATCTACATGCTTAAGCAATCAACTAGGCTTTGGGAGGATGACGGGCACATGCGTAAACAGAAGGGGGAAGCTGTTATCTCCAGGGTTCTCAACAGTCCTCCACCCAACATCTTGGTCCTGTGCACCATCTCCTCCCTCAGCCTAGACTGACTGAGAAACTACCTAGTTGCTCCTTGTTCGGTTTCCCTCAGAAGTTGTGTCCTGTCGACCTCTCGGTAGTGGAATTAATTTACCCCAAAATCCTGCTATATTTATACCCTTTTCCTTCCCCATCCAGTTCTACGCATCATAATTACTAAGCTTTAACTATTAATTAATTCTAAACAGATTAAGATACCCTCCCCCTAAAAAGTAATAACAACCGGGTATGGTCAATTAACATTCCTATAAACACCGGGCTGAGAACAGCTTTACCGGTAACTATTGATCTGATCATTTGCAGGGTCTCCTTTGTTTTGTAAACATAAAGAGTATAATAAACTGATTAACCCACGATCATTAAGTTGCTCTACAGTTTCTCACTTGAGATAGGGCTGTGTGGTAGGGAATGGGTTTGGGACAAGTTTGTTTGCAAGAATTTGGTAATGAAATAGTATTAAAAGGTTGTTAAGTCTCTCTCTTGCTGATGGCTCGGTCTATTAGAAATATGGATATGCTCCACGAGGCTGCGAGAGAAAAAGGGTTAAATCAAAGGGAGTTATGACTGTCCCTCTGCTTCTGCAAGAGGGCTTCCTGTTTAAAGGTGCATTCCGTATTTTAAAGGGCAATTTCGTCACACTATTAATAAAAAATTGTTAATAATATTTAACAGAGAATCTAGGCTTTTATTAAATTTGATTTAAGTTTTTCTTCTTCCTGCGCAGATATAGTCTGGGAGCCAGCTACAAATTTATTTACCCCATTTTCCCTAAAAGGTTTGACCCCTGAAAGTGATGTAGTTCAGTACAAGGATCGAGGAAATCGATGTCAGCTGCTGCGACAGTGGGGGACTCGGCCCCCAGACCCACTCAAAAAACCCGTTTTGGGACATTTATTTACCCCATCTTCCCCATGGACCAAATTTTGTCAGTGAGAAGTAGTATGAATGTACATTGCAAAAATATATTAGCTGACAAAAAATAGTGGGGGGACTGCAGAACTGACAGCTTCAAAGACCCCCTCCCCATACTGCGCATGCGTCGGGAGCGATGTGCTCCGTGTATGATAATAGTTGCATATATCTCGATAACACTATAAAACATTCGGGAGAATACTCTGCTTAGTTTTTTAATCTTTCAACTATTTGTATGCTAATTATTGATGGACTGCCTATTATTTGGATTTGATCCCTTATTAATGTCTTTTTTGTATTATTTTAAGGAGGAATCGATTAAATGGAGTCTTAAATTCATCACGATTGAGATAACAGGAAGTTATTAATTTTGAAAGTAAATCAAAACTTGGCATCAAGCATGCTGGATATATAAGTCGGGATGCCTAGAACATGTGAGATACGAGTACTAAGCACTGATAGCCGTATTCCTAAAGATCAACAGCTTTAGACCCGCCTTGTCCACCCCCCCTCGCCCCCCCCCCCCCCCCGCTCACACAGATCTTTCTGGATATTGCTAAAATCTAATACGCAATAAATGCAGCCCACTTGATCACTGCAGTGCCAATTTTATTATGATTACTATACAATCTCTGATAGTATATCGGCCAGGGAGATACATGGAAGCGAAGAATCCTGGACAAAATAGATCAAAAGGATTGGCAGAGTGTACAAAGACACCACAGAGATATAAACGTATAATAATATTGGTATTGCGTGTAATAAATGATGTAATGAAGAAGATGCGAATATCATTTGATTAGTATCAAAATACTAACTTTCATAATATTTTTTAATATGCCATTTTATTATTTCAAGATCCTTTTTTGGAAGCATGTAGACCATGGAGAGGGCAGCAAACCAAATCGGAGTTGTTGATGACAATCTGAATTACTATATATATTATAATATTCAGATGACTAAATTTTTTTTAAATCATTAATATCTTTCTTGTATCTTCTCCCTCTATCAACCCCTTCTCTTTCCTGTCCGCTTTCTCTCATTTCTGTTCGTGGATTCTCTTATTCACAATCTTCGTACGGCAGTACGACCTACACTCATGTCTATCCATTACAAAAACATGTAATATGAAACATGAACATCAAAGTCTGGAATTTCTGATACACTTATACTTTTTCTCTCTTGTTAAATACAATTGGAATTACAATGACTGTACTTGTAGAAAAAAAAAATAAATAAATGAAAAAATCATGGTCAATGTGGCTATGATATGCATTTTTTCCCCTGAATTAATTAATAGATTAAAAAAAGTAATGTTCCCATTGCTAAGTTTGATATCACTTTTCACCTTTTGAAAACTATCTTCCTAAAATTGTAGACAGTTTGCACAATTGAGTATCAAAACATTGGAAGTTGGATGCAATATTTTTTTTTTAAATGTACTACTAAAGTTTACATTAACATGACATGATATTCTTGTTGTATACTTCTAATAACACAAGTGATGAAACACGATAAACCCTCTAAATATTATGGAGGGGCTACTTTCAATCCTGGATTTGTCCCTTTCATCCACATATAACAAATAAGAAATGAAGCCGAATGTGCTAAAAATACATCAATACAAACAATAGTGAAACATTTGCAGTGACGGATCCAGGGCACAGCACAAATAATAATCTTATTGAAAACCACTCAGTTTCTGTATATATTCAACTACGCCTCCTATTCATTCACAAATATTCTACTGGAGCCCCTCCCCATGTCTATATACTAACAGATCAGTGCCCTCCCCTGATTCATAACCCGAGGCATCCGTAGCTTATCTGTTATTTCAATTGTGTAAAAATAAAATAATTAAATGGAATAACACATGCCGAGCTGCACGCGAGTACAATGCAATGAACATTAGCATTATAAATAAATTTGAATTAACGCATTACGCAGAGCCTTGATTGGAGACTAAATGTATAATACGATTTAACATAACATATTATGTATCATCGACATTATTTCTTGAAAAGATGAAGTAGGCCAAAGGGTGACAGCGATTGGGGAGGGGGGTCTAGCAATGATCGTTTGATCTGCAAGAAAGCCTAACCTAGAGCCTAGATATCCATCTTATAGAAATTAAATGTGATATTCGAACCTTCTTTGCCTCGAAAAATTTTTTGTATCTAATAAAAAATAAAAAATAAAAAAAAATGATGTGCACATCTATTACATTTATTACCCACTTCTCAAGACCTCTGTTTATCGAAAACTCCCTTAAAAATAATAAACTAAATAGAGCATCAAAGCCTGTGAAACGGCAATAACAAACTATCAATCACTAACTTAAAACAAATAAGAATCATCAATATAATATGATCATCAGCAGCCAGAACAGAGAATTGCATATGTCTATCAATACATGATAATACAGAGAACACATCATGCAGCACCGTATATGCCAAGGATCATATAAGCACCCGCCGCCCTATGCCGCCACTACTGGAACGTCTTTGAACGACTTCAAAGCTTTCTGCACCTTCCACCCCACATTATTTCTCAGCTAAATTATTGTGCAAATGTAACATTCATACTACTTCCCACTGACAAAATTTGGTCCATGGGGAAGATGGGGTAAATAAATGTCCCAAAACGGGTTTTTTTAGTGGGTTTGGGGGCCGAGTCCCCCACTGTCGCAGCAGCTGACATCGATTTCCTCGACCCTTGTACTGAACTACATCACTTTCAGGGGTCAAACCTTATAGGGAAAATGGGGTAAAAAAATTTGTAGCTGGCTCCTAGACTAATAATTCAAAATTAAAATGTGACTAAATAAGTTGTGTTAAAATTTGATGTTTTCCCTCTAGCAAAATAATGTTAGAACTTCAGATGTGTGTCTCTTTTTTTGATGATTTATTTTGTTGTGAATTTTAGGACAAGGAGTGATAGCAGCATCGTCATCGATTCCAAGTAAATACCAAACTATCGTCACAAACAACGCAGATCAAAGAGGATTTGGTGCTACTTCTAAAAGATTCAACCATGACATAACAGTTGTAAGTTACAACATAATCATCCATTCAAATTTTAATTGTTAACTAGGCTACGGGTCTGTATCTTTTTTTTTTTTTTTTTTAATTGTTACATTTGAAGTTCTGAGTAAATACTGATCCGAGTCTAGATCTTTAACTTTTCTCTGTCTGAGGTTTTGCAAAGTTCTTTTTTTTTTTAATTTTTAGATAGAATCTATTCTAAGTATTATACTTCTATTGGAAAATCTTTTTCGCTAATTCCATTTAATCAGACTTATTTATTTATTTATTTATTTATTTATTTGTCTTATTTTAGTAGCTAGGTAGCTCCATCAGTGATCGAAACATTGTTTTTCATGGAGGCTCTACAAATAAAATATTATTGCTTACGTCTTTTTTTTTCAGTGAAGATGACTTTGGTATTTACTTTTGCACTTCTGCTACTCTAAGGCACATGTCTGATTGTTTAAAACAAATTTCAGTATTGTAATTGTTGTACAATTTGAACAAATTTTGAACAATTTGTTTAATAATTGTTACATGATTATTTTGTTTATTTCAGAATGAGAATCCTGGTCCTGGATCTTACATTGATCAATCTAAACCGGTTCTAATTAAACCATCCTTTTCTAAGAAAGGCATGGGTGTGGGATTCGTATCCAAGGTAAGTCAATTCATCTTATCGTTTAATCAGTAGTCGGAGGCAGGGCACTTTGAATACTGTAATCATGGAAATATTTGTGGTACATTATTTTTCGCTTATTTCGCGCGAAGAATTTAAAAAGAATTTAAAAACCTGCAAATATTTAAGCATACTATGCATGTATTGGGTGCATGCAATTTCATGCTTACTAAAATGCAGCACAAATTCAAGAACCTGTGAACATGCTTTGAGGCTGCTCAGGGCGAAAAATTGATTGCGCGAAAATAACAGCGAATACAGTACAAATGTATTTGACTAATTTCTTAGCTGGAATGAAATTGAGTTAATGTTGTAATCTTAAATGACCACCCCCTTCCCAACACAATTATGTTCACATGCTTTTATGGCAGGGTCATACTTGGATCACTTTAATATGAAAGTCATTGTGAAATTGGATTTGTTTTAATTGAAGAAAAAGTTATCTGAGAATTAGTGAAGGTTTGACAAGAATCAGTCAAATAAACCCCTCCCAAAAAGTTTCGCAAGTGGACTTTGGGCCATGATAACTTTTCAGGTACGCTTTAGTTATTCCTGATATTCATACCATTGGAAAGATAATTTATTCCCCTTTTTATTGATATCCTATTTGTAATGATTTTGTCATGCTTCAATGCACAGAATATCAGAATATGGAGAAATGTAAAAAGTCAAATGTTGCAAAATGCATTCATCAAAGTGAAGTTCCGCCACTCGACTTTAGGCCCTGATAGCTTTTTGGGGTATTTCCTAATTTTTATTGAATTTTATACCATTGTCAAATAAATTTATTCCTCTTTTTAATGACACTCTAATTGTAACAAGAGTGTTGTTCTTGCATGCACAGAACACCTGAATGTTAGGATAAGTCAGAAGTTAAATGTTCCAAATTGAATGCCTATTATCAGTATTACTGTCTGTTGCCAGCAATAACAAAGCATTTCACTATTTTTCACTTTTTACTTTGCATTATATTCATGAGTTATGTGCATTGAAACATGATGTTACTATTGCAAATAGGGCATCAATAAAAAGAAGAATAATGAACTTTTTGACTTCTATGAAAATTGATAATGCTTGAAAACCCATATTAAAATGTATCAAGCTTCAAAGTAGTGTTACAGAAATTAAACTGAAATTATCTTTCGCTTTGCCATGTATTCAGGTGGTGTTCAGGGTTCCTGTGGACCGCAGCATGACATCACCATGAAAAATTAAGTATCAATCAAAAGAGGAATAAATTAACTTGACCAATGGTATAGATATCAATAAAAAATCAGAAAATATCCCCAAGAATTATCAGGACCTAAAGTTCAAGTTGCGGAACTTCAATGTGATCAATAAAAGGCATTTTTACAACACTTTGACTTTTTACTTTTCTCCATATTTTGATATTATGTGCATTGAAGTATGGCAAAATCATTCAAATAGGATATCAATAAAAAGGAAATAAATTATCTTTCCAATGGTATGAATAACTAAAGCGTACCTGAAAAGTTATCGATGGCCCAAAGTCTCACTTGCGAAACTTTTTGGGAGGGGTTTATTTGAAAGTCTTCGTATTGGGGGTTTTAATTGCTGTAAGTATGATGCCCACTGAAATACATTGTATGACTTTAATTTGGTTTGATATATTTTTACAATGTTAAAGTAGTTTCCCTATACATTCAACAGTTACATTAATTTCACACACCCCTTCATGAAATTTCTAATAATAAAACAAAAGAAACAACAGTAATAGGGTACCAATGTAGTAATATGGGACAGCACGGTAATATGACTACTATCAATCATGCGTGACCGACTCGACCGGTGAACCGATGAGGCCCCGTTGTGAGCACCAAAAGTTGTTCGTTGAACTGTATACGAAAATATTATCGTTGTGAGAGCATCTGATGCCGAAATTCCTCTTAGAAAATTGCTGAAAACGAACAAGGTAGGTAAAACTTACGCATTTTTATACCCTTGATGTAAATTTGATATTTCGCACAATGCTGATGGTGAAAGAGTGTTTTGAGGGGTAAACCTCAATGTTTGTGTATTTAGTAAGCTTATAGTTTCATTTTTGATCATACTAGCGTGTACAGGTCAATTTGTTTTAGTGAAGGGGTTGCAATGTGGCATTGAATGCTTGCCTGACCACAGCAACATTAGTGCAGGTAATATGGGCACATCCAAAATGGCGGAAGTGATTCTGGTACTTAGTATTTGGGATGAGGCATCAATCTCTTTGAAACGATTTTTTTGGGGTATATTCACAGTATATGATTAATATAAAAAACTTATGTAGCCTATATTGACTTGTAAATGCAAATAATATTTAAAGAATGTTAAAAAAAGAAAATAATAACAAAATACATAACAATGAAATTATATAGTCAAAGATTTACTGAAGGTCTATAATTTCAAATATATATTTAAAGTTAATGATTTTCAACATTTTAAGCAATTTCCAGACATGGTAGAGTCATTGTAGTTTTTAAAAACATACATTAAATACAGTGCCATATTACCTGCACATGCAGTAATATGGGCAACTTTAGGTAACGACGTCAAACATTTAAATATTGCAGACAGGGTGAGTTGGTGATAATTTTTTAGTTTACAATAAAAGTATAGAGCGCAGTAGTTTAATATTGATTCATATAAACAAAGATTAGACTGTGTCATTTCGTAATTTATGCAAATTAGGCAAACGAGCTTAGGGGCCATATTACCTGCAATGTACCCTAACACTGTCGTATTAAGTGACAAGACATGTTTCAAGGTTTTTGTATTATATTTTTTTGTTTTGTGTGTATACATGTTAAGAAGGCTTGCCAGGGTGCACCCTTAGTCTTGGCGTGGATACAGTCCTGCAAATTCCGACCTTTTCTCCATAATCGTCCTGAAATTGTGAATATAATATACATATATGTGATGCATCACATCAAAATGAGAGACAAGTCGCAGAGCAATTCAGCAAAATGGTTAGGGAAATCAGTAAAATAAATGTCTAATTTGTGGGAAAGTATTTTTTTCTGAATCTTATGTGTTGATTGTGTGCTTACAAAAAATTTGAAGAAAAAAGGTTAAAGATGAAAGTTAATAAAACAGGGATAATTTTCCCATTTCTTTACTCTTTTCTGTGCGACTTGTCTCTCAATTTTGGATGTGATCTCACATTTGTTTTTGCTATTCTGTTGATTGTGTCGTGTTGGATAATAAGAGATAAGGTTAGTTAAGAGATTAATATTCATTTTCATTTTTTTTCGGCAGGAGAGGAGAGCTAAAAAACACAAGAGTAGCCCTGGACCAGGCCCGGCTTATGCTTTACCTAGTATGCTCACAACCAAGAAAAGATTTTAATAATGCTTCAGCAACGAGTTTTTCATACCACCAATTGCAGTACCTAAAGATAAGGAGTCCAGTTTACCAGCTCCTAATCATTATAAGTATGTTTGCTACATTACAACCAAGAAAGATTTTTAATAATGCTTTAGCAACGAGTAGTTTCCATACACCAATGCAGCTACCTAAAGTAAGGAGTCCAGTTTACCAGCTCCTAATCATTATAAGGTATGTTGCTACATTAGCAACATTATGTGCGGCCAGTACAGATTTTTAATTTTTTTTTCCACAGTACTTTCCACATATTCCTCGGTTTTATGAACCAATTGCTCCATAATTTTACATACATTGTGAGTGAAAGTGGAGTACATGTACAGTAGTGCCTGAAATCAACGTCAACCACCATTGCAATCGATTAAGTGCAGTATGTACACAAAGTGAATGGGGATGATGTCATTTGATTGCAATCAGCTGTTACGTTTGATCTCAAGCGGTACTGACATGGTAATTATATATTTTACCCATTTCATGGCACTACCATATCATCAGTGTTCTTTGATATATCAAGTAGAGTAATATCAAACTGATCTTGCTTAATATTTATAGTTTCAAGTTTTTCAAACTTTCCTCACAAATTTTCATTTTCTTTATTAGTGTGTTTTTTTTTTTTTGTATTACATAATTAAAATTATTTTGAAGTTGTATGCAGTTCAAAAAATAGGACTTAATATGATATATGATTGATCATCATATATATGCAAGTTAATAAATAAAGTTGCATCAAATACAAACGTTTAGAACATTTCCACACAGGAATGACTTGAAAGGAACTTGCCAGAAGAATATGTTTCTATATTAAAAAGCTTTTTTTTAAAAATTATTAATCATCTGTAATTGTCTGTTTGTATGCCTTTTCCTTGTAGATATCTGACAGTACAATAAAGAGACATTATGGAAGTCAATTTCAGGCATCTTTCAAATCCACATCTAAGAGAGTTGATTACAACAGAATACAGAGCGTTGCCCCTGCACCTTGTAAGTCTACCATTTACTCACTTTAACCCTTTAGCACCTAGAGACTGCATGAAAAGAGTCAGTTTACTCACTAGCAAAAAGAATTATGATGTGTTTCAATCAAGTTTTTTCACTAAGAATTACTCTTAAAGTCCCAGACCGGACCGACAAATGAAATAGCCAAAAACGAAAGCTAATATGCTATATAATACAACAATTCCAAATTAAGCCGTTTTTATTGTCCATCTAGAAAGTATTTAATTAAAAAGATGACCGAACCTCAACGGCCACCCCTCCGAATACTTGTAAAATTACCCTAATTTAAAAGTGCGAGTGATGACGTAAAAATGTTAATGGAATGCTACAGCAGTCCTGTGGCCAGGCATGATGACTTTGCCCTTTCATTTCATAACAATAGAATTCTAGCTCACAGGGCGTCATGTCCTGACATAGCAATACAAACGTGTTTTCTAAAGGCAAACGCAATCATGCCAAGCCGCAGGACTGCTGTAGCATTCCATTAACATTTTTTGACGTCATCACTCGCACTTTTAAATTAGGGGTAATTTTACAAGTATTCGGGAGGGGTGGCCTGGTTGAGGTCGGTCATCTTTTTAATTAAATACTTTCTAGATGGACAATAAAAACGCCTTAATCTGGAATTGTTGTATTATATAGCATATTAGCTTTCGTTTTTGGCTATTTCATTTGTCGGTCCGGTCTAGGACTTTAAAACATACTTTTTTTTTGTGCAGAATCAAACAGCACACATCCAATGGGGAATCCACAACAAATATGGGCATGTTTCATCACATATTTTTGATACTGTCTTAACCCTATTCAGACTGGGGGGGGGGGGGGGTCAATTTGACCCCCCCCTGTACGAAATCCGCGACTGCTGCGCAACCGCTGCGAATCGCAACCCGGCGCTTTATGACTTTTTTTTTTCAAGTGTCTCGCAAATTTTGACACCAAGTTCGAAAAATCGGATAATCCGCTGTCGCGTTACGCAACATTACGTAATCGCATGTCAGCCTAAATTGAACGAAAATCATCATTTTGCATGCGTTTGTGTATAAAATACTGCTTTTTTCTAAATTTCTTTATAACACAGATAATAGTGCCTTCTGAACCTTTTGATTGATTAAATTGTCTTTATATTTGATCAAAATACATTTCTCAAGCATAAAAAATTACAAAAAAAAGAAATACATAAGAAATAAAAACAATAGAATACATAAGAAATTCATAAACAATAGAATACAAAAGAATTAATTTGAAATTTCTGAATTTGTCTATTCAATACTGTTGTCTTTGCTACTCAGCAACTTTAGAAAAATTTGGGCTTCATAACTATATTTATTATGAAATATTAACGATTTCCATAAAAAAGCATCTAATTTGCATACATGAGTATGCAATAATTAGCATAAATTAAATACGTGAAATTTTTTTTCAAAAAAAACATACCAGCGACACCCTTTACATGTGCAGCGACGTTCGCGCAGACAAAATTTCGCCGCGAGCGACTATCCGCGGCCGAGATCTCAGGGGGGGTCAAATTGACCCCCCCCAAGTCAAAATCTTCTCTTGAAAATGCCAGTCTGAATAGGGTTAAGACAGGGGCGGTTTTGGCGGTTTATGAGTAAGCTGAGGGGCGGTCTTGGGCGGTTTAGGTGCTAAAGGGTTAATACTCATTTTATCATTTCAAATGACACATTTATTGTGACTATTATGAAGATTAGTTACATGCCTGCTGCATGGTCTTTGGTTGTTTTTTGTTTGTTTTGTTTTGTTTGTTTTTGTTTTGTTTTTTCACATGCATGGAATGGGTTACCTCTCAAATTCAGGAAAGCAACATCAATTAGTAGCTTCAAATCTAAACTTAAAACCTGGGCTTAAAACACATCTATTAAATTGATTAATTACAAGCATATCAGAAGCTCCGTTAATAGCGCAGTTGAATATATACTTTTCGTTGAATAGTTTCTGCACTCTGTTGTTGCCTATTATTGTTATTACATGTACAGATATTTTTTGTGATTGATCACTTCTTTTTCATATTGATGTATCATTTTGATTGCTCTGGATTTTATGTTTTTGGAACACATATATAAAATGTCAGGAAATTATTGTATGGTGTCATCAAACCCCTCACAATTTATGAGTAGACATGCAGTTTTTTGAACCTCCATACTTTTTTTGTAGCCAGATGCTTTCTCGATCCCTCCAGTACAATCAATTACATTTATAATCATTGTTATTTCTCCCTCTTTCTCTGTTAGGCCATTATACCATCAATGAGACGTTAACAAAGGAAGCCCCAAGGTTCCGATGAGTAGCTTCAAATCTACATCAAATAGAGATCTTATTCCAAGCAAAACACCTGTAAGTTAACAAAAATGGTATTGGTTCTAAGAGAAGGGCACCACTATGTAACTTTGTTGTGCACATACAGTTTCATCATAAATCCATGTTTTGTTATGTTTATCAGCTGGAGAACTGCAAGATGAAACACAAAAATATAACAAAGTTTAAATTTGTTCAAAAATTCATGTGACAGTATAATGATCTTAACAAACAGGAATGTCACTCTCAATATAATGTGATGTATTCCATGATTATTATTCCCACATTTTCTAGATACAACGTACAGTATAAGGGCATCATTTTTTGAAAATTGCAGGAGAGCTATAAATTGTTCTCCTAAAGGTTTAAGGAGAGTTGTGAGGAGAGTAATTTTGAGGTCACTCCATAGGGTAACTGATTGAATTGGCAATTTAAGGAGAGCTAACTTTTGCTCTCCTAAGATAACATTTAGGAGAGCTTTAGGAGGGCGAGACCAATCGTTCTCCTTAAAAATGAAGGTCCGAGTATGGACTTTTTGCATTGGACGTTTTTGTAATGAGACCAGATTTCTTTAGTCTTAAAATTTGAGGTAATGATTATCATATTCCACATTTCAGAATCCTGGTCCTGGCCATTTATCACCCACATGAAGCAGTAGACGAAGCATCAAGAACATTATTCCCGTAAGTAGACTTATGATATGCTATGCACTCCTGGGGGGCATTTCATCAAAGGACTTGTCGGACGCTTTATCTGACAAATTTGCTCTCAGCCAATCAAATACAAGTATTTCAGTAGCTTATAAATTTTTGAATAAAATGTCTGACAAGTCCTATCATGAAATGCCCCTGTTAAAGGAGGCTTGAGTAATTTTATTGAAACTATGTGTATGTCATTTATACAGTAACTTTCATTTTGTGCAGAAAGAAGCATCCAGCATTACTAGAAGCAGGCATCAATAGTAATTTTTTATCGAATACTCAATATTTTGCAGGAAGAGCATTATCTGTGTATATATCAGTAATAGTATATTTCTATTGAATACTCTTATATTTAATACTGGAAGAAGCATAAATCTCTGTATATATATCAGCACCAGTGTGATGAATATTAATATTTATATTTGCAGGAAAAAGCATTATCTGTGTAATACAGACCAGCAGTGATAGTATTTTCTATTGAATACTCTTATCTTTATCACAGGAAGAAGCATTATCTGTGTATATCAGCACAGCAGTGATAGTATTTTCTATTGAATACTCTTATCTTTATCACAGGAAGAAGCATTATCTGTGTATATCAGCAGCAGTGTGATAAATATTAATATTTATATTTTATAGGAAGAAGCATTATCTGTGTATATCAGCTCCAGCAATGCCATTACCTCCAGCCTTTACTCAGACCACAGGTCCTGGGAGCTATGAGCTAGTCAACTACAAAGGACCTGCTAAACATTACATGTCAGGATCCGTCTTTGTTTCTTCTACGAGTAGATGGACAGGAGAAACAAAGGATACAGACTTCCCTGGGCCAGGTTAGTAGTCTTCTCAATTTATATCCACTTGGTCTAACAGCAGTTGGTCTAATTCTCTGATCGTCTAAACCCATTTCGTCTACTTAGCAATTCGGTCTAACTTCCATTTGGTCTAATACATACTTTGTCTAATATATATATTGTCACTTGGTCTAATGAAAACTTGGTTTAATTGCCTATTTGTCTTTAGCCAAATGGTCTAATTGCCTTTTTCGTCTAATTCCCAAATGAATATTTAGTATTTTTCCAGCCAGTTACAAGAATCAACCAAATGGTATTAGACCAATTGGACATTAGACCAAAAGGGATTTAGACGAAGTGGTAAATAGGCAATGTGACATTTCGACCTAAAGGTAATTAAACAAACTGGTTGTAGACCAGCTAAACGGTCATTAGTCAAAATTGTATTTATGATGTTGCTTCACTGCCATAGTGAAATATAATATTCTTGGAGAAAAAATATCAAGTTTTTTATTGATTTACTTGAAATGACCTGCCATGAACTTAGGTTGTTCTTATATTCAGATACTGATATATATGTATACAGTGGGGTGTAACACAAAGACTTACGATTGATTAAAAGTTATGATTGATTTTTTTCTCGGTAGCCTCATTTGAAAACCAGGTACAGTCATGGATTAGGATTAGGGCTAGTGTTAAGATTAAGATCATCAACTTTGGAGCATCCTGTCCTTGATGAGGCTACCGAGAAAAAATCAATCATAACTTTTTATCAATCGTGTGTCTCTGTGTTAGACACCACAGATGTGATAATGGTTTCCACTAAGGTTTATTTGATCTTGATGCGAATAATAATGATGGCTTCTTCTCTAAATGTACAAGTACATTGTGCTATTGTCAGCATAAGTATCATGTACATAGTAAAGGCACAGAGTCTCATGACGGACGCAGTCCGTTTGAAGACAGTATACCCCCTTCTTGCAGCACTATTAGTTCTCTTTTCCAAGTGTGACCAGGGACGTGAGAGGAGACCCTGGTGTGACAAACACCTCAATCAGATATCTATCTAAAAAACATCTGTTCCTTGACCTCAGTCCAAACAGTGGTCACCCAAGGTCACAGCTGGGGGCCAACATTGTTTACATTAAACGATTAAGATGTCTGTATCGATACATTTTTATTAGTTTTTTATTCTTGTACTTTCCTTATTCCGAGGTCGATTTTCTTCGTTTGAAATTGAAAACGAATTAACATTTGATTTCTAAATATAATATGCCTGTGAAAACTTGAAATATATCAAATACAATCACTTTATTTTTAAGGGCCTACTCATAGGCAGAGCTACTATTATGTAACATCCCAGCTGTTGTTTATCTTTTACCCCTGGCTCAACGCTCAAGCTGGCCTGTGGAGTTGCAAAGTTTGATAACAGGGATTATCTGGCCATGCAGGGCCGATAGTGATTGGAAATAGTTTCAAACGAGGATTTTTTATAAGGGGGTCCGACACCTGAGCTCAGCTCTCGAACTGGGGGTAGGCTTGCAAACGAGGGATTGACGTAATGTTAAGATGAATACTTATTTGCTGTTGCTTCATAAATCACAAGTGCTGTTGATCTTGACTCATTGTTGTGCATTGCATGTTTTGCAATAAGTGCTTGAGTTTGTACAGACGTATACAAAGATCCATACTTGTTCTTGGTAGGACAACTGAGAAGCACACAGACATAGACTACGCTTACTCTCTGCCTTTAGCTATTTTCAGCAACGACTGAAAAGCGTCTGAAAGTTATGTAATTAACCATGTATTTTCTCTTTTTGTCCCTACCTACAGCTACATACAGACCGCAGACACATAATAAGAAGCAGTCTTTCCTTTACAACGCTCAGACCAAATGGGCTCTTCCGTGATGCAAACTAAACAGGTTAATATCAACCCATCGTAATGGAACCTATACTGCATCGTATCAAGTAGACTAAGAACAACATGAACCCATTGTAATGGAACCTATACTGCATTGTATCAAATGGACCAAGAACAACGTGAATGAGAGATCTTTGTTGATGTTTGATGCTCGATCAAAAACCAGTGTGTCAATGTTCAACCCATCATGATACTCGATCAAAACAACAAGGAAAGCCAGATATCAATATGGTGACGCAAGATCAAAATCCCAAACTTTGGTAGACTTTTGTCAAACTTCAGCCAACATGGCCTTATAGAATCGAAAAATCAAGATCAAATGAGAGTCAAGGGCTCCGTAACACAAAGGTTTGCAAAAGCCAATCACAGTCATGGTATCATGCCCTTTTTGTTTAAAAGACTTATCAGTGGCCAATTACAATGGTTCTTTCAAATTTCCAATTGATCACAAGCGTTTGTGTTACAGGGCCCTGGACTGCATCTGGGAAAGTGATAAATATTGGCTGAAAATAATCCTTGCCACTGATGAGACCGATCAACTTGATGTTGTACAAAGTACAGGAGTAATTATTAAGTACAGGTGTAATGAGTGTTATTGGAGCAGAGTGGAATATGATTGTGATCCTCCATCAATGGATTACCTAAATATGTCGGCACACCTAACTGCTCACATCGAAAGAATGTTTATCATAGTAGAAGTACTAGTACAATTATATTCTTGTATTTTTACAGTGAGAATTATTTTTGTATCAAATCTGTTTTTGTACATGTACATCTTATTGGCTGAATTGTTGGGGAGGGGGCGGGGGGGGGGGGGGGTGATACATCAGTATTATTGTTTGTGATAATGTTAAGAATAATAAGTTTATACATATAATCCTGTCATGTAGTATGCAAATGACGACCAGAGGCGTTGGAACCCTCTGAAAGTCCAAAGCATTAGAGGGGGCAAGCCAGTTTATAATGGCTTGCCCCTCTAATGCTTTATTTCCTCACAGGCTTCCGACGCCTCTGATGACGACAATAAGCAAAGATTTCTTGGATAGGTTGATGCATAGGGTAGTTTTGTTCAAAATTTATCATAACAGCCTCTTTTATCGTAAACTCGGGAATAAAAGCAGACAGAACTAATCATAAAAAGATATCAACTTTCTAGTGTGCAAGAAAATCAAACAAGCAAAGTAGTTTCTAATCTGCATGACTTGTATGCTTATTGATTCTGTAGAATTGAGTCATATTCCGCCAAAGAATGTTTTCAAACTGAAATGCTCCTTTTTTTAGGGTTTGCCTTTCTCTCAATTAATACCAGCATGGAAATAAAAAACATGAATATTTCAGATTTTTCTGTTTTAAATCGTATGGTCATAAGTGGCCCGAATGGGGTCAAATCTTTCCCCCGAATATCCGCAAAAATAAAAAGACACAAAATTCATTCATCTATCTCCAGTGCAAAAATTATTTACACAAAGTTTTCCACTTTTACAGTATTTATTGCCATAGCCTCAACAGGTTATGTATGAGCAGCTACATCTTTATCAATTCCTTTTGTTTTAACATACTATCGCCACCTAGTTTGCAGCACAAACCCATGTTGTTCGCTACCGGTATGAAGTTAAGAACTAGATTCACTTGTGTATTATAGTTTCTCCCAACAAGGGTTTGAACAATCTTTTAGCAATTTTTTTTTATTTGACTCAGACTGAAATTTGTTAAGTGGTCAAATTGAGTTGTGCTTGCAGACTAATGGCCAACTCTCTCTGTGTGTCCTCCCTGTATCACAAAGCAAGGCAGGTTTTGACAAAGGCTTAACATGTACTTACATTGTATCAAGAGGCATATTGGAGACAAAAGATTGGAGGGGCAAGCCATTGTTAACACATAATCGCTTTCCCTCCAATCCTTTTGTCTCCACAAAGCCCTCCAATGCCTCTTTAATTGTATCCCATGTTAGATGAGATCTATTAGGGTTAATACCAGGGGGGTGTAACACAAAGACTTACGATTGATTAAATTTACGATTTTTTTTTTTCTTGTAGCCTCATCATAGACAGGATGCTCCAAATTTGATGAACTTAATCCTAACCCTAGCCCTAACCCTACCCTTATCATATCCAATATTCTTATCCATGGCTGTACCTGGTTTTCAAATGAGGTTACGAAGAAGAAATCAATGGTAACTTTTAATCATTCGTAGGTCTTTGTGTTACACCCTACAGGTGTACTCAACATTGTTCCACAGAGGTGACTCTACCTGAACAGCCTGATCATCAGGGAATTGATTAGATTTGTCATCTGATGTTTGCTGCAGCATGACATTGCCGCGATGCATATTACTATGATGATTAAATGTAATCAGATTTTA